>OZ022579.1:17884977-17918392 GCA_963669155.1 Arbacia lixula | reverse complement strand
AATGGAAAAGAGGTGTGATTTACTGTTTACTTCTGTTGTTTTTGTGGGAGGTTATTGTAGTGCATTTTTTGATAACTACCATGAAGTGACTTGCCCATAGATATATACAAACATTATCATTATTTCCATTCTTCAACTGCCAGGCCAATTCGGAGGTTTATTTCCAATTTGTTTAAAGTACAGCAGTCAATAACTCTATATCATGAAAACAAGATGATCTCCTACTAGTGAGGTGGGCATACAAAAACCATCTTCCAACCTGGGCATACCCAGAATGAACATATATATATATGGTCAAGTATTTATGTCCGTCTTTGTCAGGATAATGGATCATGTGCAGCCTTCATTCCTGGTGTCCTGAGATTTTGTGGGGAGAGACATCCTAAATTATCGCTACGTGTGGTGAGTTGGCTTTTTGCCTGCATTTCTTGAGCGGAAGGGGAGAGGGGGGGAAAAAGCTTGGAAATCTCTGCGGAGGAGAGCCATGCGTGACCAGATTAGCCCACTGGTGTGTGACTTCATCAAGCTACAGTTTCCGTCCTTCCCCTCCTCTCTCTCTCTCTCCAGCACCAGCTCCTCTGGTCAACAGGGATACATCTTTTCTTCATTCTCTTTGTTTGTGGGTGATTCCACGGGGTTGGGGCAATTTTTGTGACATACCACAATTCCAAAATCCATATCTTTTTCAAACCAGGCAAATATAGTCCAATAATGGCATGAGCAAAAAAATGGGGGTCCCATCCAGTATTATTTCTCAAAGACCATGGCATATTGCATTTTGACTTATGAAAATTTCTTGTCTATATCAAAACAGTATGATTTTCATGTAACAGTGGTAGATTTGTGTGTGCCTGTTGCTTCAAATCCATAAAAAAATTCAAATTTTAACACCTATTACTGAGAAAAGAAGGCAATTTTTCATTGACAGCTCAAAACATCTGAATTGATCTCCATGGTGAACTTCAAAGGTTGATACCTCTGTTACATGGACATTGCATGAAAACTTTGTCCCAACCCCATGGAATGACCCCTGTATCTCTATCCCAACCCCTTCATTCGTTTTCTCCTTTCTTTCCTTTTCTTCATCTATATGGCTAATATCTTTCTATCTTTCTTTTGATCTTTCTCTTGGAAATGTTGCTCTTTCAACAAGTGTAACATTTTCTCAATTTGATCCCTTCTCCCCTCTCTTTTTCTTTCTCTTTTGCGACCCACCCACCCACCCGTCTCTCTCTCTCTCTCTCTCTCTCTCTCTCTCTCTCTCTCTCTCTCTCTCTCTCTCTCTCTCACACACACACACCAAATATAAGAAACATGTATCTTTAACCAATTAGTGTAGTCGGGGGGGGGGGGGGGGGGAGGGTTTAAAGGGGAGTTTCTCAGCACAACAGAATTTCAGTTTTGCAGACAAAATACAGTGCAATCATTGGGCAAAATTTGATGTTGAGCTTCTAATATATCAGTTGCATGACAAAATATTTCACATTTGCCGACAAATATTCAATGGGGCGCAAAGAATATGTAGGAAATAATTTCCACTATCATTTCCGTTGTCATTTCGATATCAGCAATATAAATTTGACATGAACGAACCACATCAAAGGCTCATATAGACACACTATAACCATATCACCTTGGATGACTCAACTCATCCAGTAGCATTCAGCTTGCATTTCAGTTGCTTGTATTCATTATTAGCTTTGCCTCCCACGCATCACGGCGGCACTCTCCAAGCCTACAGCTACATGGCTTCCTCCCATCTGAGTCTATTTTAATGCCAGAGTATGCTACAATAACCATTCTACCATACCTGAAGCCTATCACAATACAGCATGGTGCCTTCAGATACTTACGCCTACAACATCGCATCAAACTAGGTTAGTTGTCACTGGGAATCACATAATTACCGCAGCTGATCTCCAATTTAGGAAGCTTTATTCCACTTGAAATGCGCACATCTTCAAAGAATCAAGGCCTGTCTTATGACGCAACAATGGGGAAGTCAACAATAATGCTTATATCAAATGGGGGTAGCTGTTAATTGGGAAGTTAATTTGCCAAAACTCCAGATTTTTCCCTGGCAAATTGCTTTCAAACTAATAAGAAACTTGTAATCTCAGATCTTGACTCACTGCTATCCTGACATTCAGCTTACTTACCAATTTGTACTCAGCAGTATCTCTTCTATAGATCTTTCCATGAATGACAAAGCTATAATCTTCTGGCAATGCCCAAAATATTTGTCTGCACTTTATGAAAAATGCAGAGTGAATCAGCGCCCCTTATGATTACCACCTAAAAATGATTTCTGGGAAAATTGCCAGCTTTCCGGGGTGATAGCGACCCGCCCCGGCCTGCTCCTACCATCACAGGTGATTCATGGACATAAACTCACACATCCAGAGTTGCCATCTTCCCTTCCACTTCACTGCACGCTCATGAAGCCAGCCGGAGTAATGGGACCCCAAGAAATAAATACTGGTTGGGGGGACATGCAGCTGATGTTGAGGGTGTGAGACACTAGCACTGGGTGTAAGAGGTGCCTCTACGGAAGGTGATGACATGTCTGTTTGGATGGCACCACCACACACACTACACGTGTTGAATTTCCTAACTGTTCAATATTAACAATGGCTCTCCTCTTAGCAAGCAAAATGGCTACACTATAACTTCAGCATTTTCACAAATTATCAAATACGTGTGCGATGGACTGTATGGATTCAATGGGTCGTAAATATTCTGACAATATGAAAAGTGTCTATGATATTTGCACAAAGATAGGGACGTGCAAACCATCTGCACTCCTCTCTCTCACCAATAGGAAGAAAATGAAAGAGAAGCAGAATAAGACTAAGAAGAAGAAGCAGAAAAACAACAAGAACAGCTTTATAATTTCAAATCTAATTTGCTGAAACTCCATATTTTTCTCTACTTAAAATGCGCAGCACACATGTGTCTTTGACTTAAGCATTAACAGTGGAGGTACACTTTGAAAGCCAAACTGCTACATTGTATGATTAGTGCATTTTGTGACGCAGAGATGTGAAAGTGACTCATGAAGAGGTATTCAAGACCCCCCTGAAATTATGATAAGAAAGGAATCAAGAACAAAGAGAAGCACAAGAAGGAAAGAAATTAGGAAAATATGATAAAGATGAAGATGAGGAAAGAGGAAGAGTAGAAAGAGGAATGAGAAGAGGAAGAAGAAGAAGAAGAAGAAGAAGAAGAAGAAGAAGAAGAAGAAGGAGGAGAAGAAGAGGAAGAAGAAGAAGAAGAAGTAGAAGAAGACAAAGACGAAGAAGAAGAAGAAGAGGAAGAAGAAAAAAAACAAGACAAACAAGAAGGTAAAGAAGTACAGAGGAAAAGTATAACTTGTAACTCAGTACAAATTGGGTGATCTGCCATACAAAATGTATACTGATTATCTAAAAAGTAGAAGTAAAAACATGACAATAAAATATACAGGGAGATATCTAAGAAAAGAATAAAGAGAATACTGATATCAGCCTCAGTTGAATGTTTCAGTTTGCCCCCCCCCCCCCCACCCACTAAAAAAAAAGGCCAAAGAGGACATTTTAAATTCAAGTTGGCCCACAATGCATGAAGCTTCCGGAATCTTTCATGTGCATCACAACATACAAGGGCATTGCACTCCATGTACGTAATGAAGAATTGAACATCTTGCAGAGAGAGTGAGAGAGAGAGAGTTACATTGGTAACTCAAGCTTCCATCCTTGCTGCAGCTGATATTATTACTTTTTCACCAGCTCAAGACCTTAACAACCAAAAGATGGAAAGACACTATAGCTGTGGAATGAAAAAGTCACAATCTTTGCTTGCAAGTTTTTCTCAGAACTGCGATTTCACTCTGTGCGCGTGACTGCGTTGAAACGGAAAACGGTGACAAAGACTGGTGAATGTGCGACTGGTGAGTGTCACCACTAGTGGCTGATAGTGTGCACACATACTGGAGAAAAGGTCTGAGAAAGGTCACTCATCTGTATGGCAGAATGTGTTTGTGCACCTAAAACACTCCAGTAGTTTTCTTCCTCAAGAAGGGGAAAACATTCAGGGCATTAGTTGAGACTGAAAGAGAGTTGGTGGTTTCCTTTGCATTACACAGATGTTATGTATTATCCATTTTTTTGTGGATAAAACAGTTGTGGAGGATAATATTTCTCTCCAGATAGTCCTCCCTGTTATGTTGAAGAACCTTAATCAGTCAGGATGGTTATGAAAAATAAACTCAGGGGCATCGGGTGATGTTAATTACCCGCGATGCAATGAAAAGCCCCCACAACAAACAAAAGAGCCCTTATGGAGAAAAAAAGACCCTCATATGCAAAGCATATTTCAGAGTGTTTGTCCAACTAAGCATTAAATGTACAGTAGCCCCCATAAATACTTGTATTGTTTTTCAGTTGGAGAAGGGCAACTGTTTGAGTGTCTCCTGCTTAGTAACCTGACATCCAAACAGATATAAGTTGTATTCCTAACATTGTAATAGAGTCATTGTTATACATGTAGTTACATTCCACTCAGTCTATCTACAGTAGATATAAAGTTAGACACAAGTTAGGCACAGGTTTTTCAATTTTTTTCCTTCAAATTTATCAACATTCAAGGTAGCTTATTCTAGGACAGACATATTTTAGGGGTGGTAACTATGACAATCAGTGAATGTTGTGTATTGGGAAAACTCTTACTGAGGAAGAAAAAAAACCTCATTGCAGTAGCACATAATAAATATCTGACCAGCAAGAAAACATACATATTGTGCATCTAATTCTCGTGACCAAAGCACTTTTACCAAAATAATCAATTTTAAAGATGGATGAAGAAGAAAAATAAAGATGTGGAAAGAAAGAAAGAAGCACATTACCACTTCTAAAAAACACAATTGCTTTTGCCTACACTGATAAAAAAATGAATTTGACATCAATGAATAAATATGTATAAAATACATAAATTGTATAAAATTCATAAGAAAGGAAGAAAGGCTAATCTTGCACTTAATTTACAGCGTTGGCACAGACATGATGATCTGGAGATCTCAAGGAGGAAGATAACATTAAGAACCAACCAGAAAGAGAGAGAGAGAGAGAGAGAGAGAGAGAGAGAGAGAGAGAGAGAGAGGAGGGAGGATATAAAGGTAGAGAGGCAAGGAGAGAGAGAGAGAGAGAGAGAGAGAGAGAGAGAGAAAGCATGCAGAATATTTGATTTCCCAATCAAATCCATGTGGAAAGAAAAATATAATTCTGTTGACATTGGCATTGGCAAGGAAGTGATGGATTTGGAATCTAAATGAATAAGAAAAGTGCTCACACATTAATGGCAGGAATAGAAGAGGTAGAGAGACAGAGACAAAGAGAGAGAGAAGGATGGGAAAAAATATATGAATAAATGAGAAAAGAAGATGGGATAATGAATGAGACAGAGAGAGGGAGAGGGAAAGAGAGTGAGAGAAAGAGAGAGAGAGAGAGAGAGAGAGCGAGAGAGAGTGTCCAAGACCTCCACTTTAATAGTCTCACCATGAAAGCCATGAGCAACTCACCATCTCTTCACTCACTTCAGTGCTGGCAAAAGGAAATTGCAAATTTCAGCGCCAAATGAGGAATGAAACTGCGCAGACTTTGGAGGAGAAAAGAGCAGGAGACCCTTTGCTTATCACTGGCACTGCTGGGACAAACCCCCCTCTGAGGTGCGCGGTCGTCAATATTTGATGAGCGGGGGAGAGCGGGAAAGGACGAGGAAGATCGCCTTTGCTTGCCTACTTTTGGTGGAAATCACACGCAGACAGATGCCTTTATTTATCCTGCTTGATTTGGTTTGTAAATTATTTGATTTACGGCCATTCGGCATGATCTATGTGGATAAACAATCGGCATCAATTTTCATGAGGCTGGTGTGTTTTCTCGTCGCGGGGCGGATGATTTTCCATATGCATCATGGGACATGCATAATGAAGCAGCATATCTAGATTGGACACCCGTTTCTGCTCATTCCTAGTGTCATATTGTACTTACAAATACTCATTCTGTGTGAACCCAGTGTACAAGTATGAGCTGGGGGTTGTTTCACCAAGCTGTTCATAGACCTGTTACGAACGACTTTACGAACGTCTGGTGATCCCTTCTTGTGCTTAATCAGATTCTCAATGAACAAAGTGTGGTATCACATTTAGCACAAGAAGGGATCACCAGTCGCTTGTAAAGACATTCGTAACTTATGAACAGCTTGGTAAAACAACCCCCTGGTCTGTGACCGTCTGTCAATGCAAATTCATGCAAAGACAGAGCTGACAAATGCACGGTGACGCCATCTATTCATTAAAGATCAGGGGCAACGCTGGAGAAAGCTCATAGCGCACCTTCAACATACTAACATTTCAGAGACTTGCCTGAAATGGTCACATCTATGTGCTAACAAAATGTAGATGATAGTCATTTATAATAAAGGGGCGAGAGAAAAAAAAGGTAAAGACAATATCAAAGAGAATGACATAGTAAGTCAAAGAATAGGAGAAGGAGGCAAAAGTGACATTGCAAAAGGAATGAAGTAATGACCCTACCCACTCCAGGAATTGAACCGGGGTCACACATTCTTAAGTCAGCCTCTTAACCAATTCATCCACAAATCTTACGATTCACTTAACATGTTATGAAAAGCAGGGGCTAGAATGATTTAAAAATTTCTGACAAAATCAAGAGGCGATTTGTCGTTTGCGACAGACAACCTAATAAGCACTTCAAAAGCCATACTCACTTCTCGGTGTATTGCATTGAACTTGGGATAAAGAATGGTTTGATTTAAATGCATTTTGGTCTACTTTACCATTCCCACATTTTGAAAAATGAATCAGTCGTTCTAGATTGGATATGGGTTTCTTAACTCCTGGTATCATACTGTACTTACAAACACTCATTCTGCGTGAACTCAATTAATGCTACGACATCCATACTCACTATACAGTGCAGTGCACTGAACTTGGGAAATTATACAATGGTTGGATTTTGATGCATTTCAGTCTACATACCATTCGCACATTTTATATGATTACCCTCCCAAGCTACTCACATAATCATATGAAGTATGGAAAGACCATTCATAATTAAATAACACTGCTTAATTAGACACTGGCCATTTTTGCTCACTCCGTGTTTCATATAAATGATCAGTCTATGGTGTAACCAGTTTCAATGCTTCAAAATCTGTAGACTCACTTTTGTAATGTAATGGATCTATTTGAACTCATTTTCGTCTACTTAACAATCCCCACATTTTATGAGCCTTGCTTCCCAAATTAAAAAAATAAGTTGAATGGGGTATTCATCCACCATTTAATGCTGATTCTTAATTAATATCTTGGACATGGATAAGCCCATTTACCACTTAATCAGAGTGAGGTATTTGATTGGATTTTTAAAATCCAATGCTTTATTTATGCTACATATACTCCCTTCATAGAAAGAGCTTTGTATTGGAACTATCCGTTCACCAAGCATGAAGGACACTGTTTCAAGGATGCATACAAGAATATCTGCCCCCTTTAATTAATGGTAGAGGGTGCTGTCCTACCTCTGTTCTCCAACCCTTCTTAGTCTCATCCCATATACCCCCACAGCACCCTAGGGAGCTACAATATTGCCATGATGACCCTTCTGTTTTGGACACTGTGATAAACGTTCTATCTGGTAACTTATTATACCCCTGCCTTAAGAGATTCATGGCAGCTCTGGCATGGGGATGGGGTTAGCACCTTCTCCTTCATCCCCCCCCCCATCCCCCACCCCCACTTCACCTGCCTCAATCAATGGTTAAGGTGGTATTCTTCTCAAGGCCTACACCATGAAACAACTTTTGTTGTTATTGTTATCATATTTGTTGTATTATGGGGGGGGGGGGGGGGCGCTTACATATTCTATTCCCAGCCTTACATCCTTCATTTATCTCCCATCCCCACCACCATCCCTCCCCCACCCCCTTCCCCCACCCCCTTCCCCCACCCCCTTCCCCCACCCCCTGCCCCCACCCACCCATGCAAGGAAGTGATACCTGCACTACAGAGAGCACTGCCAGCACAGAAGGCTTGAATCTTTGATGGGCTGCTCCCACTCGCTTCCAAGGGGGTTCAAGTATTTAAACCTCCCCAGACCGGAGGAGCAGCTAAATCTAATAACCATGCATGCCACCACGCAGTCATCTAGGGCATTCCTGCCACTTTGACACCGGGGCCGGGCCATGACCGGAAATTATAACAAGTTAATCTTTTACCACAAACCAAAGACAATGTTTGCTTGGTTGTGTCCACTGGCAAGTGAAAGTATGCCCTCGGCAGAATACTGGAATGCATACTAATGATCCCCCAGATCCCTAAGTCGGTAGAAACACAGTAAATAAAATATTATTTGAAAGTGAAGAGAGATTTGGGTCCAGTAAGTTTGGGAAGGCAGCATTCAAATGGACGATCAACAACAAAAATACTCCTCAATTCCCCCCCCCCCCCCCTTCCCCACTGCGATTCAGGGTCACGGAATGGGTGACTCTGAAACTTATCATTTTAGTGATGGATGAAGATTGAAACAAAACCCTCTCTTGAAATAATCTGGCATACGCTAACATTTGCTATAATATTGTGCTTGTTTGTCTACCTTCATAAAGCATCAACTCTCCTTTCAAATCCGTAGTGATTGTTGTTCTTCTGTGCTTCCTATAGTTATACCCTTTTCTCATTGGGTTTTCTTAACTCCGTACTATCCTAAGCCCCGGACTATTTTTTTAAGCTTTTTTCACTGACATTTCGTAGCCCCATACTTTTTCTTAAACCAGACTAAGAAAATCCACGCTGTTCCTACTCGAAATCGTTAGCCCTGGACTTTCTTGACAGCTTATGAATATTTATAAGTGTACGTCTTGCACATGTGCTCTTTACCACTCAGCATCAAGGTTACTCGCCCGTTGGGCATTATCTGATTGGTCTCGGCGTCTTGGCCTTGTAAGCTGACATCGCATTTCCTTAGCCTCATATTTTTTTTTTGTTTCTGTTCTCACTGGCGCTCTCAGCCCCGGACTATTTGGCTTGGCCCTGCAATTGCGGGGTTAGCTCTGCTTTTTTGCAGGGCCAAATAATCCCGAATTATTGGTGGGGCTAGCCCACTTTGGTAAAAACCAATCAGAAAGTGGTCTAAACTAAGCCCTGTACGATAGGTGGGGCTAAGGGGGGGGGGGGGGGGGAGGCCTTACCCCACCTATCATACGTGGCTAAGGAAATTTTTGCCAGTGTGAAAAGCATACTAGAGTTAGAGCTTTAGATCATACTCAGCTAATACGAAACAAAATAGGTGAAGCTAGCCAGAAGAGGCTGGTGCCTCTCTGTTCAAAAAGCCCATCTCGTTTCAGCAAGTTTACAATCATTTCTACGGAGCAGTCAACAAATTATACATGAGCTCACACCATGAACATAGTCTTTTGTTATGCTGACAAAATTTCAATGGGACCCTTCTAAATTTTGTCCATGTTACAAAAGACCACGTTCATAGTGTCAGGTTGATTTAGTCCCTGCAATGCAAAATGAAGCTGCAAACTTAACTCTTTGCCTGCCACGCACAATATCTCCCCTGCGCCACATTAATTTCAGGGCGCTGCATTCAGAGGGGTTTTGCATGCACTGTCTTATTCAACTTGCAATAACTTTTTATTGGTTTGTAGTGATGAAAAAAAATGTGTAGCAAAGTCTAAAAGAAATTAATACTCTTGCTAATGGTATCATTTTTGTCATGTATAATATCATAGATTCTGAGAATTATAACTTAACATTCTGTCTCCAAATCATCGTTTTGGAGGCTATTTTATACCTCTTATATTCAATACATCCTACTGAAAGTTATTCTCTAAGTTAGTTCATGAAAAAGGTTTGTTCTTTAGCTTTCATTACATACCAAACCCATGTTTTATGGGAATAATGAGCCAAGCAATTTAGGATTTAAATGGGACATTCAAAAAGAGTAAGCTAACAATGAACTAAACTCCTCTTTTGAAATTGACCCTGGGTACTTCTCAATAGACTTCCTGTCGTGGGAGACTTCCTGCCTATTGATACTTTGATCCCCTTATGCAATACACGCGTCGCTATTGTATGTGTGTGCGCACAATACAATTAAATGCGTTCCGTATGCATTGTACTCGTAATGTGACTTGAGTCGAACTTGGCAGCCCGCTGTATGTGCCGCGAGTCGAACGAAGCGGGCAAAGAGTTCACAAAAAAGCCTGCGAAAAAAGAATGTTCCTCAAAGAACGCAATTCCTATTATAATTCAAGGCTCATTTCATGACATCTTGAATAGGAACCCCCATGTTGTGGAGACCATCTACAAATCCGCTTTCCGATTCTCACGTTTCCCTAGCCCTTGAACATGAAATATAGATTATAGAAAAATGAAACGAAATGAAATGACAATGTCTGGATGATTTGTTCTAGGGTTCTGAAACTCGCCCTCGCCTGCTTCGTCATGGTAACCGATCCCTTGTAGTGCCTACTTTACATGTATATCACCCGACTGATCTCTGTCAAGACGGGGATCTGGGATGATGGAGCTGGGAAGGAGGAATTCTGGTCACACTCGTTCATCCGATGCCCCTTGAATGAGCAACAAATGGCTTCTTGTATTCACCCAGTGCGACAGCCAGGGTAATGGGATTCAGAAAAAAGGGAAACTGTTCACTCTTTTCCAGGTTCTCCCGTTTTTATTCATTTAATCCAATCAGCACCAGTCAACACAACAGTGAAAACATTAAATGGGGGGATAGGGTGATTTTTTCCCCCGAAATGCAGAAAATAGCTTGTGAATAAAAAAAAAAGCTTTTTTAAAAGCAGATTGCTTCTTATAGGGTAGAATGCAAAAGGAAAGTTCTAGGTATATGCTCATGACATTAGGATTGACAAGCTGTCTCTGGAGCTGTAAATAAAAGCATTTTTCCACCTTCAATGCAAGTACTGTATGTAGCATGAGGCTAGTACTTCGATGTATTAGACATGACGAAATATCAAGTAAAAGAGGATACCAGTACTACATTTATTTACACGCCAGCCTGCACTTTTGTGTTTAATTGATATCAAATGATGCACCACGCTGTACCCCGTGGTACCGTCGGAGCCCGGGGTACGGCATTGTGCACCGCCATCTCATGTCATAATAGCGTACAGTTACATATGGTGATCACGATCGGACGATCGGTGCGACAATCATGACAATGACTGGGGACAATGATCACAACGCCTATTTTATGAGTTTAAATTAAACCTGAGTCATATGGATTTTTTTTTTTAAACCGGGGCTCGATGGCGTTGCTCCAGTCAAGCTCCGATGCATCGATAAATGGGACGGGGCGAAGTCGAAAACGAATATTTCCTCTTACGTGACACTGTACGTGTACCCGTACGTGTCCCCGAGGCTACGTGTACCCCAGTAACATTACTTGGATTATGTGCAACACTTATGCGGCTCACGCCAGGGTCTCAGAGTCCTCCGACCCACTGTTCAGCATGTTACTGCCCACGGCCCATTTCACTACATCGCACTTGCAATATAGTATTTGCGGTAAACTTCCAATTTCCAATTTCATTCAAAGACATAAGATCAATAATTACAACTATGGGTATTATTATTGAACAATGAAGATTAGAACAGAACATGAACATTAGAATAAAGTTATCATTTGCATGCATTAATTGTTACATAAGATCACTTACAAGAAAACAAAATCTGTATAAAACACTAAAACTATTTCCACACATTTTTTGGCAAATCATGGTACAGAATAAAAAATGAAATAAATAATTCAACAAAATGGCGGATATTTAGTTGGTACCAAAGGTACCAAATACTGCATCAAATGTGAAATGTGTAATCATCACTTGGGGTGGTATTCCAGAAGTTTTCTCCTAAGATTGCTCTTATCTTTCTGTAAATTTATGCAAATCATAAAGTTGGGAGGATTAGTATTCCAGAATTCGCGTAAGAGAGGATTTAAGAGAACACTTAGGCAAAAACTTCGGAGAGCCTCCCCCTGTCTTAGACATTCATAACACACGCAATAAAAAAGAGCAGCATTTATTTGCATAAGCGCACGTACATGATTGATGTGCGCGCACATAGTTGCGTGACCACAAAGTTAGGATCAATCCTGGGGGAAGGTCCCGATGAGATGCTGTGATTGTGATTTGCTGTTCATCTATGAAACACTTCCCTCCATTGGCTATTGATTTTGGAATTGGGTGGGGTCTAACCCTCCCTAATTTGCATTGAGAGAGTCCTAAGAAGACGTTCTGGAATACCAATTTCTTGATCTCTTAGGCACCTCCTAAGTTGGGGACCTTAAAGAAAACTGAAGATAACTTCTAGAGTACCGCCCTTAATCTTTAACATTTATAGAGCACACTGTGGCTATTCACATTGGTACCACTATTGAGCATCTCCATGTTTTTTTCTGACATTATTTCTAGGGGCAACTGTAGGAAACTGTTTCCAAATTGAAAGCGAGTCTATTTTTTGTAATTGTTGTTGTAAGTTTTCACCTTGAAAGGCCCTTGGCATGAATGTGCCGCTACCACTCAATCATGATCTACATCAAGTGAAGAATTTTGTTTGTTTTAAATTAGCTCAGAACGTTAACGTTTGCACACATGTGAAATTCGGCCTTTGGTTGCTATGCGTGCATGTTATTTTTTTTAATCAAAAAATCTACAATTAAACTGAATTGCAATGAACAGAAATCATATTTCACTTAGTGCAATAAAATCAGAGTGGGATTCCTTCTTGTGTCATAAAAGACTTACAAATTCCCAGGTACTTGCAGTCCTATTTACCAGATGATCAGATTATATGCATATCCAAAATATAGCCAGCAGTTGCTGCATAATCTCTGTAACATACAACCCTACTCCATGGCTTATGCTGAGCGATATTAATTTCTTCCCCAGGGACCAAATTTGGCTAATTGGCGCTCTGAAGCGTTCGACAGTCCCTCCTGGCTTTGGTTCAAGGCTGCGAGGACACACTGCAAGTTATGGATACATGCAGACTTAGTATTGCACAACTGGGTCTGGACGCAAAGGCTAAGCACTCAAACCTTTCCGTTCAGTTCATGTTAAAGACAGCCCGTCCCTTTTTCAGATCACCACAAAACCATCGAAACCATGGCAAAACATAATAGGGAAATGTTAGCAAGCTATATTCTTAATTTGAAACTGATACGTAGTGTAAAATTCAAATAATGCACGTAAACAACGTCTGATTAATAGTCTTTACCTCAGGCTCTTAGCAGTTTGTATTGAAATATCTGCTTTATTGATTAATCTGTTTTTTATTAAATCATAAAACGCATTATGAAAAAAAAAATGTTCTATAGAAGGAATCATCTCAAAAGTTTGGTAATTACTCATAAAATTAGGATTTCACACATGCATAATAACCAAATAGATACTGTAACAAAGACTAATACTTTTTTCGTAGTACGAAAAAAGTCGGTTTAAAATTTAACGGCTGAAATTTTTACATATACAGAAAGCTTCAACATGCTATATTCTTAGAAATGGTCTTGAATCACACTTTCTTCAATTCACGATCGTGATAGACGATTTGAAATTTTAAGCTTGCAAAAGGGACGGACAATCTTTAAGCATGGTTTCCCACTTCAGTCAAAGGAGAGAAAGACATAGTCTAAGTCTTCAGACCTAGTTGTGGTTGTAGCAGTCTATCCATCTATCTGAGTGCCATATCTGGAGATGTAGGCGATCATGGAGTGCCACAAATCTCTGTTTCTAGCTGTTTGAATCAGCTCCACCTCCCGCTGACCCGCACCTCTCTCTGTAATCCATGCATTCAGAATGGTCATCCAATTCATTCATTTCCTTCCTCTACCCCTCTTTCCCTCCGTCAATGCCAAATTTTCAAGACCGTTGTAGCAGTCTATCAGAAACAAATAACCATCGCAGCCTTGAGGCTAGACTACTCCTCGCCTTTGGCTGTCTTTTAATCCCCCATTGGGTCCATTAATGACCTGCATTCATCACCAGAATGGAGCACAGAAACATGTGTTGCCCTTTTCACACTATAGTAAAACAAGAAATCAATGAGAGAAGCTCTCTGTTCATTCACCCTCAACCCACACTGTTTCATGTCTCCCAATGACCTGCACTGATGAATGAGAATGAGAAAGGAATTGCGGCCACTAGTTCACTCGGAGGAAAATCGATGAAAGAATCAATGTCAATTCATCCCTGCAGATTGCGTCCATGTACTGCGGCTACTTCAGACAGACTGGTCATAGTTACATTCACTTATTATCTGCGTTGCCAATCAACCCATTAATGTTTTAAGCTGATTGTGATGTACTAACTATAATGATTCCACAGTGGAAATTAATTGCTAGTGATATATAGAAATTATGTATATTGGATGCAGTTTAAGTAATATGAAAAAAGAAAAATATAATCATTCAACTCTACATTTTATTGAACACAGTATATATGCTAAAATTGCTGTGGTATATGTGTACAACAAAAATGTGATAAATTAAAAAAAAAAACATTTCATGACAGAATAAATTTCAAATGTATGTTTTGTTTGGTTATCTCTTCTCAGCTAAGTGATAAAGTATAATCATATGGAAGATAACATTGTTATTTAAACAAAATGTAATTTGCATATGAAAAGATGCTGAACCTGAAAGGCAAACTACAAAGCAGTCTATAAAATTATTCAAAATCTGCACAACTGCTAGATTTCACATTTCACAAATTGCACCTTGAAGTTATTTTTGTGGGTCAACGTTCATGCTATGTGCTACAAAAGTTCTGTAAGGTCTGCGGAAAGAATACAGTACCCGTAATCTTCAAGGGAACCCAACATCTCAGTTAATACATAATTTGGAGACTTGAGGTCTCATTGACATTTTACTGAGATCTTATCTGTACGAAGGTAACCAGACAAATGCACATGTATACTATTGCTTCTTTATTCCTTTGTAAATGCTGAGGGTGAAACTGAAAGGGACATATACTAGACTTCTTTCATTCGATCCCTTTGGATGAAATGACAATGGCTCATTTTGCCATGCCCCAAAGCATGTTTAGAGTAATTATTAATCATTGATAGAATCTTGATTTGGCAAGCAAAACTCTCTTTTCATATGTCAAACCAAATTAGGACGATACGTTTTCTGCTTCACAGGATTTAATACAATCCAGTTTAATTGCCAATATTATGCTGGTTTACAAATGGTGTATTTTCTTGAAATTACAGTGAGGTAATAAGGTTACAAACTTCTTGGAGATATAACAGTAACTACTAGCTCAATAATGTATTAATAAGTATGTTTCAGACATGCACATCTCAATTACCATGCCAATTTAAAATGGATGACATTTAATAATTTAGATCAAACGTTAAAAAATCTATTGATTACAACTTTACACTCAGTTTTTAACTGCATGGCAATTGAGATGTGCATGTCTGAAACATACTAATTAATACATTATTGAGCTAGTAGTTACTGTTATATCTCCAAGAAGTTTGTAACCTTATTACCTCACTATAATTTCAAGAAAATACAATATTTGTAAACTGTTCTCCCTCTCTCCTTCTTTATCTAGGAGTGCATTCAAGAGACAAATTTGGCTCATGAAGACACAAGTAGCTTGCTGCAATTAACCTAACAATTAACATTTAAGAACTCTTTCACCAAAATCTTGAGCCAATAGGAATCATTGGGTTTGGGACAACCCATATAAATCATAACTCATATTCTAGCAATCGGTATAATTCCACAGTTCTATCATTGTGAGGGCAAATCTAAGAAAGTATTTTCTTCCATTTTCTGTGTTCTTTTTACACAATTTTGTTTTGGCTACCCTGTCTGTAACTCTTCAGCCTTCCAGCTCTAACTTGTTTGCCTTTTTAGACTTGAAAAATACCTTTGGTAGGAATGGCAATGTAATTAAACAATTTATAGCACATAATGCATGTTCTGTACTTCTGTTATGGTACATTGGAGAAAGAATTGTAATTGGATTTATCTGTGCCTAAAGATGTGGAACAACGTAATTAGGAATTCAAGTAATTATCCATTAAAGATCTCATCTCTTCACGCCTTCTAATCCTGATCCCATAGGGATTACTGCAGTGTTGATATAGGGCTGTCTTTCTTGAATATCTGCATGCAAAATGCAAATTAACTGATAATGACATCACAATGACATGTTAATTAGGTTACCCTGTGGCTAGGTCTTAACACTACTAGGTAAATAAGATCATTGGTGTAATGGACAAAAGCTGCAAAGAGAAGAAGTAGAAGTACACCCAGTTAGCTCTTGAAGTGATTAAATCTTTACACTTGTACAGGTTGTTTGTTTGCAGTATTTCCTAGGCTTTAGAATATTTCAGGGCTATTCATCAAATAATCCAAGTAACCCATTGGTCCTTTTCAGGACTAGCAGATGGTTCAAACCTCCTTGAGGCTTCTCAGCATTAAAACACAAAGGTTTCTTCAGGGTAATCTTATTTCAAATCCTTATTAATTGCGTAGTGTAAGTGCCAGAGAGAATCCCCCGTCCTCACTGCGTAGAGAATTCATTGGTCGATGGATGAACATCAAATCTGTGACTTGGCAATCAACAGCTTGACATTGAAAATGGGTGACCAAATCCTAATGCAAAAGTGTAATACTCTAAAATGATCTTAAAGGGATAAGTGAAGTTGGTTTAAAAAAAGCAGAAATTTGAAAGAAACATATCAGTGAACGTTTGACAACTATCCGTCAAAGGACAAGAAAGTTGTGATCTTTTGAAATTTCCGTTTCATGACGTCATGTGCGAGGTGCCTACCATATGTTGTGTGCTGTATGATTGCATAACTTGCTCTTTTTCTGTTTTTGACATCAGAAACAAAAAATATAGAGGTATGTGTGTAAACATGTGTTTCTAATGATGTCTAAAATGCACAGGTAAGAAGATGCATTTTTGTTTAGAAAATCAATATTTTCACCAGAAAAAAATACACAAAATATGGGGGAGCAACTCGCACGTGATATCACAAAAACATAACTCTGAAAGATACTAACTTTCTTATCCTTTGATGGATTTTCATCAAACCTCTACTTATGTTGCTTTCATGTGTCTTCTTTTATTGAAACCAACTTAATATCAGGGTGAACTATCCCTTTAACTAGCTCCCTTAAAGGGTTACTAAATTAGAAAAATAAGTTCCCACTAATCTATGTAAAATTATCCACTAAAACGAATTTCACATTCATTTGCCACAATAAAGTCTCATTTTGACGAAAATTTGAAAAAAAATGCACACCTCCAGTGACTTCAGAAAAGTCAAAATTCCATGAATGCCAACAATGTAACCAATGGGAACCCCAAAGCTTGTCCAAGGTTTGTCCGAGTAGCAACAACTAATAGATTCAAAGTGCATTCCATCCATTAAATATGAATGACAAGATTCAGGTGAATGCAATAATGCCTTACTACGCAGTTAGGGGGAAAGTTGCGAATAAATTACGAAAATGGCGGATTGTTGACTTCCGTACACGCCGTTGGCATTTATGGCATTTTTACATTTCTGACTTCACTGGAGGTGTGCGTTTTTTCAAATTTTCGTCAAAATGAGAGTTTATTGCGGCAAACAAATGTGAAATTTGTTTTCAGTGGATAATTGTATATAGATTAGGGGGAACTTATTTTTCTAATTTAGTAACCCTTTAACTATAAACATGCCACTTGTGTGTTCTTGCATGTGTAACACACATCCTCCACTGTATCCTATTGTCAAGCACACATCGATTCAATAGCGCATGATGAAAGTGCTGTCTGCCTAAAAATAATATTCAAATATTGTAGCGGAGGTGAAGGGAGAAGTCACATCGACCATAGCCCAAGTTCTAGGCTGTTGTGTAAATTTTTTTCTGATGCATTTCCGCAACCCTCATTAAATCTAGACACTTGGCTCATACATTATTCCAGGCTTTCCTCACAGATAGAGCAAGGATGGAAGGATGTAAGGATGCTTGCTCGTAGTCTATATCAGTTCAGACTTAATTGTGATATGCTTGCAGTGTTGTGTCTGTGCCTGCAGAGCATCTAAATACTTCATAGCCTGGTAGTGAGACTACATCCACCATGGCTTCATGTGTACGATGCACTGTGTATTTGATATCTAGCATCTATGTTTCTGCCCATCAACCTACAGCGACTATAGCCCAGAAAGGCTGGGAGCCGCCAGGGATCGCACATGGACATCAAATATTCACCACCTCACCTGCATCGCTTATTACCAAGACGACCCGTGCATGCCCATCTACATTCAGCAATAAGACATTAGATTATACCTCATTTACAGCCTAAGAAAAAGACAGAATACATACGTGGACTGCCATGACTAACAACACTTGCTCATACTGTAATTTTCTTATTTTAATGACGGACACGACATGCACTCCGGCTTGAATACAGCCCATGAATAAAATATCACATTTTTTTATTCTGAGGAAGAATTAGCTTGACTTCAAGACAGTTGGGTATTTCTACTTTAAACCCTACAATAAACAAAGTCTAACTCCATTGGAAGAGTGCTTACACTACAGCTCAAAGGAATTGGCCTAGGGAAAGGGAAGAAAGGGAAGGACCTGCAGTTTTAAAACTGTGATATATTTTGTCCAGTTCAGCATGAAACATGATTCTTTTTAGGTTAAAGCATCATGTTTCATGCTGAACTGGACAAAATATACCGCGGTTTAAAACTGTGGCTCCTTCCCTTTCTTCCCTTTCCCTTTCCCTATGCCAATTCCTTTGAGCTGTTGTGTAGCTTTCATGTGAACTTTATTATACAGCTAGAAATAGAAAAATGTGGAACAGATATCCAGGTTAAGGAAGACAAAGTAAGGATTAACAATGTCTTGAATGTGCAAACTGCATAATACAGAGCAGCCACCGCCTTCCCATGCACTTGTAAGATAGAAGAGCCGTGACCTTAAAACAGCCATATTAATCAACTATCATGCAGGAAGTTCCGTGCAGCATTAGGGAGCAATTTCATCTCATCCATTGTTAATATGTTCCATGAATACCCCTGCTACGGAGCGTGCACGGCAGCAGACAGCGTGTCAACTACCGCTCACGGCTTCGTGGCCCACCGGCTCTGGCTCCGACTCTGGCCTCGAAAAGGCCTTGACCCGAAAAAATCTACAAGATTAAATCTGGTTTCACACTCGCTGTATAGTATTCAGGTAAGGATGTTAGTGAGGGGCACGGGAATCAATTGCACCTAACTGCATTATCCACATACATGTATGGTCTGGATAGTCACGCATGCGACTTACTTCCTCCTTGGAGGGCAAACGAGTGCAATTTTCATAAGGCAGGCATTCATAATGAAAACGCCAACGGCGTATCATCTTATTATCAATAATGGAGATTTTGTCACGGTTTGTTCATGGTTTATCACTGATTTCACCTTCCGTTGACTTCAACACTGAATGAAACAAACCTTGAGAATACTGAAGTGTATCAAATATGGAGCACCTTTAAAGACAGGGTAACCCATTTGCAAAAGTCACGAAACTCGGCAGGAATTAGCAGTATACCCTAATAATAAGATGTCAAAGTCATATCTTTACAAACCTTTCCAGGAGAAGTGAAAAACTGTGATACTGTGATTCAGATCTGTTGTTCACAAAGAAACACTGACATACATTTTTTCTTTCATGCCATGTGTAATGACATGGAATAACTACATGTTAAAATTTTGATATTTTATAAAAATCAATCTTATTGAGAAATATTTTTTTGATATTCAAAAGTGACAGGCTGAACACATAATTTGATTTAGCAGGAGGAATCCAGGGAGATTCTGGTTCCCCATGTTAAGTTTTTTGCAATATAACTGAATAAAAAAAAAAGGAAAAAAAGTTCACAGAAAATTGGACAACTAATAACAAATTCATGAATGTTTTCATAATGTGAAGATTACTATTTTTTGAGGAAATATATTCTTCTCATGCTTTTGCAATCCAAAATTTCAACATTTTCTTTGGATGTGTAAATAAACGCTCAAACCTTTGCTTTGACAAATTTGGATAGCATCATATGAAATGCAAACAAGCAGAGCATAAATTATTCTTTTTTTTATCTACAAAAGTGAAAATTGCAATAAATTGTACTTGCTTTTCAACATGCCATACATTATGAATTGACAGTATAACAAATGGAAATGTATGCAGAAATAATGTTTGCTCCCTGCTTTGTTGGTCAAATAAGGACTTCCTGTTTCCTGCAGAAGGCCTGACTGGTCTGGCAGCTAATATACATATACATGTAGTACTGTTTTGATCTTCACAAGTAAACAACAATGCATTTAAGTGTCCTAATATCATGCAGAACATTATGAACGCAGTATATGACAAATTGAAAATGTATGCAGAAATAATATCTTTTCCTGAAGGAGCTCTTTTTTATATGCAGTAAGCCTGCATGACTGGTCTGACTCGACGTTCATCTATAGCTTAGCCTGGCTTGGCCTGGCATACATCAATAGCCTGTTTTGGCTTGGCATAGCACAAATCCATAGCTTGGCTTGGCTTGGCTTGGCATAGATAGTATGGTGATTTGCCATTTGGTCCAATCCCAGTTGGTCCACTCACCATTTCGTCTACCATCACATGCTGATATGTATAGGTTAGGGTTAGGGTAGGAGGTCTGGATTGGGGTTAACAGTTGAGGTTATGGTGTAGATTAGGGTTGTTGATAAGTTAACCCAGTATCTTAATCTAAAACAGTATTTTTAAGGGGTTCCTTGTAGACGAAATGGTGAGTGGACCAACTGGGATTGGACCAAATGGCAATATACCGATAGTATAGCCTAGCCAGACCCATCTTGGCTTGTATCCATAGCCTTGCTTGGCTTGGTATACATTGATAACTTGGCTTGGCCTGGCCCAGCGTGGCCTGGCCTGGCTGACTGCACATTGCTCATTTTCCAGCAGGCTAGCTCCAGAGTGTGAGACTGGTCATATATCACACCTCAGCGGCTGACTCACCCGGACGACACACACTGCCTCTATCAACCCTTGAGAAACCCTCCACCCGCAGTGTTTATACCAATCTCCCAGCACAGATTGAACAATTAAGCCAGGCCACGTGGTGGAGGAAATTGAATCTGATTCATTCTTGGCTTTATAGATTTTGCATCATTTTTTATTTTGTCCGGAGGGGAAGGGGGAAGATGAAGACGCAGAAATAGTGATGTGCTTCAGATTAAATCTTCATGTGGGAATACTTACTCTAGCGATGAGTTTCTATAATTACACTATAAACATTTTACCATTGCGATGCTTAAAGGCTTACCAAAGACTTTTGCAAAAGTGCTGTAATTCTACAATTTTATGTGATTATACGCCAAATATTTCACATCATATAATAAGCGCATGCTCTAGAGTTTACTATAACAAAATAATTGCACTGTCAAACTCTAACTATCCAGAATGTAGTGATATTTTGCAGACTCCACAGGCAGAGGTGGGAATATAACTATCTAATGGACATTACCATGACTTTAACTACATTTCATAGAAATAGCCCATTTTGTTACGCAAAATTGCAAATGTTTAATACGCACATCATTTAAACAACCAATGGTAACCTCAAAGTGTGTCAGAGGTTTGTCTAATTATAGTAACAACTAAAAGATTCAAAGCGAATTATACGCCCATTAAACTGAATACAAAATTACAGGTGAATGTCCTCATACATTATTACACAGTAAGGGGAGAATGTGTGAACAAATTACAAAAGTGGCTCATTGATCACATTCACACATGATATTGTTAATGCAATTGTGAGTTCACTGCACTAGAAGCTATTAAACCTCTTAAGTGCCAAACAAAATGCCACTCCTTCGGTTGTACACTCCAGCTCAAAGGAATTGGCATCGGGTAAAGGGAAAGGGAAGAAAGGGAAGGAGCCACGGTTTTAAACAGCGGTATATTTTGTCCTGTTCAGCATGAAACACAATGCTTTTTAGGCTAAAGCATCATGTTTCATGCTGAACTGGACAAAATATACCGCGGTTTAAAACTACGGGTCCATCCCTTTCTTCCCTTACCCTTTGCCAATTCCTTTGAGCTGTAGTGTATGTGTGTATTTCTTCATTGGCGCAGGAATGCAGTAGGGGCACACAAAGTGTTAAATGGAAAGTCTACCATGAAATTAAGTAGGTTTTAATAAAAGCAGAAACATGGAAAATCAATTAGTGAAGGTTTGATAAAAATCCATCATATAATATTCAGAGTAATGAATTTCAAAATTCTTAATTTTGTGATGTCATTTGCAGGGTACTATGCTATAAGTTGCATACTATTAAAACAAATGTCCATTTTCTGAAAAGGATGTACCTTTATATCATTTCACCCGTGCATTTGATACACCGGGTAAGCACGAGAAACATGTTTTTACACACATATCTCTATGAAAATTATTTATTCTTTCATCAAAAACAGAAAAGGGGCATTTCATAGAATCGTACAGCACACAAATTATTGGAAAAGAACTTGCAAGGGATGTCTAAAAAAAACCAAAATTTAAGAAAGTAACTTTCTTATCCATTAACAGATTTTTGTCAAATCTTCACTAATACGTTGCTTTCATTTTTCTGCTATAATTGAAATGAACTCATCTTCGGGGTGGACTTTCGCTGTAAAGAGGTTTCATAGCAATGGATATAGATGATACACATCTTCTGAATCTTGAGCAAACACAAATTAAAGCAACTCACATCGGCAAGGCCCTCGGGTAGAGGTTCCAGGAGCTGGTCTGACTCCGTCTTGTGGCACCCCAGCGCATCGGATGCATCCACACGCAGGGTGTGGTTGTCATTGCCGTTACTGGTTCCTACCCCTACGCTGGTCTGGGGAACCTGGCGGAGAAGGGAGAGGCAGTTTGGTCATTGAGACATGTTGCATATGAATAGAGTACCTAAGTGGTGTCGACAAACCCATGGTTTCTGGTTCTAAATGGCATCCCTCAAGAGAGATTTACTGGTTCAACATTGTCTTGCGGGCTAGACATGCATGGTAGAAGATGAAACAAGGACTTCAATAGCATGTGTGAACACCTCTTTGGTGCCAGTATCTCCTCTGGGATGGGGTCGAGGAGGTGCAGGTATGAGTCGGTCTCCTGGCACGCCAGGTTATGGTTATCCCTAATCCCTAATCTTAAACCCTAACCCTAACCCCTTGCCCTTTAAACCATTTTTATACTTTAATTTAAAGTTTCTGTGATCCTACACAATACAATATTACTATTGACAGAGGATGAAACAGGGATTTAAGTAGTGAGTGGGAACACACCTCTGGTACCAGTATATCCTCTGGGATGGGGTCGAGGAGCTGGTCTGAGTCGGTTTTCTGGCACACCAGGTTATGGTTATTCCTAAACCCTAACCTTAAACCCTAACCCTAACCCCTCTCCCTTTATACCATTTTTATACTTCTACTACAATGTTTCCTTGATCCTAGAAAATGCAATATTACTGAAGGATGAAACAGGGATTTAAGTAGTAAGTGGGAACACACCTCTGGTACCAGTATCTTCTCTGGGATGCGGTCAAGGAGCTGGTCTGAGTCGTTTTTCTGGCACACGAGGTTATGGTCATTCCTAAACCCTAACCCTAAACCCTAAACCCCAAACCTACACCCTAACTCTTCACCCTTTAAACCCCCTTTTATACTTCTACCTCCAGTTTCCATGTTTGTACAAAATACCATATGTTACATTGTTACTACAGACAGAGGAAAAAACAAAAGCTTAAAGGGCATATACTGTACTGGGAAGGCAAAAAAGCCTTCAAAAGGTAATTGTTAGCATCTTCTTGCAAATTGTCTTAAATTCATGTATTGACCATTTTAGAAGCTTGCAGAAAGTCATTTGCCCTCAAATGATCCACATATGGAGTAATTAATGACTAATGATTAAATCCTCAAAATGTTCGGGCCGAACATTTGTGATTTAATCACTCATTACCCCAAATGTAGATCATTTGAGGGCAAATAACTTTCAGCAAGCTTCTAAAATAGACAATACATGAATTTAAGACCATTGGCAAGAAGATTGCTAACAGTTACATTTTGAAGGCTTTTTTGCCTTCCCAGTACAGTATGCCCTATAAGTAGTGAGTGTGAACACACCTCTGGTACCAGAATCTCCTCAGGGATGGGGTCGAGGAGCTGGTCTGAGTCAGTCTTCTGGCACACCATGCTGTCGAGTGAGGGATGCCTCTCTCTGCTGTCATGCCCCGCGGCCAGGAGGGAGGGTAGCTTGCTGCTCAGGGGCTGCAGCGGTGAGGACAGCTTGCTGGGCGCCGGAACTGAACACACCCAATGATAAAAAACATGCTATAATGCTAACTGCACACACCCAATGATCAAAAACATGCTGTAATGTTAACTGCACACACCCAATGATCAAAAACGTGTTATAATGCTAACTGCACACACCGAATGATCAAAAACGTGCTATAATGTTAACTGCACACAGACAATGATGAACACGCATCACCATTTATGACGGAACACACTCAGTGATACTGGCATTACAATTTATAACAGAATGGACCCAATAACTGAACACACCTAATGATAGGCATTACAATTTAAAACTGAACACATTCATTAAACAAGAGGCATTATGATTTGTAACTAAATGCACCCAATCATAAAGAGGCATTATAATTCATAGCTGAATGCAACCAATCATAAAGATGCATTATAATTCATAGCAGAATGCAACCAATCATAAAAATGCATCACAGTTTAAAACTGAATGCGCTCAATGATAAAGAGACAATTTAATTCAATTCAATTGAATTCAACCAAGGATGAAGAGGCATTAAAATGTAAACCTGAATGCACCCAATCATAAAGGGCCATTTTAATTTGTAACTTAGGGCACCCAATGATAGAGAGGCATTGTAATTCATGACTGAACAACCCCCGTCAAAAAATAATACAATTGAAGACACCAATAGATAGAGTGAGGCATTATCTACTCACTGAACATATATCCAGACAATTGAGAGGCACTTGACTTGTTCCAAGTAAACACTTCAAAACAGAGAGGCATTTATTTCAATAGGATGTTAAAGTGACTTTAGAACATGAAAATGTTTTCAATAATATAATAAATGTCAAAATTGGACCGAGCTTCAATGAAATCGGGTAATCATACAAATGTATCTAATTCTGATCCAAGCATACGGTCAAGATCTTTGTCTTCAACATCATGTGTAAGTCATGTGAGGGTGCTTTGAAAAAAATGAATCAATTTCTTCTCTTGTCACTCTTTCCTGTCCCCTTTTCACCCCACAAGTGCGGCAAATATCCTGAAAGAAGAAAACCACATGGGCTTACTTAAATGTTCACTATTTTTTCATCTATTGGTTTAAATAATGAACACATAATTGTAGTGTCTCTCAATACATTTTCAATACTTGTGGGGTAAAAAAACACAAAACATTGTGTAAAATAATGTTAGGGAAGGGCTACATAAATTATGAAAATGCAATTATTACGTGTAAGCTTGAATGTCTGGAAACTAGAAGAGAAAAACTTTGTATTGCATTTGCCAAATCACTGTCTAATAACCCACAATGTAAAGATTGGCTACCGAGACAAAAACATATGAATATTTCTCTCAGACATATACCAAAGCTCAATCAATATAAATGTAAAACAAATAGATTTAGGAATAGTGCAATCCCATATTTCATTGACCTCTTAAACAGCAGATAAACTGATGATTTTTAATTTTGTATATACTCAGTATTAAATCATACCATGTGTATGTACTCTTTTAACTATTTATACCTAAACCTTTAAAACTTTTATATTCATATTTTAATCATATATATGTGCAGTGTAGGTCAGGAATGAGCTCTTTACTTTGTATTTAAATGTATTATACCACTATTGTTGTAAACATCAACATTTCAGCCTCTTGGCTGCAGTTGTATGTATTTTCCTTTTAATGTTTGTAACTTTTTGAATTTTTACTGAATAAACCATTATTGAATTGAATTGAATTGAAAAAAAAAATACTGTGTTACCCTGCTACTGCACTAAGTAAGCATTGTATTTTCTCTGGCTTACCTTGAATGATCTTGATGCAGGGTGTGCGAGGATGGCTTGGCTCTAGAGCTGGGCTATAGGTGGCCATCTTCTCGAGCCACGGCAAGCAGCATAGTGACACGCGGAGTCAAGCACATTCAACTACACAGCCACAAAGGAAACAATTCAAAAAGACATGGTTGGCTTCCACCCAAAAAAGCAAGCTTGATCATGAATGAAAAACAAGTCTGAAAAAAAAACAGAAAATGGAAACACTTCCGAATACAAGAAATGATTGGCTTTCACCCAAAAAGTATTCTTGATCATATATGAATGAAAAAAAAAGTCGGGAAAAAACCCCAAAGGAAACAGTTCCAAAATCTGTACAGATATGTACACTGTACACTACAGTATACTTTGAATTCAAATGCTAATACATCCATGTACGTCACATTGTTATCATCCATATTCAAATGAATAAAAGATTGCATTTATAAAAGAAATTGCAGCAACCAGTCACTGGGTGTGTGATGCCTGGAACTTGAGCCGTATACAGAAAAAGGAAACACTTCCAAATACACCTGTATACTGTACACTACACTGCACACTGTATTCATAATACACTAATAGCTCACATTATTATTATCCATAAATTTCAATGAATAAAAGATTGCATGAAAGGAATTGCGGCAACCAGTCACTCAGTGTGTGTGGTACCTCGGGCTTAAAGCTGTATTCTATTCAAGGCTGAACTAACATTGATGAACGCTTTCAGGCAACCATCAAAGGGAGCATGAACAAAAGGAATCTAACTCATTTTTTTTTCTATCGACACATATGACAAATCATATACAATACAATATGATACAATAGGATACATTACACTACAACTCAAGCAGAAAACGGTGAGATAGAAGTTTGAGGTGAGGCCTGGGCGCTATTCTTTTCAAGGTCAGACATACATTTATGATGACACTCTATGTACTGAATGGTTTGAGACAAGGAGAATAAATGCAGATAAACTTGTCTGTTACATTGGGAAGAAAGGTGATATTTGCCACGTTGGCACTAGGTAAATTGTCTAGGTCTGCATAAGCTGTGTTTTAAGTTAACTCATGTAATAAAAATATCTTCTCTGTATTGAGTGTAATGTGTGTTTAAAACATGCTTAAATTGTAAACAGTTTCTTTTCTTTTTTATCATTTTTTCCTTTACAATACCCTATACAAAGAAGTCCTGACAGATTTTATCTTAGAAGTATACGGGTAAAAATTTTGACAAAATCTATGAATGCTTAAAATCACAATCATTGATTTAAATTTAAACAAATTATGGTCAAATTCAAATGAATATAATTTTGTTTTCATTATTTGTTCACCTCTCCCCCAATCTGCTTTTCATAGATGTATCAAGGACTCCAGCTCAAAGGAATTGGCACGGGTAAAGGGAAAAGGAAGAAAGGGAAGGAGCCGCTTTTTTAAACTGCGGTATATTTTGTCCAGTTCAGCATGAAACATGATGCTTTCACCTAAAAATCATCATGTTTCATGCTGAACTGGACAAAATATACCACAGTTTAAAACTAAATATATCACATTTTTAAAACTGCGGCTCCTTCCCTTTCTTCCCTTTTAATTGCCCTATGACAATTCCTTTGAGATGAAGTATATGTCTGTCAATGAGCTTATGGGCAACGCATAAGGTGCAATATAAAGCTAATGCAGAAGAAACTTTCTGAGCAAAAAAAGTATTTTTGCATGATAACAAAATTGAACGGCCATGAGCATCAAATAGCTCTTTATAATGCCATAGCTAGAGTTCTCATGCATCTTTCAGGAACGTTACCTGTGTCTTAGCAGGGCATGTATGATTAAATAGTGCTAAATGCTTGAGTAAGGCGCTAGGCTGGAGGGTCGGTTGGCACCCCCCTGACCCTCTAGGATGGGGCTAATATGAAGCAAGGTCAGGGCGACACTCTTACATCCCTCCAACACCTATCAAGGAGGTTGGTTGGCATTTCAGCAAGGCAAAATAGATGTATCTGCGTCAGCCCGTAGCTAACAAAATCATCTGGCTATTTTCTGATCAAGGAAAATTAGCCCGAAAATTAAAACAGCTGTAATGTAAGTGTTAAACAATACACCACAGTGACTGCTACATGCTGTTATGCGGAGCGTGCTCATGGACTAGATTTCAGACTGATAAATTCAGTAAATTTCCTGACCACTTACAGGAGCTAACCTGAGCACAAAATAGCAATGAGATGTTGGTTAAACTATGTGACTAAGCACTCCACAACCTAGAAACAGTGAAGGGAACAGTAAAGGGAAAGGGAAGAAAGGGAAGGAGCCACAGTTTTAAACCACGGTATATTTTGTCCAGTTCAGCATGAAACACGATGCTTTAGCCTAAAAAGCATCATGTTTCATGCTGAACTGGACAAAATAAACCGCGGCTCATTCCCTTTCTTCCCTTTCCCTTTACCCGTGACAATTCCTTTGAGCTGTAGTGTATATGTAGCCTGGTTTCCAGGCTGCTGAATATTTCCAACCCATACTGAACAAAAGCATCTAATACTCATAAGATTTCAGACTCATAGTCACTTCATCATTCAGTGAGTTCCATTGTTTGGGCGCGCCGGAGAAGAAATCGAGAATGATTCTAGTCTACTGCAGCCAGACGGTCCAGACCCCTTTATTGAATAATTTGGATGAGAAATGCCTAACAGCCTGGAAGCCAGGCTAGACTACTGCCAGAGCCCAATCCCCATGGTCCTTGAATTGGCTGTGCCTCTTTTGTTTATATTCATTCTTAATGTTTAAAACAAAATATTGTATATAAAGCGAGGATGAGATGACATTGTATGTGACATTGATATTCAAGAATGTAAACACATTTCTGATAGAAGGTTTGCTTGGAGTATGAGATATGTAAATAAACAAACGACTGTATCTGCCCTCAGTCAAATTCCTTCTGATGGTCCATGATACACTCTCCAAATTGACATTAAACATCCTCAATTTTTGTTTTATTACTGCAGTGTTCCAACACACTTCCAGTACACTCTTATTCCATCTATGTGATAGTACCAACATCCTTGATGGTACATAGTGTATTGAAAGGTACAAATTTTCGCTTCTCCCGGAATCATTTGATTGCGCCCAGAGAAGAATGTGCATAATAATACTGCCCTACTCTGACAAAAGGAAGCAAGTGACAAATGACTCAAATTTGGGTTACTGATACTCTTAGAATGTATCAAGCATTCCCTACATATTAGAGACTAAATCTGGAGGAGAAATATTAATCTTGCTGTGAGATGTTCAATCTAACTGGTGTTGCACTGATGTCAATGCAAGTGACAGACACATTTTGCACATTTACAAGGAAAGTCTCTTTTGTTAGTTGCTGCCTTTTGTCAAAGTAGGGCAGAATAGTGGACTGTTAGTGGGCTAAAAGCAAACATGAAGAACAATCAGTTAAAAGTGAGTAAAGTACAATTAAGGCCTCAGTGTGCCAGGATCTAGTGTTAGTAGATTTTGCAAATATCAACCACTCTCTTCATGGGTAATCCTGCTTTTAGATCACGATACCATTGATATATAATTTTGAGACAATACCTCAAATTTCCTTCATGTGAAGAGTTTATACAGCATGATTTCTATAGCAAGGAAGAAGACTGAAATACAAAGTTCTTGAGCCAGTGGGCTTACCACCACATCTACCCCTTCTCTTTAAACTGATATGATAGTATCATCCCTAGACTCACTTCCAGGGGCCATATTCATGAAAGCTTACTAGCCTAGTAAGTTACTACAACACATGCATTTGGAAGTACTTAAGTAACAAAATAAGCTTAGTAAGGTTTCATGAATATGGCCTAAGGTGTTTGGACATGGCTAATTCAATCTTACAAGGTTAGAGTCTAATCCTCACAAGACTAGTCACTCTGACATTCTCCTCATTTATACCCTTGTCAGGTGAGTTGGAGATGGAACTAAGAATGATTAGTCTACTACAGCCAGACCCAGTTATTGAATACATTGTAATTTGGATTGAAAATGCAAAAAAAATTGGAAGCTACGCTATATTATTGCTTGGCGACTGGCTTCAAGAAGTCACTTTTTACATTCATGTTCTCACATTGTATAACAATGATATCTCCCCACTCATCACACCACAGTTCCATTCCCTTGCCTCCATCCCCCCCCCCCACCCTCACCCACAATTACCCCTCAGACAGCATATTGTTAAATGTTCTAGAATAGAACATGAACATCTAACACACACGCACAACACACACACAAACATATATATATACACACACAACCACACACACGTTTCTACCCATTCCTATCTCTCTCCCTCTATCATATGTTTTTACTATTATTTGTTTTACTATCTCACTAGTAACCTACACATGTTGGGACTCATGCATATATTTTCCCATACATGTGGTTGTGAAGTACATCATGATAATCAATCATCATAATAATACACCCCCCTCACCCCCCCCCTACACCCCCTTCCCCCAAATCATCATAATAATACACCCCCCTCCCCCCCCCCCTACACCCCCTCCCCCCCCTACACCCCCCCCCCCCCCACACACACACACAATGTAATATCATCATTCATGTGCTTTTAGTTCTGAATTATGAACAAAAACAATAACTTACAAATATGTATGGAAAATCATTCAGAAGCAATACAAACATGTTTGAAAGACATTAATTTAGACTATCCAGTCTAGTAATACAACTAAATCAGTGAAAGTGTCAGGAGTATTGCAAGTTGGTCTCTCAAATAATGAATCGGAAACTGTTAGTACTATAGCCAGAGTTGACATGGTTGATCAAATATGGACCTGGCCAAGTCCATTTATAAGTGAAACTAATATAATTTTCACACACCAGCAGCTGGTCTCAGTTAACATTTCTGGGAAGGTTTCATAAGCTGAGCTCAGAGTCACGGCATATTTCCTGCCAGCCCAAGCTAGCCCGAATGTGTAAACACCATCATGCATTTTGTATGGCCCCATCACAGCACAATCTACTCGAGCCACCCCTAGCGACCGTAGAGCTGCAGCGAGCTCGTTCGAGCGGTGAACACCGATTACTCCGCCGGGACCTCGGCGGCGTCATGCCGCCAAGACGGTGGGGTTGAGGTACGTGCTTACCTGATCTGCATACGTTCACTGCCAATGGATAGAGAGAGCAACGCCGACCGGACCGGAGCAAACTGAATTCCAAAATCTGTTTCACCTGGGAGCTCGATTATGTTATCCTCAATCAAACGCATCAGGCAGCACGAAACATTTCAGAATAGCGAGAAGGCAGGAGTTAGATGACAGCTGTATAATTAGTTGTGCGTAATATCCACTTGATGATGATGGTAGTGAGGGGCGAGAGTTTACCGTGCCTTATCAGCAGAGCACGATACGCTGGTGATGCGGGTTTGAGGGGAGCTGCATTGTGTGGTCTGCTTGCAAGCATACCGCATTACACGATGGTATACGGTGCATGGATGGCTTGCGCGGCGCAGCGAGCTACATTCGAACATCAACATGATTCTGGAAGGAGCATGGGAGTTAGGGGTGAAGGGGGGCGCGCGGTGGGGGTCGGGTCGGGTTCGGAGAAGGTGGTGGTGATGATGTGGTAGCGGGGAGGGGGGTTGTTTGTTCTTACTCGTATTTCAACAATTCCACATAAACTCCTCCCGATGAAAACAAAGTTCCCATTATTGTAATGCTATTATTTTCTTTTGTAATTTTTTGAACTGCAAATGTATTGTCATCATTCTCATAAATGAATGTACACATAAATATTTGTACTGTTCATGTTACAATAATGTTATCAGTATGTCGCATCATTTTCATAATCATCATCATAATCATCACCATCATCATCATTATTATCATCATCACAATCATCATCATCATCATCATCATCATCATCATCATCATCATCATCATCATCATCTTCACTGTCATACTCATCAATATCATCGATGCTGTACCTTCAAAATGACAACAATTAGGCTTTTACAGCTACATGGTCGATCATCCAATAAGAATGATTTTTGTGCAAAGCTCCTCGAGAATAAAATCCTGCATTGTTTAAGATTGTATTGTTATGTCTGTTTATCTTATAGGAGCAGACTGCGTATCTTGGGGCACTGTGTTCAAAATGTTAAACTTGTCCGCGCTAGTGTCCTACGTGGTATGAATTAATTACTTCTGAACGAGCGATTTTATTGTCCACAATAATTACGTAGAAATATGTTTTCCACCTTACATGGTATTGACAAGCATTACAAGTGCAGTTTGACATTATTACTTAAATCGTGTATAGTGTGCACGCCAATGAAACATGAAAGAGAAATTTCACCAAAAAGTTGAATTGGTTTTAATCGTAGCAAAAACATGAAAGCAACATATTCATGATATTAGTGAGGTTTGACGAATTCCGTGAAAGGATAAGAATGATTTTGTTTCAGTTTCAATTTTGTGACGTCACATATGTTGTGTTCTGTGATATTCCATAAAGTTAAGTGTCCCTTATATTTTTTTTTTGTGGTGAAGGAATAAGTTATTGCCGGAAGACATACATCTAATGAAATATGAAATGCACATGTAAAATGGCATGTGTCCTTTTTAGAAATTGACACTTTTAAACAAGTTGTTACACAACTTATAACAGTGTATTCCGCAAGTGACGTCACAAAATTAAGAATTTGAACACTCGTAACTCTGTTATCCTTTAACGGATGTTTGTCAAACCTTCACTAATTTGTTTATTTAATATTTAGTAAAATCACCTTGCCTTTCCCTTTAACTTACGATCTTTAACCAAGTACATATGTTAAAAAATGCCATACATCAATAATAATCATAATATCCATGATACCCAGGTGAACAGACACAACCCAGGTAACACAGACTATGCCCTAAACCCATCCTCGCTCCTCCTATGAGAGGGGAAGGAGTCAGAGGAGCCATGGCGTAATTAGGGTGTAGTCCGTTTTACCAGACATATCTGTTAACAGACTGGGTTGTGTCCATGCATCTCACAGCCTAGTACCTAGGCTAATCAATTTATGGATTTGTTACATTTATAAGGTCCAGTTTGTGAGATATGAAACTCAAGAATGACCGAGGAACAGTTCATCGACAGATCAGACGAATGAGAAGAAGGAGCTATAACATCTAATTGTCAACGGTATACTATGTATTGTTCAACAGGGTTTTTTTTCCCCCC
>OZ022579.1:17782477-17879977 GCA_963669155.1 Arbacia lixula | reverse complement strand
CACACCCACCACCAACGCAATGGCAAACAGGCAGATTCTGATAGCTGAGGGTCCTGGCTAAGATAAAACCCCAAAAGAAATTTGTGGCTAATGGGGCGGGGGGGGGGGGGGGGGTAGGTAGCCCACAGTCTATATAGACAGCGGATTGTTATTATTGTGTGTGAAGATGAAACTGAGCACTGCTCTGCTAGCACAAATAGGTTTGAACACGTAGACTAACAAAGACTCTTTCCATCCTCGCTCATTCTCAGGGTAGCCGGAGAGAAAGCATTAGCCTTCAGGTCCAGACCTCTCACCAGTGCATCACACAGAAACAAATTCCTCAGCCTAGCACCTGGGTTTGGTTTGGTTTAAAGGTTACGCATGACTGACCAAATGTGCAGCTGCAAAACCATGTCTGTACAAATAACGGCGTGGTTACATGCTCACAAAAGGTTGAATTGTGATTGTCTCCCCATCAAGCTGCATGCACTGTTCCAGACACATTTAAGGGGATATTTCACCTTGAAGTTAAGTTGGTTTCAATACAAGCAGAAACATATAAGAAACATATAAGTGAAGGTTTGACGAAAATCCTTCAAATGATAAGAAAGTTATGATCTATTGAAATTTCAATATTTTCACGCCACGTGCAAGGTGCTCTCCCATATGTTGTGTGCTGTATGATTCCATTGCTTGCTCTTTTTCATTTCTTTTTTGACAACGGAATAATTTTTTCATAGAGGTATGTGTAAAAACGTGTTTCTAATGATATATCAAAATTCATGCACAGGAACGAAAATTGACATTTTCACACAAAATTGTACACGGCATATGGGACAGCACCTCGTACGTGACGTCACAAAATCAAAACTTTAAAAGATCTTTCTTACCCTTGACAGATTTGCATCAAACTTCATTAATATGTTTATATCATGTTTCTGCTTTTGTCGATACCAACTTGGTTTCAGGGTGAACCACCCCTTCATTTTTCCTTTTGTGCCACAGTCACATTTTTGTTTACAGCTAAAGCACACATATTGCAGAGAAAAGATTCTGTCTTGCATTCAAAGGGTGAAAATGAGAACTCATGTTGTGAAATCGGTGTAAAAAAAACAGCACTTAGCATGCCAACATACATATCATGAAGTTGAGGAGCACCAGAGAAACGGAAAACAACATTAATGTATACACACGAGATCATATTAACAATCTACCCCTACATAAACTCATCACTATATGCCGTCGACACCCTCCACACACACATATACACGGTTTTTTTTTGCCCTTTATTTTATTCCTTGATTCAGTTTTTTTTTACAAATATATGTCACAGTGCAATATAATAATATAATCCCAGTGTTTTCATGTAGGCTTAACTTATTTCGCAGTATGGATTTGTTTTCGTTCATTACCTTTACTTCTTAAAAGCGCACTTATATATTTATTTTTAGGTGGAGGCGTTCCTTTTGATTTTGCATTTGATATCATATATTTTATAAATATGATTAAGTGGTTGATATGTTTTTCAGATTTTATTTTTTAAAAAGAAATTGACGCTTAATGAATAAGAAGCGGTAAAATTTCATTTCTGTTTCAATGAAAGAACACAACAATTAACACAACATAAACGCACAAACACACAGACACACAGACACACACATGCACACATACACACACATGCACACATACACACACATGCACACATACACACACATGCACACATACACACACATACCCATATACACACATATGTAAACACAAACACACACACAAGCGCACACACACAAACACACACACACACACACACACACACACACACACACACACACACACACACACACACACATATCATATTCTCCCTTTGTCTCTCTTTCTTATACGTACACCCACACACGCAAACACTCAAAACACGTAAACATACACATGTACCATTTCCGGCATATGATTAGTTTCGTACAGTGGCGTAGACGGGTTCGTAAACCTGGGGGATGACTGGGCTGCCAACGCTAGTGAGGGCGCGAAGCGACCGGGAGGAGGGAGGATGTGGGAGGGGGGTCACCCCCCTCCCACGGTAGGGAGCTTTTGCAATTTCAAACTTGAAATCGTGCAAGCTGATGCATACTTAATGAGATAAAATGACACACACAAGCGTGCACGCACACACACACACACACACACACACACACACACACATGTACCTACATACTACCCTTTGAATGGACTATACATAAATCGACAAGATCTACACACCGTGGTATACAGAATGGACCGACACATAGTGTTGCATATTGAACAACATTACGTATTTATTCATCTCTGTGAATTTTGTTGTTACACCTCTTCAGAAAAAAACAAAACAATGTCAACTGTGTACACGCACGTATGGTCTTTGTTGTCTTGATAGGGGTATGTGGTTATGAAAGAAAACAGCCTCTGTGGCAATTTGTGAATAAGACACATAGACAACAAACAAATAACGATTAAACTTTAAACAATATGTCTGTTCATAATGGATACATACATACTATGCGTTTTTTTGTACCTCAAAGAAACAGTCATATTATCCATAGATGGATATTTTTTTTTACAAAAAAACACATAAACTGTATCACTATGATCCATGGAGTAACAATACTGCTTTGTAAGTTTGTGAAGAAATCGGAACCATAACGGCATTGCATCGTTTCAAATTAAGGCACTTCTATTCGATCTCAGTCTTATAATAGTAACAGTAATAATAGTAATAACAATGATAACAATAATAATAATAATAATAATAATGATAATAATAATAATAATAATAATAATAATAATAATGATAATAATAATAATAATAGTAAAAATAATACTAATACAATATACTAATAAGTTCCATATTTGTCGCACTTCAAGACAGGGTAAATTCTCACTGCGCTTTACATTTCAAACTTATGTCTTCATGCATCAATGAACATACTTAAAATGAATAAAAAAATGCATCTTAAAGATTGTCGGTCCCTTTTGCAAGCTTAAAATTTGAAATCGTCTTTCACGATCGTAAATTGAAGAAGGTGTGATCCAAGACCATTTCTAAGAATATCGCATGTTGAAGCTTTCTATATATGTAAAAAAATTCAGCCGTTAAATTTCAAACCGACTTTTTTCGTACTACGAAAAAAGTATTAGTCTTTGTTACAGTATCTATGTCGTTATTATGCGTGTGTGAAATCCTAATTTTATGAGTAACTATTAAACTTTGGATATGATTCCTTCCATAGAACAATTTTTTTCATTATGCGTTTTATAATTTAATAAGCACATTAATCAATAAAGTAGATATTTCAACACAAACTGCTAAGAGCCTGATGTGAAGACTATTTATCAGACGTTGTTTACGTGCATTATTTGAATTTTAGACTACGTATCAGTTTCAAATTGTCAATATAGAGCTTGCTAACACTTCTCTATATGTTTTGCCAATGTTTCGATGGTTTTGTGGTGATCTGAAAAAGGGACTGGCTGTCTTTAAATAAAACAAAAATAAATAAAAAGCTAACAATACAGAACAGATGTAGCTGTTGCAAGCTTAACAACAACGGTATGCATATCAGTATGTTCTGATATCAGTATTAGTGTAACAATAGTCATAAAGTGGGAGCATGATGTTGAACAATTCATGATTATACACACACACACATTTATTATCATTATTATCATCACTATTATTGTCATCATTATGACTTATTAAATCAGCAAATATCATTCCACCAAACCTGGGGGGGGGGGGGGGGGCAATTGTACATGCCATCCCTTCACCTTGTGAGGTGGGGGGATGCACCCCCCCCCCCCCCAGTTGTCTACGCCCCCTGGATGTGTCAAAGGTGAATATGATTACATGTAAGAGGTATTGACAAAATGTGATACAGAATTAAAACAAAATAACATAGCAACGAATGATATTTCAAAATGTGAAGTAGGAGAAGAAGGAGAAGAAAAAGAAAAGAAGAAGAGAAGAAGAAAAAGAAAAGCAAGTAAGTAAGGAGACAAGAAACACAAAAAGAGATAGGAAAGGGCAGTAAACATGAAAATAAAGTAGAAAAATAAGAATATGTATAACTTAATGAACTTACTTATTTTCTAAATTAAAGGGTTTGCTAGAAATTTCAGTGAATAGCCTATATAGATGTACCCGCTCTCTATTTGGTCTTCGCTTTCCGGAAAGTGTTCCATGTACGTCATCAGAGATGCATACTTTACTCTGGATCCAGTCTCAGGCGTGCTGTGGATCCTAAAAATGATAGCACCCAGGAGTAAAATTAAAAAACAAATATTGAAATATATATTTTGCCGTTTTTCATGAGCATATTCATGAAAGCGCTATTCAGGAAATTATACATAAGACGGCATTAAGCAAGCTCTATACAATTGAAACACACTATGTTGTATTGGTTTGAAATAAAAGTGACATCCTGAAACAAAGCATTCCTGAAATAATATTAGCTTATATATTTGGTTTAGTGAATTGTTTGAAACTGCAGGCGTTCGATACACGATCTCTTTCAAATTCCTGTTCAGTGTTCATCGTGACTACAAAATTGTAATGACACAAGTAAAATACGTGTCATGTATAAATATTTTTTTGTTTCAAATTGCCAGTGACAAAAAGCTTCTCAGCTCATGTGATTGGTTGATTAGTTAATCAACTAGCATACTCAATTGGTTTATTCATAGGGTACCGATGTGTGACTTCATATACCCATATTGCCAAGACAACTGGTTCTAAACTATAGGGGGGGGGGGGGAGTATGCAGCCGTGATTAGAGCGGAAATCTCGTAGTTATTTTCCAATCACTGGGTTTTGCTCCCTTGTTTTTTTCAACGACAGGCAGAGAATAAAATGGCCTATATCTTACGAGTTTACGGATTGGGCCTCTTTATAGTAATATTGTTTTTCTTTATTTTCTTTCATCATCCAAGCTTAGTGTTACTAGACTTTAAGATGGAAAAGAAAAAATGAAAGTGGGTAAAAAAAAATAAAAAAAGGAAAGAAGAAAAGGAAAAAAGGTGAAGAAAGAGAAAGGTTTGGAAATAGTTGGCTATTTTAAAGAGATAAAAGGTAAATATCAAATTTGAAAAAAAAAAAAATAAAAGATTACGCGATGGTTGCCAGGCGTTCAGGTGTCGTGACTTATTGGCCAAATCAATGACTTTTTACCGACTACCATTAGTGCCCTTCTGATATGGCGATCTCGGCCCAAAGCATGTCTCTTCGTAAACTCCTGGAACTCTAGCCGAGGCCCTGACGATTTAGGGGAGGAAACAAGGCTGATCCCAATCACACGGTGCCAAACCGCAAAAATCCTTGAACCTGTATTAGCGTCAGACGAGATTCGAACCCGTGCGAGGCGCACGAGTGTGAGCTTACTGCCGGCGCCTTAGACCTCTCGGCCATAAGGACGTCGGTGTTGAACCGGGAGAATTTAACCGCTACATGGTGTTTATCTTTATATTTTCATCCCTCCACGGTGAACATATTAGCGACCCTAAGATGTGAATGTATCGTGCCCGAAATCGTTCATGCACTATGAACAAGGTCTTTTGTCATACGGACAACATTTAAAAGGGACCCTTTGAAATTTCATAACAAAAGATCGTATTGAAAGTGTCAATAATACGCACAGGCCCGGGTTCATTGTATTTAGAGGTTCATCCTAAGTTCAATGTGTAGTTTACTGATTGTTAATAGACCCTTTTCGTTATGTATGCAAATTTTATTCACGTATAGTACAAAAAGTGCGTTACCAATGGCAACCGCAAAGCTTGTCTGAGGTTTGTCCGAGTAGTAAAAACTAATAGATAGAGCGCATTCCATCTATTCAAACTGAATCACTAGATATAGGTGAAGGAAATCGCGCGTTTCTACGCAGTGAGGGGGAGAGCTGTAGAGAACCGCTTATTACGTTGTATTGTACGGCGACACAATGTGAATGCTAGAATGATATTGTTTAAGTGTTGCATAGATGCCATCGTGCAGAGCTACTGAATGAGCCGTTTTCGCTATGCATTCGTAACTTTATCCCTGACACACTGTGATATTCACATGTAGCTTCAGTGATTGGAATGCAATCTGAATAGATCAGTTGTTGCTACTCGACAAGCCTCGGACAAGCTTTGGGGTAAACATTAGCAACGTATTGTTCGAAAGACGTGCATACGATTAGCATACGTAACGTAAATGGTTGATTGAAAAAAACAAGCGATGGCTGATTGCATATTTAACTTCGCACGTTTGCAGTTCTTTTGTAGAACACTGGAGAGCTGGATACCGACAAGGATGTTTAAGCACATGGATATCCATCAGCCGTTTAATTAATGCAGATTCATTGTACTCTCCTTCTAGTCACAAAAGAACCCTTCACAAAGATTTTCTCTTTGATCTCGATGTTCAATGCCGCCGATTCTCTAGATGAGTTTTGCCTGCATTTGACGTATAAACAAAATCGGATGCGCGGAATAATTTAGGGAAATATCCTCACCACATATGCTTGCGCAGTTGTGACATGTAATACCTACGATGCATCAGTAAAGATTCAATCGAGGGATAGTGTTACAATATGGCAAAAAGGCTCTAAACGGGATATCAAGTTGCAGTATAAAAGTCTCAATTTCACAATGTTCCGCATTATACCTGCTTACAAAATTGCATGAAACATTACTTTCAGATAATTCCTTTCGGACAAGTAACATGAAAAACGCAGCCAACCGCGCCCAAGCTAGTATTTCCATCTCAAAAATTTCGTATTCGCTCGTCCTTTTTAACTACGTAAGAAGCACTTAGTGACAAAATTAAAAGTTCAGCACTGAAAGCTGAAATGTATGCATGTATAGGAATGCGTATGACCTATTCAGGTGAAATCCAGGTGAACGTGACGCAATCGCGCGTGCATCATATTGTTGAGAGCAGCTGCTAATCATGAATATTAAGTGGCGGCATCAAACCTTGTTCAAAGCGATGTGTATCCATGTGCTTAAACATCCTTGATACCGATAAACAGCTGGTAACTTAATTGATTGCTGATACACGTTTGCTTTGCATGTGCTTTAGTAAAAACCAGATGTCCACAGTGTCAGATAATAAGTGGAAGGAGTGATTTTATCGTGCCTGAAATCGTTCATGCACTATATGAACAAGGTCTGTTGTCATACGGACAACATTTAAAAAATGACCCTGTGAAACTTTGTCCGCATGACAAAAGATCGTGTCCGTTGTGTTAGTAATACACACAGACCAATGGCAGACAGGCAGAACCATGACCATATGTATTTAGAAGCACATGCTAAGTTCATTGTGTACCTTATCGATGGTTTATAAGTCATTTTCGTGATGTATTCACAGCTTTTCCCCCAACTGCCTGGTGACGCGTTTTAACATTCACCTGTATTTTGTGATTCAGTTTGAATGGATGGAACGCACTCTGAATCTATTAGTTGTTGCTACTCGACAAACCTCGGGTAAGCTTTGGGGTTACCGTTAGTAACGTTTTGTTTGAATGGCGTGAATAACATTTGAATACATAACGAAAATGACCTATTACGTTGTACAGTGGATGGTAGAATGGTGTCATTTAAGTGTTGCTTAGATGCAATTTATTCATAAATTCATCTCTCACACGCTCTGATAATCATCTGTATCTGGTGATTCAGTTTCAATTGGAGGAATGCATGTCAGTTGTTGCTACTCGTCGCCATTCGCCACCCTAAGTCAGTGGCGAAAACAGGTTCGTACACCTGGGGGAATGACCGGACTACCAACGGCGAGGGAGCGAAACGACCGAGCTGGGGGAGGGTGTGGGTGGGGGCCAGCCCCGCCCCCCCCCCCCCCAGCTGCCATGGTAGGGAGCTTTTGCAATTTTGAACTTGAAATCTTAATGATGTAAAATAAGACACAAGCGTGCACGCACACACATATACTCACATACATGCACACACACACACACACACACACACATACACACACACAATACGAACACACAGCCACGCACTTGACCAATACATATCAGTAGGCCTACATAGACTTCATTCTGCCAGCGCGACAAAGGAGGAATCTACGTGTGATGACAGTGACTCCCCCCCCCCTCTCCACAGACCAATAATCAAGGGCAGACTACATCATACAGGACCGACCACCAAGAAAACTTCACACCTGCACCATTATTATGCAAATTAAAGGAATCTATCGATTAGCGACCTGCAAGATCAAATGGTCAAGCGTTGAGACGCCGGGAGGTCAATGCATTCTTCTTCTTGACCTTGGTCTCCGCCGCGAGTCTATTTCGTGTTATCAAGTTCATTATTCACTAGCGACCCCAGGGGCACACAAAGAAGAGTAATGACCCGGACTTGAAAATTATCATCTCGGATTTTACCCTCCCAGTGCCAAAAAATCATAATCCCACGTTTCCTAAAACACAGCTTATAGAGTATCGAAATGTGACGTCATATGAAGATGTTGTCAAGACAACTGATTCTACACTTTGTTAGTAGAGCAAGCAGCGGTGATGACACCGGGGAATCTCATTAGCAGTGCCCGAGACCAGCCCGGTGGATAATATCGGACCAGTAAATCTTTCTTTGTAGGGACGTTGTTTAGAACCAGAGACTTGCATAACAATGGGTATGACGACTCCGCTTCGGTACTTAATCGCAAAATAACAAAGGAAAAAGAATATTGCTTATATCTAAAAGTTAGTATTTTGTATTGGAATTTATTTGATTTGAAGCGCGTTTGCAAAGCAAATAGAATGAGTTGGACTTTAAGATGTACACATATCAAATCAACAAGACAGACCGCCCCACCCCGAAATCCTCCTATTATTCATGCACATGCTTAACGTTTAGTAACGATACAAATCATTAATCGTTTTTGTTTTATACACAATATTGCCATGATCGCATTGGCCTAATACCAAGAAGACATGGACTGAGCATAATAAGCACCCCTCATAAAAGCATTCGACGTGCTCACAATGAAATCTTTATAAATCTGATATACATATAGCCTTGGTTACTATAGGCTGAGGAGTGCATGGTCACAACCGAGTCTGTTAACAACTATGTCTGGTAGTACAGACTAAGCCCTTATCCCTTTGACTGCCCTGGATTCTCTTCCTCGCCCGCTCCATATTAACAGACATAGTTTTTAACAGACTCGGTTGTGACCAAAGACCGTGGAGCGCAAGACCAACCACTCTCTCGTATTTGCACACAAAAGAGCGTACTACGCCATGGGGCGACACCGCGGCCAATCGAGGAAGCAGAGCAGCGCGCTGGCTGCATAGCCGCATGTACTACGCGTATACAACACAACACAACCAAAAAATGATAGGTGAATCCAGGAATATTTCTAAAAATGTATGCTACCATGTCCAAACCGATCTCCTCACACTCACTTCTTATTTTTCCACTTTTTGCTCTCACACATCCAGAGCTATGCTTATTTATACCTGCAATCTAGTAAAAAACAGACGACATAGCGTAGGATGTTTGCTTGCATACTGTTTTCCTTTCTCATTTTCTCTTTTCCTTAAAAAACATATCTGTATATTAGAAATGTGATTTTACCATTTATTTTGTATTTCTCGTACCTCAAAAGAAGTCGGCAAAAAATAAAAACAATAACTACAAATTTTAAACTACAAACTTTATCCGGGAATTTGCTTCCTAAAATGGCGCCCGTGTCGTACTCCGGCTTTTTCGGAGAGTGGTTGGTCTTGCGCTGCTTCACAGCGCTATAAGGTCTTTGGTTGTGACCATGCTCTCCTCAGCCTAGTAACTAGGCTAATATACGTAAAGAAGGTCGATGTGAATTTTAATGACATATCTTTGATACCCTGCTTTCCATTTTCATTCCCAGTGCTGTTTAGGATGAAAACATATACTTGAGCTTAGAATAAGGAGAATGTGCGCCTCGGATTGAGATCAACATTTATCAAAGCTAGATATACTATGTTATGATATGAAGATCCGGAAAAGTTCGATTGCGCAAGGACATCTCATTTCTAATCGTAATTCCAGAGCTTACTCATGTTACTTGCAAAAATAGCAGTTAGTAGATGATTTTACATCCACAAGGTGTGTCAGCTGGAGCCATGGCGTAGCGGAATGAGTCTTAATCTGGGATTAGAGGAGAGTGTGTGTGTGTGTGTGGGGGGGGGGCGCCATGATAATAGTACGTTATCGTCTAATAAGTACATTCCTCTCAAATATTTCGAGAAGTGAGTTGATTTAATGTGTATCACATTTTCGTAATTATTCTAACATGAGAGGAATATATCTCAATAGCCAGAGGGGCGCCTTTGTAATGTTGAGTGTTTATGTATGTGTGCGTGCGTGTGTGTTTGCGTATGTGTGTATATATATATATATATATATATATATATATATATATATATATGAGTGTGTGTGTGTATGTGTGTATACATGTGGGCGTGTGTGTGTGTGTGTGTGTGTATGTGCGCGCGAGTGTGTGTGCTTATGTGTGTGTGTGGGGGGGGGGAGGCATTTAGGGAAGGTGTAAGGGTGTTGTTTCCCATCCTAATGATAAGAATGACGACAATAATAATAAATGATAACAGTGATAACTTAAATTTTGTGTTCCTTACAGGGATGTACTTACGTGAGAATAGCCTACTGGAACGGAAAACACAATGTTTTGTCTTCTTGAATCGGCCTACAATTATTTTTCCTGCACACAAAAATAACATAAGAGCACAACAGTCACCCCAGCATCTCCCACCTTCTGCTTTCACTGTCTACAATCACGATACTAAGATAACATTTGATACATATGCAACATGACATCAATTCTCAGGGGGCTCAGTCGGCCTGGTTCACTGCTTATAGGGTACTTCCTGGGCGTAAACAATCATCCTTTTCGACGAATGGCATTATTCTCATGGATTTTGTGGCCAATAACATCATGATATAACTGCTTGATTTGTTTTGCTGTTGAAAGGTTATTACGTGACGAGAATGAGCTGCTTTAGAACCGTTGCCTTGTGGACCTAATAATGCCTGTCAACATCATATGCAATAAAACGTTTCCATGCTTCAGTTAGGCTACCGCCATAATCATTGTCACATGCCTCTTCCTCTTTAACTTCTTCTGTCAATTCTCTTGGCGTATTACCAGATATGCCAAAAGGAAATGTAACAATGCCCCGCTGAATTCAGTTGACGAGGAAGCAAACCCCCTTCTCTTCTGCTTGATCGCATATTTCGTTACTAAATTAGTTCCAAAACCTCTTTTTCATTGATTTAATACGCATGTGTGTGTGTGTGTGTGTGTGTGTGTGTGTGTGTGTGTGTGGTGTGTGTGAGTGTATGTGTGTGTATGTATGTGTGTGTTTGTGTGTGTATATGTGTGTGTTTGTGTGAGGGTGTATGTGTGTGTGTGTATGTGTGTATGCGTGTATTTGTGTGTGTGTATGTGTGTGTGTTTGTGTGTGCATGTGTGTATGTGTGTGTATGTGTGTGTGCGTGTGTGTGTGTGCGTTTGTGTGTGTATGTTTGTATGTGTGTGTATGTGTGTGTATGTGTGCGTGTATGTGTATATATGTGTGTCTGTGTGTATGTGAGGAGATCATGGCGATTCCACATAAATATGGCAATGATAATGTCATTACGTACATGGAACATCAAGAACCAATCAGGTTTGACCACCGGGCTAACGGGTGTATTTTGTTTGGATATGATAATCTTGCTAGGACTGTTAGGTAAACTTTAAACATGCACGAATGTATACTTCTTTGTGTGCAGTGAATGCCCCCTCCCCCACCTCTTAAAATGGCTTTACGATGTCATCCTAAATTATACATCATTAATCTTCGTATCATGTACCATATCACTTTTATTTACCGTCTCCATACCATTTTACCATCTTGAAGGTTGCTGCACATTCGTATTATTAGCGGCATGCAGGGCTACATGAATCGTAATCTTAGCCTCGTTCAAACCGTTCCTTATGCGAATAAACAAGATCATAAATACCTGTCATAAACTAAGGCGAGATTATGAGCGCTTTCGACGGTCGCATACAATTACACGCGAGCATCGCCACGGTCGCCCCGCCCCCGTGCTGGGGTGATATGACGTCATATGAATCACTGCGCTAGGGTTATCAGAGATCAGCCCAGGCGATAATCCAAAGGTGACGCGTGTATTCCTGAAATACTCTCACTAAATGCTCTGTAACACGAAATGTTGCGGTGATATTCAGTTTATCCGTCCGTTTATGTCTTTATTTTCTCTAGAGTGGTTTCCCAAGGGCATTGCGGCTGTATTTATTTTAAATATTCGTATCTTAATTAAACCAGGCACAGCTGAAAAGAACGTCACGTTTACAAAACAAACAAGTAACCCTTCATGTTCTCCACATAACACGTTGATCTCTGTGGTGTGTGAGAAAAATGCGCGCATGGCACATTAAGAGTTAATGATGGAACAGATGTAAGAGTCAGAGCGACAAGTTACGGAAGTGTGTTCGACTGTTTCAAATTATATCATGTGCTTGACTTCAGAATTCGGGGAAAGGAGCAATTCCAATTTCCCGGTTTCGTCGCCTCTGGCGTACTACCCAAGAAACAGTGCTGATGCGCCATTGAAACGATTTCGGTACGAATCAACCATACCTAGTTTGCGGCTTTTTACACACATACCTCTATGGAAAAGTTTTATTCCTGAATAAAAAGAAAACATAAAAAAGAAATTTCTGAAACCATAGAGCGCACAATATTTGGGAGAGTAGGGCGTATGTGGCCGTTGCAAAATAAATACTTAAAGGTCATAACTTTCGTATCCTTTGACGGACTTCCCTCAAACGTTGACCGGTTTGACTACTATTGCTTTAATTTCGGAGTGAACTCGGGAGTGAACTTTCCCTTTAAACAAACCCCGTAAATTCCAGAACCGAAATGGTGAGAACCAGAACCGGATATAGCCTGATCATTAAGTCACTGAATGTAGTACATGCAGGTTCAGATTCCTCGGAGTCCAAGATTTTTTCTTCTGATTTCATTTCATTCACAAAATGGGTAGATGACGTATAATAAAAAAAATCATTTATGATTAGCCGCATTCTGAAAATCCGGTAATTCAATAGCAACATCTCCATATCGAGTTTGGAATACCACCATGTGGAACATTGTGAAGCATAGCTAAACGAATGTATCGCAGTGTTGTTTACAGAGCTATATATAAAATAACGACGAGAAAACAAATATATGAAATAAAGCGACATTTTTATGTGAGCGTTTCGACTGTAGCATACGATTACACGCAAGCTTTGCCACCGCCTCGCCGCCTCTCTTTATAGAGTGTAATGACGTCATATGAATCACTGAGCGAATGATATGAGAGATCAGCCCATGCGATAATCCAAAGGTGACGTGTATAGACATGAGCATTATAACACCTCCCTGTAACATTATACATCCCGCGAGTATAATTTCTCTCTATTAATTTCCCTTGAGTGATTAATATGTTTCCTGAGGACATATCACGTGTTTCTAAACATATCGATTGAACATAGCTGAAAATGTACACTCGGGTTGAGCGTCATGTATACGAATTAAGTTCACAACGAAGATTCAGACGACATGCTGACATGAATTATAAACATGCTAGCAAACTGATTGGGTGAATACTAGACACGTGACTGCAGTGACTTTGCTATAAACATGTCCCGTACATGGCATTGACCATATTTTTTTTTTCTGACCACCCGCTCTTCTGGGCATTGTATCAGGATGATTGAGTTGCAACATATAGGAAATCAACGTATCACAACACCATTATGCCACCAATCGTATAGTTACGATAGACCCACCCAAGCTACGGTCAATATCAATTGCAATTCACGATCGATATCAATCATAGTTTCTTTGTTATAAGGATTTACGATCGATATCGATCGTAAGGTAATCTCTCAATCGTAGCTCTTTGTGACCATTCTAGATGAAGACCTATATGTATATAAGTTTAAGTCTCTCGCCCCCTCCCCCCTCCCCAACCTCACCCACATTTTTCCATCAATCATTACGCTTATTATATCGTGATATGATAGTTATGGTATAGCATTATGATTTATCTACGATCAATCCACTTCATTTATCACTCTACTATATTAAGGAAATCATGAGCTATAATTTATGTACAGAACATGAACGCCCCCCCCCCCGAATAAGGATATTTAAAGAAATGGATATCCATACCTTTGAACGAAGTTTGGCTCCGCCACTCAGTCTTCATGACTGACAGCTGCTCTTAACAATATGATGCAATACATGTGCATTAATTAAACGGCTTATGGTACTCCGTGTCATTTAAAAATTATTGAATGAGATAATAAATTAGGCAGGTCTGTTTCTCTTGTAGTAAGATCAAAACGGAAAGTTGGTTTTGACAACCCGTCAATGATTATTTTGGTTACCATTGTGCAAGTATAATTGAATAAGCCTCGTCCCCCACCAATGCTATTTCATGAATCAATACCTTTATCATGTTTTGTGTTTAAGAAAGTTACGATCTATCTCTGGTCAATCCCCATTTACCACTCTGCTCTATATCAGAAAATGTCACCAGCTATGTTTGCAGCGCATGAATGAAATAATAAGGCAATAAACGAGGCGGGTCTATTTTTATTGCAATAAGATCAATACGGGGAGATCTCATATCCTCATATTGTAGTAGTCGCTTTTCAACTATTCGGCGCATGTGGATAGATTCATTTTACATTCTTTCGCCGTGTTATGTCATTGCATTATGATTCCGGACGTTCTTGGACAGCGCGGGATGACAAGGATACAAGGGGTGGGTGGGGGAGGGGGGGGGGGTTAGTAAAATCGCATCTATCTGCATCGTTGTTTACAAACTCATTAAGCGTTTGTTCACTGAAATTACTTCCTGGTCAACGTCAGGTCACGAATAAACCTCTTAAAGGTGATCAATGGAATGTTTCATTTGGAAGGGTCTGTACGCAAGGCGATCACCTGGATAGGGCTGTGGGTTGCTGTCACCATGCAATCAATGAATGATATCCGGTGAATTTTGAGCTTTACAATTAATTCTTTGCCATAAATAAAAAACAATGTAGAAAAAAGGCGATCAATACCCTTTTTTCATAGTTTTATTGAAGTTACAGCTCATGATCATAACAACTGTATTAAATCATAATACTTATCTTTATTCATATCTTTGGGTCGAAACTAACGATGTGTTTTAACATTGATTTGTTTTCAATACCAGCATGATCAGTGGAGCAAAATGAAGTATAAATTGAAAAGGGTGTGGTGCGAAGCGAACACTCTCCTCCATATTATGTGCCATTATGCAATGTCAAGGGCGGAAATCGCTCCCCGAAGGTGTGTGTGTGGGGGGGGGGGGACATGTTTTTCATCAAGAAGTCGCTGAGCGGGGGGGGGGGGGGGGGGGGGGGGGGGATGATGATATTTTAGGGGTACAGGACCGAAAATAGTGGGGGGGGGACATTTGATATTGTGTCTCCCCCCCCCCCCCCCGGGATTACCGCCCATGTGCAATATCAAAAGTTTTATTTCATACTTTAACACCTACACAACGAAACATAATAGGACCATTTCGTATACATTATCTTGTACGTACGAAGTTTGTGACAATTGGCCTTTTGTAACTTTATATTGCATATTGGAGATATATCTCCAAACAAGCAAATTTATGATCCTCTATATAGATTAACAATAGACCAGTTTCATTATTGTACACACATTAATGCACGTCTCACAAGCAAATCGTTACGAATGGAAACCCCACAGCTTGTACGAGGTTTGTCTGAGTAGCAACGAGTAATAGATTCATAGTGCATTCCACCGATTGAAACTTATACCCCTTTCCCGCTGCCCGTCTCGGTGAACCACCGAGAGGTTCCCCGGTGAATTCACCGGGGAACCTCTCGGTGAAAGTTTCAGTGCCGTCGTTTCACACCGCTCTCGGTGAAACTTTCCCCTAGACGGGTTTTCTGCTCGCAACGTGGGTGATCCCAGCGGAAGTGTGTGTAAACCTATACAACCAGCTTTGTATACAAAGCACAGCACGATGCAAAACAATGCCGTCGCACTGTGGACGCCACATTGCACACGAAACGACAAACATTAGTGTCGTGTGTATGTTTACAAACACGAATTACCTGTACCTGTACGTGTGGATTTGGGAGGTCGAGTGCACGCTAGCTAGCTGAAAACGTGTGCATGACAGGAAACAAAACATGACCTTTGACATAATCTGCATATTTTCCCCGGTGTTTCACCGAGACGACCTTTCACGCTGGGCGCTCTCGGTGAACCACCGGGTGATCTCCCGTTGAACTATCGGTGTTCACCCAGGACGCTTCTCGGGTAACAATTGCCCAAAATTTCATCGGTGTTTCACCTAGGCTTCCCCTAGGTTTCAACCGAGAGACCTTTCACACTGCAGGGTTCCCCGGGTGCCCCCAGGTGCCCCCGGGGAAGATTTTCTTCAGCGGAAAAGGGGTATTAATTACATGCACTAGATGCAGGTGGAGGTCAGAGCGCGGCAATACTCATTTAGGGAGTACGTTGTGAATACATTACGAAACGGCTAATTGGCATGTTTGATGGCGCCTTCCCGTGGACAAGTTTTGGTGGAGTGGAGATTTAGGAGAAGGAAGACCCACCCAAAGGAAACAGATTAGGTTAAGGTTAGCGTGTGTTCGGCCCTTTTACTCAGTGACATTGCGTAATTTAAAATAGGTGGGAGGGGCGCAGATATGCAGCCCAAAGTGCAATTCCTGACATCGAATTAACTCTGATTTTAAGTGTGTATTTCCTTCCAGGCCTTTGCTAATTGCGCTTTGGGCAATTTGTGAAAAGCACGGTATATAGGAGAGAAATATTATTATTAACATTATTATTGCCATGAATATCGTTTTTATCATTATGATTAACGCTTGTATCATAATCATTATATAATTACTATTATTATCATTCATTATCATAATTAATAATGACGACAAGAATGACAATGATTATTATAAGTACCTTATACCATTCATTCTCCTTTCTCCAATCTTTACTTCGTATTAAATGAAAAGGTTGCTTTTGCGTTTTCTTTCTTCTCATTATTACTTACTTGTGTTATAATTTTGTTACTTATTCATTTTTCCATGTGCATTTTATATAAGCATATGAACACAACAAAAAAGTAAGTCCCCCTTAAGTAAAATAGTATAACTTTTGATCAATTTGGTTTTAAGCAATATAATTTGGCATGAATGTCTTAAACTTATTGACTATCTTCCGTGTGAAAATCACATTAATCCACGCAGTCATGCATGAGTGAGAACACATTAAAGGCAAAATTGTCACTTTTCAAAAGTCACAAGGGTAATTTTGAAATTCTGTCTTATGAATTTTTAATGAATTCCATTTCTGGTGCATAACTTATGTCCTTTCATTGTTTATCATCCATCTATGGATGCACTAACACCTTTCCCGACAATTAATCCATTGTTCTAATTAAGTGAGCACCGTTTAAAAAATTCTCATCCCTCTGGAGTTTGAAACTTTTAAAAACCCTTTATTTTTGTGAAAAAATAAAACTCTAAATATTTTGACAAACATGTAATATGACCTATTACTTGAACATAAGAAGTAATTTTCGTGTCATAGTTGAGTGAACACACTTTAAAACTTGCACAAGAAATGACAAAATGTACTGTTAAAACGGCATAACCACTCACCCTTGTGATTTTTGAAAAGTGACAATTTTGTCTTTAATGTGTGCTCACTCAAGCATGACTGATTGGATTAATGTGATTTTCACACGGAAGTTAGTCAATAAGTTAAGAAACAATCCTGCTATATCATTTTGCTCAAAAACTTTCCGATCAAAAGTTATGCTATTTTGCTTAGGGGGACTTACTTTTTTTGTTGTGTTTAGAAGGTCATCATTATCGAATCAACTATTTACTCATTCAAAAAAAAATGTTTAAAAGGGAAATCAGCAAAGGTGTTACAAGTACCACTTTCACGACCATGGTCTTCCCCTGCGTACGTGATCTAAATAGACACAAGAATCCATTATATTTCCTGATTTGTTGTTGCCTGGACGGTTATAGGCGAACAACATGCAGTACAGTCGGAAACTCTTACGGTCTCAGCACCGGATTCGAATCGTGTATAAACTTTTTTCATTTGATCTTGTTCTATTTAGACATACGGATCAATATTTTTCCCTGAAAGGCGAGATTGAGGTATTACAATTATGTTTTTTTAAATAATGTTTGATAATGATAGTAAAAGCCATTCACCTGTGAGGGTAAGAGAAACGAAAACGACTTCGAAAAATTCACGGCATTGTCAAAGACTTATTTACAAAATCAACCTCGGTTTATATTCAGGGAGACCAAAAGCCGTGCAAACTTTTATCAAATCACTAACTATTTTGCAGGCGGGTTACATTTCTGAATCATATTCTTAACATATTATGTCATCTTGCACTATTATAGAAGATCTATAGCATTATAAGTTACAATTTTTTACGGGCGCGCTGTCTGTGCTACGAGATAAGGGTGCGCGCTTAGAACTGTGGATGTAATATTAACATGCTCACAATATAATTATGAGACTGGTCGATATGCACATATATATGTATATATTTTTTTAAATGAATGATCTTAAGTCAAAACAAATCACTTCTCAAAAATCAAATCATGAACAATATTATGTACGCAAATATTTTATGCCGCGGGTTTGTATATCATCTCTCTATCGGACCTGGCTCCGGAATGCCGGTTCTCGAAAATAGTATGCTAGATATATACCCCAGCCAGAGGCGCATAATTAACTCAATGCAGACTGGCGTAGAGTAGCATTACGCTTTTCATCACGTTCATGCTCTTGTCTTTGGACAAAACTATAGCAACGGTGATTCAATAATACCAAAGTATATTCAATGGAATATCATGACAGAAATATGATATTTGAGCGTAATTCTACTCACTTTCCGATGTTACTGGCCAGGCCGTTTCCCCTCAACTTAATGCCGAGTTTAGGATCAGCAATATAAAGCAATTAAGATATGTTATATCCTTGATGTCGTAAATTTAATTTCTGTTTATCAACAATAGTTGTCAATGCTCTTAATGTCATTACTTTGCAATGTGTCTGCTATTAGTAATGACTTCTCATGTTTTGGGATCACATATTCACATCTATAAACATGAGAACCGACTGAGCGCTCGATCGGCTTCGAAGCAGCGGTGTTGAGATCTGCCGACGATATTCGCGCAGCAAACCTAGGAAATTCTCGAAAACTTCGCGCAAATTTCCTTTTTTGAGAAAAATTATTCATTTTGATTTAAAACATTGATAATTTTGACAGTGATCGTTGATACAAATACGGTTTTGTAAGGTGGAAAACAGCAAAATAAGATATAGTTTTACTATCTGTATATGCACGTATAGAAAGAGAGAGAATTCGATGCCTGCTACGGTCGTAATAATCGTTAACGCGAGAGGGCAAAATATAACGTGAGACTAGGCCAAACAGTTTTCACTTATTTTTATGGTTTATTCGTAAATATTGTGTTGTATTACATTGAACCATGCAGAAGGTATCCCAAATACCACAAGTCTCTCCATAAAAAAAGATTGAAAGTGATATACAATGAGTTTTATTTTTCTATCAGGACAACATCAACCATACACTGAAATGGAGCTGGCTTGCTGTGACGCAGCTGAGTTGTGTCTGTCAAATCGCCTGCCAATTCCGCGATGGGCGTGTAGGGAAATTATGATGAAAAAACAAAACAAATCACTATAAAACAGCTTTTAATTCATTTTAAGAATGCAATTGCACGATAAAAAGCTGATGTTTGTAAACTTTTATAATTTTCTTTATGTTCGGGCTCGTAATTTGCGAGGAAAATGATTTGTTTTGGATAGTATGCACCTCGGCTTGCCGACGTGTAACTTGCAATAGCTGCGAAGGTAGAGGTCAGACTAAGGTGATAAATAGGACATAAAATCAGCTCTAAGTTTGCGAATTTTAGCTTATTTACCACAGTAAAGTGTTGAATCAATCAGAAATTAACTCAGAAATCGACTGGTAGTCATTTGCATTCGAAGTAGTTGAGAAAAATAGTAAAATTCTAACATTTTTCCGGTAAAAAATATGATGACAAGATGGCGGATTAGCGAAAATATGTGTTAGTTAGGTTGGTTTTAGTCGATATTGCGACTATGTAGAGGATTCCATCAAATCGTCTTTAGCCTATTTAAATTGTTGAATAACTACTTAAAACTGGTGAGAAAGATGAGTTTTGCAGGTGTCTTAATTAGTCCAAAAACAAAGGAAAACATAAGAATATGACTTTTCTTAATATTCATAGTGCTTCACAAAACATACTAATTTTCTGTATATGAAAGAACCCTTGAGGGTTGAGAACGCTGCCACATAAACTTGAATATATATTGTACTTGCACATGAGAAAATAGAAGAAATCAATAACTACTTTATGTAATGAGAGCAAGACAAAGTGGAGATAGGAAGCACATAGCTTTCTAACTCCGCCATTTTCGCCTGTCGCAGCAGACTCTATTTACCGGCTTTCCCCGACGTCCGCAAAAGGGGAAAATATAGTAGTGCGTCCTCAGCGTCCTTACTTTCGAGCATTTTGCACCGTCGGCATCGCACGCACAATTCGATCGTCTCCGTCTACCTCCGTTCAAGTTCACCACTCCAAACAATAACAATGGCTGATGTTGATGCACCCGCTCAAGCCCCTGCCAAGAAGACAGCGGCAAAGAAGAAGACCCAGGCCAAGGCTCCTGCGGCTCACCCCAAGTACAGTGAGATGATCGCCAGTGCTCTTGCTGCCCTGAACGAGAAGAAGGGATCTTCTCGCCAGGCGATCCTGAAATACATCAAGGCAAACTACAAAGTCGGCGACAATGCCAACGTCCACATCAAGCTGGCACTGAAGCGTGGTGTCACGTCCGGCCAGCTGTCTCACGTGAAGGGAAGCGGAGCCTCCGGCAGCTTCAAGCTCACCGAGAAGGTGAAGAAGGCACCGAAGAAGGCCAAGACTCCCACCAAGAAGAAGCCCGTAGCCAAGAAGGCGGCCAAGAAGCCTGCCGCTAAGAAGGCGAAGAAGCCTGCAGCCAAGAAACCCGCCGCAAAGAAAACGAAGAAGGCAGCGAAGCCCGCGAAAAAGCCCAAGACAGCAGCGAAGAAAGCGTCGCCCAAGAAGAAGCCTGCAGCTAAGAAGGCGAAGGGCAAGAAATCAGCAAAGAAATAAACTGTCGTCAGTGTATTTTTGTTGAAAAGACTCATTTAAATTCGTGTTTGTGACGTTTGAACCAGACTCCATTTTCGCCACCCCATATCGACAGGACAAAAAGCTGACTCGCGCCAATATCTAGTAAGCGACACCAATGCTGCAACCATTGCGCACACTCGGCAGAACTGAACATATTTTTCGCTCACTTTCGTCATGGGGGATCCAATTCGATTCAACTCGTTATAGACAATTCGGCTGGAACTCTTTGATTTTCATCTCGCAACAGATCATTTGGTCAACTCGTCTAGCAAAGCTAGCCACCACAACCATTTCGATTTTCACCTGTCGCACACGGAGAGACCTGTACAGGAACAGTTATTTATGTGGAAAATCCAGCGTAGAGACTATTGACTGTTTTAAAAAGTAAATATGTAAATCATGGATTGTAAAACCTTTTTATAATAAAAAAGAAAACAAAAATCAAACAACAGTGATGGAAATCTTTTTGAGCTTCAAGTTTCAGATGTCGAAGGTGATTCAATTTGGCTGAGCCTAGTGCAAATGTTGGTGTTGTTGAATGATTGATTGAAATGAGGAAATGGCTGAGGTGAATGAATTGAAAATTCAGTGATCAGCTGGTGATGCGTGTGACTATTATTCACATCTTTGTTATACAAGTATTTTCCTTTACTCTGTTTTTCCTTCTCTCTGCCACATTTCTTCCTGTCTGCTAACAGGCTCGACCTCTTTTCCTTCTATTTTCCTTTAACTGTTTTTCCTTCTATGCCACATTTCTACCTGTCTGCTAACAGGCTCTACCTCTTTTCCTTTCCCTACCCTCTTCCTTTTCCGTTTCCATCTGTTTGGCCTCTTTTCAACATATTCCCAATGAACATTGAACACTTACCTTGATTTTGTATTTCATTCTGTCACCCTCTACCTTTTCTGGAAGTCACGGTCTTCTATACAACACCACATACATGTTTTCTTACCTTAATTTTTCTTTTTTCCTTTTTCCTCTTTTCTCGCCCCTCTTTTCTGTCCACACCCCACCCTCGCTTTGACTCTCTTGGTACACATAACCACCCTGTGTCTCTTCTTTCGTCATCTTTGCCTTCTCCTACCCCGTTCTTTCTGTCTGTCTATTCTCTCTCTCTTAATCTCTCTGTCTCTATCTGTCTCTCTCTCTATCTCTCTGTCTCTCTCCGTCTCTGTCTCTCTCTGTCTCCCTGCCCCCCCATCTCTCTCTCTCTCTCTCTCTCTCTCTCTCTCTCTCTCTCTCTCTCTCTCTCTCTCTCTTTCTCAATCTTCCCCAAAACAGCCTGCACACCAGGCCTGGCTCGCACCCGTGATGCCTGGCATGCGAGTAAAGAACACCTCACACTAAGAAGCAGCTACATGTACATGTACTAAGCAAGAATAGTTGATAGGTCTATATTGTACACGAAAACATGCTCGACATGCTGTGGTAACATTAAAATTAACAGTGTGGCAAGTAATAATCATATGGCACACACAATACATGTACAGTGTATAACATTATGAAAAGACCCTAAGTAGTCAGCTATCCCACTTCCTCTATAAATGCATGTACCTTATATGTGTCTATGCAATACCACATACATAGTGCGGAAAAATGTGCAAATCCAATTTCCCGGCATTTGAGTCTATTCAACAATGATTGGGGGTAGGGGAGATTCTTTCTACTTACAATTTTCTATTCTCCTTTCATTCAATCTAATTGCGTGAGGAGAATACTAAAAGCAACCATAAAAATCATGATTGTAGTATGGTATTGTTTCACCATAGAGCAATTGGATGTGAAACGACATTCACAAATAAATGAAAAGTCATACGCCCTACTATGCGTCCCCTCATGATAATGGAACGGTCCGCAGCGTTAATAACTAACAGCGGGTAGAGTCATGGAATAGAGGGCAAGTATAAAGAGGTTGATCAATATGCGCATGCGGGCAAGTTGCTCACGCACGCATAACGCTGGTATACTGAATATAGTGTATGTATTGTATAGTCGGGCCAACGCCAACACAACACACAACTTGGCAAGCGGGCTTCCTGACTACATATATATTTGCCTCGTCAGACAACCATCATAACGTCACAAAAACACTACAATTTTGGTTTATTTTGGTGCTAAAATGTATAGCAAAGTGTAGATTGAATATCGTGGAAGGCATTGGTTACATTCGCAGGCCATGGAGTGGGCCAGCTCACACGGGGGCGAGGGGAACAGCGCCCGGGAAGGGGACGAGTATAATGTTGTAGATGCAGACAGCGGTATGGTTTTTGATGCGAGTAGCACGCACGACGGCCTTGCGGTGAATCTTCAGAACCTCCCCGTCGACGGTACTAAGCGGGCACGCGCGCGTGTCGAAGCGGCGGCGACCCCTCCTTCTACTGCTGGACTATCGTCGAAAAGCATGTACGATAAAATTAAGCGGTCGCGCACGTTCATTCCACACTGGCTGGACGAGTTTCCTTGGCTGGAGTTCAACGCTGTCGAAGAGCGTATGTACTGCACGTATTGCGTGGAGTACAAACTGACTCGCGATTCGGAGTTCAATAATTCGTTCGTGATCGGCTCTAGTAACTTCAGACTGGATTCAGTGAAAGCCCACGACCACAGCTCCAGACACAAACAGGTTATGCGCGTGCTGAGTGGGGAAATTCAGTACAGATCGTCTGGCTTCAATCTACTACAGCGCCAACAGAAGAAATCTGGGCGGAGTGCTTCCCGAAAATCAAATGAATTACTAGAAGATAAGGAAGATCTACAACCATCAGAGGAAGATTCTTCATTAGGAAGTTACCTGTCTGAGAACACCCGATTGAGACAGCCGATTCTGTCTGCTTCTTTATTGTTACCAGCAGACAACACAGGAGGTATTTGCGCACTTATGTATGGGTCTCTCTCTCGATATATATCGCTCTCTATCGACATTTGTGTAATTACTCATATACTACATTCATATTAAAACTAAAAAATGAAGGTATATTTATAAGTTTCTGTACCTATCGTTCTGGTTATCTATTCATCGCCCCCCTCTCTCTCTCTCTCTCTCTCTGCCTCCCTAATCTATCTGTATATCTATCCACTCTCTCTCTCTGCCCCCTCTCGCTTTACATGCATTTATCTACCCATCAATCTTTCTGTATGATAGATTATTTTTTTGTCAATTGTTTAATTCATCATCTACGTTTAACGCTTATGCCTGATCTGACTATGCATTTGTATTTCAGGTTTTTAAAATGTGTGCGTGTCAAATTTAATTGAAATGAAATGAAATAATCTAATTATCGTCAATACAAGCAAAGAACGACGATACAAAGCTAAAACACAATTGGCAAACGAAGCAAGATGCAATGAAATATTGTCATATTATACATATTTATTTGCATGCACAATTACTTCTATACACATAGGCCTACATGTATGTGAGTGACTGCATCATATTAATATAAGAACATATACACGTGATACATTATTCGTACTATTGTATGTACTGGTATAGAATGCTACTGTATGCTATGCCTATAGTTGTATATCATTTTATGTTCATGCATTGTATAGTTCATGGAAACGAGTGGACTTGATAACAGAACATTATCATTTGCGAAGTGGTTCCCGTTTCAATCGTCTGCCCGCATTTGCTGATGAATGCTTGTCGTTGTTTTAGTATCGCCATATGTTTGTTTACAGTATATGATTCCTTGTTGGCACTGGTTTGGTTTTCCATGTGCACTTTACCTTGGCCTACAAGGCTGGGTTACATATGCCTTAGATCATACCAAAAGTATACTCTGTAATATGAATATAATACATTTTCCAGACTGATCTTGGAAATTGGGGATACTAGCAACATCTACAAATAACTCGTTACATTGGTTACAATACTAGTTTAGTTTAGACACATTCTCAGGTGAACATGAATGTGTTTGTGGTGTGTGTGAGTGTGTGTGTGTGTGTGTGTATGTGTGTGTTTGTGGTGTGTGTTTGTGTGTGTGTGTGTTGGGGCAGCGGCGGCGGCGGTGTTTCATCCTCATGTCTTTAAAAGTACCGTGTATATTCCGACGAGCGCGCTCTGCAATGACTTTTTTGTCTCTTTGCCCTTATCTTTTTTTTTTTTAAGTCCGGACCTATATCGTGCCAGCTGATGTTGCAGCCAACATAGTGTCCCAGCAACCTCCGTCTCTTCAGCCCTCGGAGCTCGACGGAGAAAATGTCCCGGCGGAGCTGCAGCAGCATCATGCGCAACAACAGGAGAACAGAGACGACGAGGAGGACGAGGAGGATGATGATGACGAAAATCGCTTGGTTATCAAGGTGGAGCCCCTTTCTCCGTCCTTCGCCCTGCCCGATTCTGCCGGGGAGCAACAGACGGAGGAGCCGATGGATCCCCAGCAACTACAGGGGGTTGGGGCGGAGGAGACCGAATCCTTCCCACGGGAGGAAGAGGAGGGGGCCGAGCATGCCCCAGTCCCAGCATTACCAGGAAGTCTGAAGAGACCAAGGTCCCGGTTCATGTCCCCGTTGAAAAGGCGGCGGGTCTCACATCATCATCGTAGAAAACAGAGGGTACCAGAAAAAGCCGCCGGTTCTCAGAATGAAGGTGAGATGACGTGTGAAATGAAAAAAATGAGATCGCTTGTTTAGCCCTTACTTCACATATTGACTAGGAATAAAGCATTTATCTGCAATTCCATCAGCCGTATAGTCAATACATATTTATATATATTATATATGTATTCCATATTCCATTGGTTATATATTCCATATACCATCGGCTATATTCCATATTCCATCGGCTATATAATCCATATTCCATTGGATATATATTCCTTCTGCTGAATATTCCATCAGACGTGTAAACTCACCGATTCAACCAGTATGACCACAGTGGTCTGTTCCCAAAACCCTCAGGAAATTAGTAGTGATAAAGCCTATTGCACCGATCAACAACGGAGTGCCATTCTACCATGACCATGGCTGCCATTCTACCATGACCATGGCTGCCATTCTTATTTTTACCTTAGGCTGCCAGGAAAGGCTAATCTCAAGAGAATAAAACCGTTAAAACGACACGGAATCCGGACCATGCGTTGAGTTCAGAACGGTTCCGCCATGATTACGATCCGTAGTCATTACCACCATCTCTATACCCCTTACTTGGATGTTTACAGCATTGTGAAGCAGAATCCTATAAACCCATATATCCACAATGGTCAATGAGTGTGTGATTGTTGGATGTTTATTTGTTCCCATGTTGAAAGTGTATAACCTGCGCAGATTTTGAGTGCCGGGACCGCGCCCACCTGACTCCCCCCCCCCCCCCCCCCTTGTCATTGACATTGGAATGGGATGTTTTTAAAGTTGAATGTTGATAAAAAAAAATATGTCAAGTTGCTTTTGGATGAAGAATTCAATCGTGCCAACTGCCAATTACAACCGAGACCAAGCGTGAGGATGATTATTTATGATGTTAAAAATATTCTATTGTTTAAATCGGTTGAGTGTTTAAACATGTCACGCCTAAGCGACCAGAACTGTATTAATGGTTACGTCTTTTAAATGAATCTACAAGTTTTTACGACTTTGCAGCTTTTGATTTAATCCATTTTTGTCTCGCCTGAACGAAGTTCCGTAGAGACGTAGTAATCACTTTTCCTGTTAGTCTGTTGGTCTGTCAGTCGTTAGTCCGTTGGTCTGTTAGTCTTTTGGTCTGTTACAAAAATGTAAAAGTTTTCCTTTAACTTGCTATCATTTCTTTATTTCTGCATGAATTGTAATCACACTTGGTACAAATAATCCTTGGGTAATACCACATGTGTCGTCATGAGGATGATTGGGTCAAAGGTCATCTAGGGTCAACAGATCAAATGAGATGAGGCCATGTGCATTATTTTTCTCAAAGTTTTCGTTTGACTTGCTCTCATTTCTTTATTTCCTCATCAATTGTGATCAAACTTGGTACAAATAATCCTTGGGTAATACCACATGTGTCCTCATGAGGGTGATGGGGTCAAAGGTCATCTAGGGGTCAAAAGGTCAAATGATAAGTGGCCATGTGCATCATCAAGTTTTCGTTTGACTTGCTCTCATTTCTTTATTTCTGCATCAATTGTGATCACACTTGGTAAAAATAATCCTTGGGTAATACCACATGTGCCTTAATGAGGCTCACGGGGTCAAAAGGTCAAGTGATATGACTCCTTGTGCATTATTTTTTCTCTTCATGAGGCTGATGGATCAAAGGTCATCTAGGGGTCAAAAGGTTTGAAAAATATATTTGAAAAACAAAAATACTTTGCACTATTTGTCGATTGCGAAATCAGGCGAGACGCGTGGTTCGCGAACCACCTTGTTAAGTAAATAATGATGTTTTCCCCCTTGTCCATTTCTTTTGCACAGCTCCAAGTATAAAGAGGATGGCTTCTTCTTCATCTTCAGACGGTGTAAGTAGAAACATCTACGTCGATACCGTAGGGGTTTGGATGTAGGAAGGGGGATTGGGGCTTGAACAGGGTTATACTTAGTACAAATGGGTCAAAGTTGTCTTTTCAAATACTGGAACAATAACAGCCAGCATACATATATATCATCAACATCACAGTGTTTTCGATATTTTGACGATGACGATGTGTGTATTCTTAGTTAAGAGTTTAGCTTAGTTTAGCAGGAGCACGGTTAGTTAGAAAATGAAGATTTTTTTTGTCATGGTATTTCCATAACTAGGTCTTCAATGAAGAAAGAAAGGCCATCTTGTAATCTGAATTCAGTATCTATGTAGGTGAAAGAAAGAATATTAATGACCTTGTCATTGCATTATTTCGCAGCTGTTGTACTGGAAAGAGCTTGCGGAGTCCCTGACTGGCCGCTACAATGAGCTGTGCACGGAGCACAATGAGCTGTGCTCAGAGCACCTGCGGATGGTGAAGTGGTTCCAGGACGTCATCACGCAGTCGGAGCAGCAGTGCAAAGACCTCAAGGCGGAGCTGAAGCGGGAGCGCGAAGAGTCGGCGGCTTTGCGGACAGCGGGAGTGGTGGCAGCGGCGGGAACAGGAGCGGTAGCAGGATCTGAAGGAGTAGGAGTAAGGCGTGCAGGAAAGCCCGGAACTATAGGAGGAGGAGGAGCAGCAAAGGTAGCAGAGGACCGTTCACCAGGAGCAGGGGCAAACACTACTCAAGGAGAAACTGCAGTATCCAGCCCACAGGTACATGTAGTTTATAGTCAGCTTAAATTACTAAACATGCTCTTCATCTGCGTAGCTTTCCTTTTGTGCTCGTTCTCCCTTTCCATAGCGTCAGTCACAACTTCTAACTACATGGTACAAACTGAACAGTATGGATAGAGGAAGGTCAGAAAAATGGTGAATGAAAGCAATAACGTACATATTGAAAGCATTGTGTTGAGATCTGTCATAGGCAAATAGAAAGAGAGAAATTGCAATATGCTCGTGAAATAATTGTCTAGGACTTCATGGTCTTGTGTTATTTGTTTTCATGACACGCCACAGCACAAGTCTATGACAATGGATTCGGGGAAAACTACTCCATCTTCCGTATTCAACCTCTACAACTCCGTGGTCGTCGTGCAGACACAGGGTAAGGAGCCGGCAGTCATCGGCGGAACCGGCGACTCCAACTTACATTCCATCCAGCAGCATCTGTCCCAGAGCGGTATCCACATCTCCCTAAACGGCGACGGCCGCTCGACAGCTACTGGTCTTCGGAAGGCTCGAGCATCAGATGGGACACCAGACTTGGGGTCAAGGTTGAGTGGGAGTTGTAATGAATTAGTGGGTTCTTTAGAGACTGACCAGTCTCCTAAGGGGACTGGGGATGCTGCCACGGAAGGGGAGATGGGTGTTGTGCGGCCAGGAGCGAAGGGATCAGAGGCGACCATGACAACCTCCATGGGGGATGCGATCGAGATCAAAGTGGAAGGGGAGTCCGTATCCAATGGATGTGTAATAGACGATGAAAGCGCCACCACCCATGGGAAGTGATGATGATGATGTTATCGCAGAAGGTGAACCCAAAATTTTGAACAACTACACGGATACACCAAGAGCTAGGATAGATGCTACTGCATGGCGACTGGGAAGCCAACTGCAGATCGACACATAATGCATGGGTGGTAGCTAGATAAGCATCTAGCTCGACATGTGCCTTACAGACCAATGTGCCAGCAATACCGGTTGCAGAGTTCGTATTCCTTAAAGTGGGGATGTGTGGTTGGTGGTGAATGGGGTAGACACCATCGGGTTTCTGTCGTTGAGGTTTGAGGTTCAAAATTACACGCATGAAGACAATGATATTGTCATCTAGCACTCCTACCGAGATGCGAGGTTGATATCTCTCAAAGGCTCTCATTAAAAATTTCATATTCCAGCATATTCTGTATTGCCACACTTGCCTTATCGTGAGTCAAATCAGAAACCACCGGGACCGCGCAAACATTTTTCAGTTTCAGAAAAGGGTTTCTTGAGGGGTCAGGCCACCCTTTCTGTCATATTTGTATTATGTGATTACATGGTGTAGCTGAATATGGCAACATTTTGTTTATTATGTTTGTATGTGTCTCATCTCGATTTCCATGTGGTACCCGTATGCCCACAGTGGTGATCGCTGTACCATGTACTGTTTGGGTTTTGTAACTTGATAAACTCCAATCAAGTGAAAGGTGGCGTCGTGATGTTACCATACTCCCCTTTCTTCTTGTTTTCCCTTGTGCTTTCTCTGTGTTTTTTGGGTGTTTTTGAACTCTTGATATGACTTTTATAGTTCTATGGTCCTTGTGCAACACCTTGTACTGTCATATATCATATTTCAAAGCTGTCACTTACACTCAATCATCCACATCATCACCATCATCACCGTCATCGCCATCATCACCATCATCACCATCATCACCATCATCACCATCATCACCATCATCACCATCATCACCGTCATCGCCATCATCACCATCATCACCATCATCACCATCATCACCATCATCACCATCATCACCATCATCACCGTCATCGCCATCATCACCATCATCACCATCATCACCATCATCACCATCATCACCATCATCACCGCCATCCTCCTCATCGCCATTTCCTTCATCATAGTAATCTTTATCATTATCATCATCACTTGTGCTATATAGAAGTTGTATTCCCATGTGGTCACTGTGCTTTTTAAGTGTTTTTGAAATCTTGATATAACTTGAATAGTTCTATGGTCCTTTAGCAACACCTTGCACGGTCATATGCCATATTTCACACCTGTCACTCACAGAAAATCATCGTCATCGTCATCACCATCATCCTTATCATCGTCATCCTTATCGTCATCCTCTTGATCATTATCATCATCACTGGTGCAGTCATCATAAAAGTAGTCAAGACGGCGATGTTGGCTTGTAGACTCATATTGTTATAAAATGAGGGGTTGTATGTGTGTGTGTGTGGTGGGGGGAAGGGCGCTTGAAGGTGAGTTTTCACTTTAACGAGGTATTCATTCAAGGTTCCCTTGGCATTTAATGGAGAATGAAGCCATAGCATCCAACATATTATTGTTTTGGCAAGATATATAACCAGAGACGCAAAAAATATAAAAAAATCATTAAGTTTTCAAAACCGTCATTTGGAGCGCTTAAATCGTTTGTACAGCCATCAACATTTTGAATCACAGACATGTGCTATAAAATTCGATGCGCTGCCTAAAAGCATACTTTAAACTGTCGTGCGCAAAAGGTGAGACAGCACTCAATAGAAATGAATGTCTCTTGTTGACAAGGTCGTTTTTTGACTATTAAAAGATTTATATAGGTAATGTCTCCAGACCTTTTTCTTTCATAGAGACATTGATATAAATGTCGGTTTTAGTGATTAATTTTGTTTTGAATACTCATAGGTTTCTCATTATTTGAGGCGTAATTATCAAAAATTTCAGAACAAAATGTCTTCTGAAACGCAAATGTATTCAATAAATTTCAAGCAATTGTTGTTTGGTTGGTTAGTCGGTGGGCAATGCAGTGTCATGATAATTTATATTTGAAACATTGTGTGATAAGCATTATTCATGAAGCTGTACATTTATCAATTGCTCCATTATTTAACAAATATGACTCCCTTATAATGCTTGAAATAAAGGGTACATTCAATTTCAAAGTAATATTTAATGCTTGTCTGAAATAATACTAATGATTATTTATTAGTTGTTTCGTCCGAAGATATTTAGGCCCTAATGTTTTGGACATACAATGACGACATTAATTGTACTACCTTAAGTTGTAGCTGCAATACCAAACGAAACATTGTTGGAGTCGAAGTAAGTTCTCTTCATTTTTATTTTCGTGGAAAACTTGAGAACTACGTTAGCGTTCTCAAAATGAATATTGATTTGGCTTCTGTCGCAACTGAATTGTTTAAAATGGTTTATTAACTCCACAAATCCTACACATATCTAAAATTGAAAAAAAGTGTAGTTGTAACTGAACATTTTGAAGGTATAGCAGAACCTTTTTTCAATTAACGTGTTTAAGCAAGCACGTATCCTTCTGGAAACATTGAATATCCTGGCAAATATTTCTGTGCAAAACTTATTACGGTGTTAAACTACACGAAATAATATCAATAAATTCATTGTCTGAAATGTGAACAACTGTAATTGTGATTGTGATGAATTTGCATACAATGATCACCCAGAAGCAATTTACCCCTTGCTGCTCGCCACCGGTACTGTACGCCTAGCATTTTCCCGTCGCGGCAAACCAAGATAACCGCCTCTCGTCAGGTGTTTCACCGGAGTAGAGCTCCCCTCTCTATAAAGGCCCGATAAAGTTGTCATTATGGCAAGCAGTAGCAGGAAACCGTGTCCGTGTAAACTGGCCTTAAAGGGAAAGTCGACCCTGATTTTAGATTGGTTTTAATCATAGCAGGAAATAAAAGTAACATGTTAGTGAAGGTTTGAAGAAAATCCGTCAAAGGATAAGAAACTGATTTTTCAAGTTTTTATTTTGACGTTGCACGCTCTCATATTATGTCATATGCTGTATGATTTCATTTATTCCCCCATTTCTGATTTTTGATGAATGATTAAATCTCTTCCTTTGAGGTATGTCTGTGAAAACATGTGTATAATTATATATCAAATGCATAGATAAAATAAATCTCTTTTAGATAATTAAAATTAAAAAAAATAGTATACAATTTATAGCATAGAACCTCACAAGTGACGTCAAACAATTAAGAATTTGAACATTCACAACTCTGCTATCCTTTAACGATTTTTTGTCAAACCTTTACTCGTTTCGATCATGTTTGTGCTTTTATTAAAACCTTAAATTAACCTTTATTAAATCTTAATTTCAGGGTGGAATATCCCTTTAATCGTTTCATGTGTATGGCAGTATTTTGGTTTGTTATCTGTATATATTTAAGGACACCCTGGTTTTGACAGTACTTGTATATTTTGTCTATGTTTATTGTTTTATGTGAAGAAGTTGGAAAACTGGGTTGTCTCGTTAAGATAAAGGAATTTATTAAAGAGGTATAATGGGATGTTGCAATGTGGTGAAATACCCGTGTCGTTTCTGTATCATTTGTAGGTTGTGCATGTACTGGCTTTAGTTAATCACAAAAATCCCACTTCACAAATATTCAGGGTTAGAATAAATATCACTTATGACTTTCTACTCTGGATAATGGTATTCACATGATCACATGTTCAGAACAAATCAGGAAACGCAAATTGATGTTACGGTTACACACATTACAGCCAGATTTACAATTCAGTAATTTTATTATACAAGGTTAATAGTTAAGAATGTTTTATTCGATATGTACAATGATACAATCTGTAATTCCCATCTACACGTACATGCATACATTATTTTGATATAGAACATGCATATACAGACACATACAATCATCACCTTTCTTAATACATGTAAAGCCATGCACTGCACTTTGTATTTGACAGACGATTGGCGTGAGGATATGAATATGTTTTGCAGGAAAATCGACACCACCAAGCACATGAACACATACACAGACCCACGCACACACTCACTCACATACACTGTCTCTATCTCTCTTATACACACGCACAGACAGACAGACACACACACACACATCCATATATATTACACACGCACCCTCAAACGTACCTTTAAAATGAACGAGTTCATGTTTTAAATGTGGTCATTGGCGTCGCTACTGGAAACAAGCTCTAGAAAAAAAATGAAAGCTGCAATATTTTCTATGCCAACGTTTTCTCTTTTTGGGGCTCGTACATGCAGTGAAATAGGCAACGAAATAGATCGAAAGACAGCACTTTAAGCTAATGCTCTAACCAATGAATGAGATACGTGTATCACTTTCGTTGTCTTTCCCCAGCGAGTTGGTTCGCTTGGATGAAAAGGAGCACTAATGATTTGTCATGATTCACCCGGAAGTGACTTGCACGCACGTAACAACATCATGTTGCAGCCAGAAAACAAAATTCCTTTCCTAGAAGTCTAGTATCTATTTCCAATGAAACATGTTCTCATATTTTGCGTACATTGGGCCACTGAGGACGACACGATCCGACCGGTCCTACGACTGTGCGACTAGCCGAATTACACTACTCGGTCATTGGATTTGTGCATGTATAGGTGATGTCACGTTTCCGTTCTTAGGACCTTACGACTGCAGAATCGTGGCAAAATCGTGTCGTTTTCTATCCCCGCACATGATAAGTTATTGGCACTCGCCCTTAATGATTACATCCGTTCTCACCATGCTCAAATCTAGGTCAGAGTTCTTGGTGAACTCTTAATGTGGCAGACAGCATGATGCATTGTGGGATTTGTGTGCACCTCCTGTGCCGAACTGCATCAATTGCTTGCAACTTGTTCAAGGTTAACACGATAACATGCCCAGTTTGCTTCCTGTCCAGGAACCTTTCATGAATTCTTAAATAGCAGAATCTGTCAAACTTGATATATGATCACTTATTTGGGAGAGGAAAATAAATTAAGATTCTCGCAGATAATGTCTGGATGCACGAGGCGGGGGAAATTTCATAAGGACAGGTTGCACTTAATTTCCAGTTTGAGGTCAAGTGCAACATGTTGAATTGCAGGTGCCATTCGTTATAGCCTCCCGAGTCACGGTTAGGACAGCATTAGGGGGAGCACAAATATATGGTATAATTGGTGCAACCTAATATATTAAGCCCATCTCCCCATCTCGATCTATTTGACCCTTTCCGTGTTATTGCTGATTCATAAAAAAAATGGGGGAGGGGGGGGGGGGGGGTGGGTGGGAAGAAAATGTGAGAACAATTAAATGCTATCGATTCGGCAGAATAAGGTTGTCGTGGTGGGGGAAATAACACATGATAAGGCTTACATATTTCAAACAAGAATTAGATACAGTAGAATATTCCTCTTCTAACATCTCCCCATAAGCGCTTTTTATCATTAAATTAAACTGAAACAAACTATGACAACACATGTGTGTATAATTTATATAAAAGTTAACAAAAATGACAACAAAAATAACAAAGAAACTTAGACCCAGATCATGTGGGCACAGCAGAAACGGCATGGCACTTCACGATATGTGCTTATGGTCAAGCATTCACGTCAATTATTATGTACATTTCTGCTCGTTTCGTTCCATACATCCTGTCGTATTTTACAAACGGCTAAAAACTCTCTCTAAAACCAGGGTCCAGTAACAAAGCAGCAGATCTTACAATTCGTTACATTAGCCGTCGACTCATTTAATTTTAAAGTCATATTCAGTTCACTCCCTCTACGGTATCATGTTTTAAATATCCAGTGCCAGAACGCGTTAGCTCTTGATATGCTTTCAACTGTATTGCACGATATCCAATATAGGAGCATTTTATCTGACATAGGAAGGGTGAATATCTAACACGAGTAATATCTGGGACAACCCGCCATGTGACACGCAATAAGCAACTTCATAGTTGCAATGTCCGCATGAGCAGATTATTACTGGCACGAATGACCTCGGGCCAAATGGAAATGCCATAGATAGTGGACCACGTTTATATCCATTACAATGCAGATATGACAACAGCGATTCAACTCTGAGAAGTAAGTGAAAGAATATTCCACCATGTGCACCTGCTTCTATTGTTGGTATGGACACGCTGTAAAATAACACACCTACACAGCTTCATGATCACATCCCTAGTCGTTCTTGCTTCAGGAGTGTCCGAAATTGATGTAACTATGAACTGGCTTATAGGAAAAGCCCTTCTCTACCCCAGGTTATAGGATGTGGAGTCTGCCTCTTTCTGACGCACTGCTACAACCACATCTAAGTCTGGACTCTCGGGCTATTTCCCCTCTCTGGCATCTCTAACACAGGGCGAGAATGCTAGGATGTTGAGGTATAATATGTGTCCAAACGTTGTTATAATAACAGAGCTTAGGCTACGTCTCAATATGTGCACACAGTGTGTCCACATACTCCCCAGTCTATGCCCAGGATAAACCCAGTTCAGCTACAGTTCGTCACTTGACACGATGACTGACACCAGTGTCATTAATTAACTCCCTGTGTCTAAACACCGTATCTTAGTTCCACGGATACACACATAGCCCGTGAACCAGCACTGTGTCTGGCAGAGAAGGAGTTAACACGTCTTACGAGCCCACATATGGGGTACGTCCTCACACGATACCGGACCAATGCATGTACCTACAGACCACACATCACACTGATTGACTGACTGGAGTACCTTGAGGATCAATGACCAGTATGCATTAATCCCTCAACACCTATTCCTTACCCACAAACCTTCATCAGTCATTTATTCTAAGCTCGTGACAACACTTCATCCTTTCATCATACAGTCTATAACGATCCCCAAGCATGACCAGTCACTGGTTAGGCGGGGGTACACCATCGGTAAAAAAAGAGCTGTGGCAATCCACAGCTGGCAGAAAAGGTTACGGATATCATCACGTGGCTAAGGCCTTACTTACGACAGCTACTGACCGGTATTTATAGGTTGCACACTGACATTAGGCAAAAATTAGGCCGCCTATTATGACCTGGTGACGAATATCTTTTTAAACGCCCTCTCTCCTCAGTTTCCGGAATCACGGGTCTATAGCCCATTGGTTTCCAAGCTGAGCTAGGGAGCGTAACCATCTTTTTATCATAGTGGATGGTTTCACCGCACTGATGGATTGTTCCGTGCTTGGGTGTTATCAGAAATAGATTTGGCCGCGGTTAAAGCTCGTCGAAACTATCTAACAAGTCTTTTAATTGATCCACCGCAGACTTCTCAACACCCTTTTCTGTCAGAGCGACTTCCAAGCTGTCGCCTTCCTCGATCTCATGTCCATTGTCGTACTCACTCAGGGTTCCATCCTCACTGTTGGAAGCGACTTCCTCGTCCATCTCGTCTTCTTCTGAGTCCTCGTCGAGGATCTTCTGTAGATCGGTCATCGCGGAGGATTTGATGAGCAAGGGTTGGGGGTATTTCTCTTCGTATGCGCCCCCATGCTCTCCATAGTCTCTAAGGTCTTCATCATCTTCTTCATCATCATCATCCTCATCCTCCTCCTCCTCTTCGCGCTCTTGCTCTTGTTCTTTCTCCTCCTCATCATCCACCTCTTTAATTTCCTCCGGGAAGATTTCACGGGGTGGCACGTCATATATATCGTCGATTGGCGGCGGCTCGTCGTAGATGGTCTCGTCGTCGACGTACTTTTGTTTCTTTGGCTTGGCAAGAACTGCAGGGGCGGGTACGGGTGGAGGTGACATGGTAGGTGCCGGTGACCTTTCGCTCCGATCCCCGTCTACACCGTTACTGTCCTCGCCCCTAGCAACTGTTGCAGCCGAGTTCGTGCTCGAATTCGAGTCCACATTCCGGACGTCGTGCGGGCCTTGTCCGCTATCGTCACTCGCCCGGCTTTGTCCTCGATTGCTAGTCAAACCCTGCCCGTTGACCACGATAGACGGCACAGTTGGCGGAGACGTGGTTTTTGACGAAGACGCCGGCGGCGGCGGTGATGGTGGTTTCTGGGTAATGAAAACATCGTCGTTCTCCGAACCGATGTCCATGGTGCCGATGGGAATGCCCTGGTACTCCGTGTCGTTGGGGTCGCAGTCGACCCCCGATGATTTCCGCTGTATGCTCGGTCGGAAGCCGTCCACATACTTTTTGATCTGAGATAGCTTCTTGGCACCGGTGCTGCTTCTCCTGTAAGGGTAAGGAGCAAAGGAGGTGGTAATGGGAGGTGGCTTTAAGACGGTGATAAACACCATTGTTAAGATTGAACCAACACGGTGTTGCTGTTAATATTGCTATCACGTCTATTGCGACTACTGTGAAAATATGACACAACTAATACTAGGACTGCTATCATGACAACTGCTATAAAGATAGCAACAATGAAGACTATTGTTATGATTGGGATCAACATGATCGTGCTAATACTACCACTACCATGTCTAATGCGACTACTGTTATGCTTATAAATAGTATTACACAAGTACAATTGCGACTATTCACTAGTGTGACAGTAGTGTGACTAGGGTTTGAGCATGAGCAAAACATTCGGGCCGGCCACGAGAATGGGCCCGAATATTTGGAATGCACTCGGAGTGCAGTCACAAGGTTTTCACCCTGACGGCTTCCGACCTAGGGTTTTAACACGGTTAAATGGGAAGTCCAGTCCAAACACAAGTTGCTCTCAACAGAAGCACAGTAATCTGAGAAGCAGAGTAAAACAGTTTGAGGAAAATTGGGCAACTAATATTTTTTTTTTATGTTTTATCAATACGAGCATTGCAATTTTGAAGAGGAAATTTGGAAACTTGGACATAAAGCTGTGACGTCCCAAATGCACTTTCCTGCTATCAATTTGCATGCTTTGAATTCTAAATTGTATTTTATTCCTTCTCAACTTCCTGATGTTTATGCCTAACATTCAATGATGGTACCAAGTATTATCATTATTTAACATTAAATAATTGATAGAGGCTTGTTTTATCACATTTTGGTAACATGATAACCTCTGCGATAATATCACCTGCATGCGAACACACATGACTATCTTTAAAACTTGATTAAAAGCATGAGAAAATCGTTTTTGTACATTAATTTATTTTGCATATCATTACAAATGCACAATTTTAGCCGGAAAATGCGCATGTGACATCACAGCCACATGGCCAGGCGGGTGTTTCACCAAGCTGTTCGTAAGTTACGAGCGACTTTACGAGCGACTGGTTATCCCTTCTTGTGCTAAATCGATTCTCAATGAACAAAGCGTGGTATCGCATTTAGTAGAAGAAGGGATCACCAGTCGTTCGTAAAGTCGTTCGTAACTTACGAACAGCTTGGTGAAACACCACCCAGGTTGCCAATTTGCCTCTCCAAAATGTCAATGTTCGTATCAGTAAAACATTCATAACCTTCATATAAGTTATCCGATTTTTCCTTTCTTGCTGTGCTTCTCGGATTCGTCTGCTCCTACTGAGAGCAACTTATCTCTGGCATAGCCTCTCCCTTTAAGAGGTGATGCAAGGTGCGTATGGCAAGCCGTTTTAACATTTATTCCTATTTCTTGATATCACGAATTCGATTTCTTGATATCAAGAATTCGACTTCTTGATATCAAGAATTTGATTTCTTGATGTCAAGAATTCGATTTCTTGATGTCAAGAATTGCCATTGCTTTACCACACAAAACCATTTCTTAAAATCAGCAATTCGAATTCTTGATATCAAGAAGTCGAATTCTTGATATCACGAATTCGATTTCTCGATATCATGAATTCATTTGATATCAAGAATTCGAATTCTTGATATCAAGAAATGGTTTTGTGTAGCTAAGCAATGGCAATTCTTGATATCAAGAAATAGGAATAAATGTTATAACGGCTTGCCATAGGTGCGTGGTGACGAACCTTCTCTCCTTGGTGCCATTTGCGTACTTGTTCGTGACGTCACTGTTGGCAGCGTTAAAGCATCGGAACTTCATGGCCTCGTGGAAGGCCCGTACCCACTGGTCCTGCTCGTAAGCACTGTCTGTGAGCTGGGAGATGAAACACAGTATTTGCATGATTTGGAATATAACTTTGAGTTGGAAAGCCCGTTCCCATTGCTCAGTGCCTGTGAGCTGGGAGATGAAACACAGTATTTGCATGATTTGGAATATAACTTTGAGTTGGAAAGCCCGTTCCCATTGCTCAGTGCCTGTGAGCTGGGAGATGAAACACAGTATTTGCATGATTTGGAATATAACTTTGAGTTGGAAAGCCCGTTCCCATTGCTCAGTGCCTGTGAGCTGGGAGATGAAACACAGTATTTGCATGATTTGGAATATAACTTTGAGTTGGAAAGCCCGTTCCCATTGCTCAGTGCCTGTGAGCTGGAAGATGAAACACAGTATTTGTATGATTTGGAATATAACTTTGAGTTGGAAAGCCCGTTCCCATTGCTCATGCTCAGAAGCACTGCATGTGAGCTAGGAGATAAAACACATTGTGTACATGTTTGGGAATGTAAGTTCGGGTTGGAAAGCCCGTCCGCACGGCTAATGCTTGTAAGCACTGAGCTGAGAATATCCAATGGAGCTATATAGCTCTATGCATATGAGTTCTAAGAAAAAAAATGCTTCCCTTTTCAAAGTCTGTGAAATATCAGTTCACATTGCCCCTGCTCATACGCATTTCTTGTTATCTGTAATCTAGGTAAAAATAGTCGGCTTATTATCATTCATCATGTTTCTAGGGTATCTAAGTGCATGAAATTTCATCATTTCGAGGAAGGCCTGGGGACAAAGTCTTTGCTCACAAGTGCTCTAACGGTACGGCTGGGAAATAATTTCGAGTGTGGTTCAATCGGCTACATGAAAGGTCTGTTGGTTTAAAAGGCTCGTTCATGGTCTGTCAAATGTTTCTCAATCTTTGTAACAGTATTTCCGTAATGTCAAATATGTACTAAATTTTGGAAATGAATTTCCTCATCATAGGAATAAGATATATGTAATGAATATTGATGTAATGTACCACAAACAAAACGAATTAATGTTCAATGATGTTGTTGTATGTTTGAAGTTGATGGTGTGTTCTACCACGCATGCATGTTCATGATATGCTTCGTTACGTTTAAGTTTGTATGGACCAGGGGAGAAACAATTTCCTATCTGGACACAATTTGTATAAATAACTATAGGCCCTCTCTCCAAACCATGGTGCCCCCCCCCCCCCCCCCCCCACACACACACCCCTACTTCCCCTCGGTATCATGGAGACGATACTGAGACCAAATTATGTCTCAAGTTTAAACTCTATCCCGCAGAGCAGTCATTTTTTGTATGATATTCCATGCTGTATATGTCTCGACTATAATAATTGTAGTACCACTGACCTAATTCAAGCAATACTTGTTTGCACTTCCGTAAGAAAGCCCATGCCTACCAGTACAAGTGATATGTATAAATATGCAATCTATGGCAATACACAATTGAAATAACAGCAACTATTTTTGTTATTTCAATTGGAAAGGTTCACATCTACCTGGGAATGTACACCCACATGGTTGATTCAACAAGATAATATTTAGCGTTTCATTCCGGGTAAGTATACACTAATGTACGAGCTAGCTCCCTGGCAGCGTGAAAGAACAGTGTATATATACTGGTCAAAGGCACTATCGTCTAAGAGAGGGAGAAACTATGTTTTTTATTTTCACTTCGTTGTTATCGATGCAGGTGAAATAGTTCTGCATCCCTATGTTATTACTACTATCGGAAGTTAAACAATATACGTCTCTGTTCTTCCTTGTTAAAGCCTCGAGTTCGTCGATACCGTAGCTGAATTCTTTTGGTTTCAGTGCGTGTTATCACTGAACCGAATGAATTATCTGTTTACTGACAATGAAGTTATGAGCTCCTTGAAGGGATTTTAAGGAATGGGTAAGACTTGGTATCATGGGTGGCAAATATTTACCATTGTGTTCAAATACGGGTACTGTACAGTGTTGAACCCAAAACATGTGTATCTTAACCCGTTCGGTGTCAGGCGATATACTACTCTATGTGATTTATGTGAAACGATGATGTGAAGAATAATGTATCCCGAAAGTACAGACCATCGTGTCACGACATTGCTGAGCTTTGTAACATTTCTTGTGCGATTTTTAAAGTGTTTTCACTCAACCATGACACGAAAATGACTTCTTATGCTTACATCTTTGTCTAAATATCACCCAAATAAAGGGTTTCAAACGCAAGAGGGATGAGTATTTGTTTAACGGTGCTCATTCAACCAGAACAATGGGTTAGGTGTCGGGATAGGTGTCAGTGCATTGAGAGATGGATGATAAACATTGAAGGGACATAAATTATGCACCAGAAAAGGAATTCGTCAAAAATTAATATGACAGAATCCCAAAATGACCCTTGTGACTTTTGAAAAGTGACATTTCTGCCTTTACAATGTGCCCACTCATGCGTAACTAATTTGATTAATAAGATTTTCACACGTAAGTTAGTCAATCAGTTAAGTAACAATCCTGCTGAATTATTTTGCCCAAAACCTCTCCAATAGAAAGTTATGATATTTTGCTTAGGGGGAGGGGGGGGGGGATTACTTTTTTGTTGTGTTTATGTGCAAATTTTCAAGAAGTTTGGAGATGTTTGTAAGAGGGCCGGGCCATCTTTAAACCTTCTCTTTGTTATTAGTGTTCAGTTAACCGCCGAGGTTTTCATGGTCGTACTCAGAAATAATAATGCCATAATTATAGTGTATGAATCACGTGGACATGATGTAGGCATATCCGAAGGTTAACATGGTTAAACTCCCTGTTATAAGACGTGGCAGGGAAACGTGAATCGATTACTTTCTTCTGGAGCCAGGCCAAGCAAGATGACGGGAGCCTTATTTGAGCACCCCAAAATAACTTGAAGATGATTAGGGCTTAAGACGATTATTTAGTCGCGCGACTCTTTCAGATACCAATCTGAAATATGATGATCCTTGAGTCTGTTGCACGCTATTTCAAAACCATTTTCAGGGGGGAATATGACTTTGTTGTCTATCGCTGTAACCCCCCCCCCCCCTCCTATAGCTTCATGACTTTCATAGTTCTCTTATGAGCATCATTGCGTTTTCTGTTATGGCCCGGGGGTGTTCCACCAAGCTGCTCTTAAGCTATGAACAAGTTTACGAACGACTGGTGATCCCTTCTTGTGCTAAATCAGATACCCCAATTTGTTCATGTTATGATCTGATGTAGGACCAGTCGTCCGAAAAGTTGTTCGTAGCTTAAGAGCAGCTTGGTGAAACACCCCCAGATGTTAAACTTCAGTATTGTAATTAACAACAAGCTGAACTACATCTACCACTTGAATCTAGTCTGCAGACACAAACATAACTCTGGCCCTTTCCCAACACGTGTGTCTGTAAGATCAGCGAGAGGAAGGTTTAACTCTTTGTGTGACGCGCGTGCCCTTTGTCACAAGTAACACGCATACATCCGGTAGAAGAGCAGTTTATCTGGTTCCCAAATGTTTTATTCAGCTATATTCAAATTGTAACTTTATTGTAACTATCGTTATTTACTATTTCTACCATGTAGTATGCGATGCCGACATTTGTCTCTACTTACAAAGACGTGCGTCTTCTGCTGTGTGATGATCTCGAAGGGGTAGTGCTTGTGACTGCTCGTGTGCTGCTTCTTCACCGTCTGAACGTCCACCAGCGGCATCACCTCCAGACATTCCTGTAACCATGGCAACCAGGAACAACAAGAAAGCGCGGTGATGATGGTGAACTTCACAAATTGACATGCGTTGTGGCTTTTTTTTTTCTTGAGAAGAGGGAGGGAGGGGGATGGGGGTGGGGTGGAGATATCTACCTCTATGATCGGCCAAGGAGAATGGGTGAGTAATCCTGGTAGAGCGGAAGAGCGCGACCGAGGGGAGAGGGGAAGCCGGGAAATTGGGAACAGAGGAATCTCGTGTAGCACGTCCCGTCCCGGCTTTGCGGCTGTCTGCGAGGCAGATGTGAGGACGATGTTACGAGCAGCGGAGATGATCTAATTCATCGCATCCTACCGCTGTCAAACCAGCTCGCAACCTTTTATCCTGCGTATCTACCACTTGCATGTGTTTAGCACATGCAGTTTCTCTACATACATGAAACGTGAGAGGTACGAATGGAAATCACGCGGTAATTCCCCAAAGAACGACTGTTATTGTTAATGACAAAATAATATGTACGATCACAAATACCACCCATTTTCAACTCAAGCAATGTTCAGCATCAAGCTCTCTGAACGCATTTGACGACCGCAACTCTTCTAAAACTTGATATCAGTACATGTCCCATTTTTGTGTGTTATTTCCTAACCTTTTTTGAACATCTTCTCACGTAGCGGCAGAGGAGCTGATGATATTACTGGTCAGGAAGCAAGGGCTTTCAAACTGACGAGTAGGGGATGTACGGTAGCGGTAAAAAGGATGGACCCGTCAACACAAATAAGCAATCCCGACGTGATTTCAGGATTTTAACAAACGACTTTATCATTTTGAGGCGATCCTTAAAGGGATAGTTTACCCTGAGATTAAGTGAGTTTCAATGAAAGCAGACCCATGAAAGAAACATATTAATAAAGGTTTGATGAAAATCTGTCGAAGGATAAGAAATTTATGTTCTTTTAAAATTTTAGCTTTGTGACGTCACGTGCGAGGTGCTCTCCCATGATTATGAGTACAATTTCTTTCGAAAATGTGGATTTCTCTGGTAAGTATATATCCTTTTACCTGTGCATTTGAAACACAATTAGAAATACGTTTTTACACACATACGCGATGTCAAAAACAGAAGAAGTGCAATTTATAGTGTACACAACGTATGAGACAGCAGCTCACACGTGACGTCACAAAATTAAAATGTTAAAAGATTATAACTTTCTTATCCCTTGACAATTTTTTCATCAAACCTTCACTAATATGTTTCTTTCGCGTGTCTGCTTCTCCTGAAACCAACGTATCTTCAGGGTGAACTATCCCTCTAACGTGACTAGGATGATCTAGCCTACCTTTCAGGTAGCTGGGCATTTCTATCAAGCAAAACTGAAAATTAGAGTCTGGTACTCCTCAGACTAGTCACCTCAACATTTCCCTCTTTTCTCGGTCCATCCCATAGATGGAATCGAGAAGGACTAGTCTGCTTAAGCCAGACCGCTTTATCAAATATTTTGAAACAAAAGATATCCATGCAATAACTAATACTTTAAAAAAAGAGGGGGTTGCGCAAGGCAAATCAAACACTATGATGAGGTAGAATAAATAGTGACATCTAATGCTAATGACATGGGCTCGGTACGGTCAGGTTGGGTCATATAAATATATGGTTTGATTGATGCTATAATCTTACTTCCCGTACGTACTCTATATATAGGTCATTATTTATGTGTTGGGTATAGACGGGTTTTAGTCATACATGTTAGCACATACAGATCTAATATTCCAAAGGTTGGTCGTGTATCCCTAAGCAATACAGTGATGTGATTACCACAATATATCGACGAAAATGCCGTTTGAAAATACAGCAGCCTGAAAGCGATCTTAAATATCTTAATTTGACCATTTCACTTGATGTAGATTTATTGGCAGGGCTTCTAAAACTTTAGTATGGTACTTGCAGATCCTTGTTTTTAACTAAGACAACTTCAAACATCATCTTTGTGATGAAATATTATGCAATATGCCGAAGTAAACAAATCGAAAAATACACGAATAACTCACTTTGCATTTGAAAGGGAATTTAAACCTCAGAGGCAAATTACAAGGTTAAATGTTTGTCATGATGTATGTAAATTCTTCTTCAATGTAAACTTTCATATTTCACAAACTAGAGATATTGTATGCTATACTTGTAGTTCGTGGATCAATGTTTGATAGAATTCGATTTTGTCTGCAAAAGGGACAATACAACTTATAATACATTATGAAATTACATACTACATCGTATATCTACATTGGTGTATATAGCGGCCACGCTATATAGCGGCTGTATTCAAAGTATCATAATGTGTGAGCTACATCATTTGTCACATTGTTGCTGAAAATATAGTCTCACCGCGGTGTCACTGGCTTCGGTTTCGGACTTGAAAGCGACGAAGGCATCTTTGTCTAGGGTGAACCATCGCTTCTTCAGGCTCTGTGGCGGGAGAGAGAGAGAGATAGAGAGAGAGAGAGAGAGAGAGAGAGAGAGAAAGAGGGAGAGAGAGAGATAAAGAGGAAGAGAGAGAAAGAAAGAAAGAGAGAGATGGAGGGAGGGAGAGAGAGATAAAGAAGAGAGAGAGAGAGAGAGAGAGAGAGAGGGGGAGAGAGAAAGAGGGAGGGAGAGAGAGGAAGAGAGTGTATGAGAGAGAGAGAGAGGGGGCGAGAAAGAGAGAGAGAGAGAAAGAAAGATATAAATAGAGAGTGTGGGTATAGAGAGATAAAAAAAACCCACAGAAATATGGAGTGAAAATAAACGAGAAAGGGAGGGAGAGAGGGGAAGAGAGAGAGAGATACATCGACATAAACAGAAAGAGGAGGTATACAAAACAGAGGTAGTTGGAGTGAAAAGGATCGAGAGAGAAGAAAGAGTGAGGAGGGAGAGAGAGAGAGAAGACAAGAGTTAACTGGCACTGTACATTTTTAAACCCACGTAACCCGAACACAAACCCGGATGTACAACGCTTTAATTCTACATGTAATTTGCTAAGGTGCTTACAACGTGAATAAGTGTATGCCCGGTGCTAAAACGGGTCGTTTCTGGAGAGTTCATCATGTGTGCATTTTACAATCATAAATAGTTGTACGAGTATGGTATGACATGCTTATCCATATTAATACATGGTAATATCCAAATTGAAACATGCACCATCGGGTCTAGATACAACGAGACTAATGATTCTCCTCTCGTCTTCAGTCCGTCGACGGAAAAGAATAACACATCAATTTTTACTAGTCTCCTTTACACAGACCCGTTTATCATCTAAAATAGACATGTGTTCGCACAGTTCGTATAATTAATGTATGACAACCTGAAATCTAGGCTGGCAAATGCTAGGGTACTTATCAGAGGAAGAGAACAATTCACTGAACACTGCTTATTGACATGCGGATGTCAATCACTAATGAGGTTTCGATTGGCCATATTTTGTGGAGTATTCTTCATCATCTTATTTCCCCACTTACTGATAACCGTATGGAATTCAATTCAAGGTGTATTGTCGACAAAATAGTTGGTGCATCTTGCTTGGTCTTTCTTCTCAACAGTATCGACGTCAATCTCATGTAAAGGAACATGTACCGAAAAGGAAGATGTCTAACACAATGCGTAAAAATATACAACAAATGATAAAAACGAGATCCCAAACCATACAAACACTAAGGTTTAACAAAAAGTACTCCACACATACATTTCCCTTTTCCAAATGGCTTATAATAGACACGACAGTCCTGCAACAATGCACATGAATACACTTCCGAAGCCGTTCCCTTCATAATTTTGAATAACAATCACGACAGTTATTGTCGGGTCTAATGTCGTGGTTGAACCCGACAAAGTCGATTCTCACAAGGTAGGCACATGAGGGAAATACCACTGTTCTACACGATGGATTGTTATCCATTAATAGGTGGTTTACCCGACTAATCATACTGATGCGAGTATGGAGCATTGCCCATATTCAATTTCATCATTGTTATTTTCATTTGACTGTAAGACCACGCGCACTATAGTAAATAATGACGAGAATAGTATGGTTAGAGTAACAATTGACATCGACAAGAATTAAATGCCTATTTGATTATAATGATAATGATTATGATAATTATCATTAAAACCAAGGAGATAATAAAAGAAGAGAATCAAAGACAGACTGCAGAAGAGCATAATAACAAAGTAAACGAGAGAGAAATTAAAGTAAAAATCCAATTAGTTTAAACAGAAGCTCAAACATGAACGAAAACAAATGGCGAAGGTTTGACAAAAATCCGTCAAAGGACAACAAAGTTATGAATGTACAAATTCTTAAGTTTGTGACATCACTTGCAAGATACTCTTCTATAAGTTATGCAGTTCTTTTAATGTCCTTCCCAGCCGTGTCTTCCCCTTTATTTTCCTCAATCTTCTCCATCCTTCACTCCTTCCTTCGAGTGAGTTCACCTTTTCGTTCCTACTCTGCTTATAGCAACATAGATTTCAAATCTTTGGTCCTTGATTTTCTTTTTACCGTTGGAGGAAGAGAGTTCTAGAAGGGTTGGCAAACAAGCAGCAGAATTGGAAAAAAAAATAGTTTCTTCTTAACCCATTACCATAATACAAATACACCGGTTTCCTCAAAATCTATTATTTGGGCATTTCCTTATTTTCAAATACATATAACATGTACGAAATGTTGGCAAATTTATATTTTAGAACCTGAACGTAGATTATACTTCATGTGAAGTATTAGCTTACTCAAATCAACGGTGTTGTTTTCACGACCACAAAACAACAACAGAAAGGCACACAGACAAACAAATTTTCAGTATGCTCTAGATTCGATGTTAAACATGAACTCTATTCGCAACTCTATTAGGTACCTTATTAGGTTTCGTGTTGACGAAACCGCGTAATGGTAGTTTCAAACACTCTGTGTGCAGTTTGCAAAGAGACGCTGAGGAGTTTTAGAAAGTTTGTTCGCCCTAACGTTTCTTGGCACCTGTTCGGCACGTCACGTGGCGTTTCCGACACTCGGAGAAGGGGCTGTCTCTCCACCCTAGCCTGGCCCCCAACGATTACCCCTACTCCGTGCAGCAAGCCTGCCGTGGGCCGAGTCAAACATCATGACTCATGCACCTGTCATGACAAGGCGGGTTCCAATTTTTAGTCTCGCTGCCAAACCTGCAGCGATATTTCTGCCTACACGCTTGTGATGTAGCGAAGCAACTCGTCAATATTTGCCCCAGCAGCCATGCTGTAGTATAAACAATTACGATGCACTCCAGGATATTGGATGAGAGGAAATCGGGGCTCTCACTAACAATAATTAACGTCTGATGGAATTAGGCTGTCGCGTACTAACCAATCGCTTGACCAGTTAACGTTTTGGAGGCACACTGCGTTGAAGGGATTGGAATTAAGTTTTAAAAGAGAAAGTTCTTCTTTGGCATGCGAAATATGACGATTGCTTTTTAAGCAGCGACATGTTGTTCGTGCAATTATATTATTATATTCCAACCAACTTTATGAATACAGTCTTCGACACACATGTAGATCGAATTAAATATGAATATCGGGTTATCAATGCATCCATGCATTAATGTCTGTTTTCCCATCAACCAATTTGCCACAAAAGCTTTCAAAATAAGTTTGAATTTCTTGTTCACTTTCCAATCACCGAATGTTATTTATACAGAGAGAGAGATATGAGGGGGGGGGGGGGGGGGCGCAATATCAGAATTCTGGATCTGTTGATTGAATTAATAATGTACTTGCACTTCAGGACCTTAAGACCTCAAGACGTCTGTCGTTCGTGTCTCACCTGGTTTCCTGCATGCTGCTGAATGACGCAATTAATGTGCGCCACATAATGTCACATGACTGTAACCGTTCTTTCCTAACCCATACTGTAAACACTCATCCGCAACCATACTTCGTCTGTTTCTACCTGTACCGACTCATTTGTTTGTGTATAGCAGCCCACACGTTGATTTGAGCTGTCGTGTGAGCCAGGAGTTTGTAATGTGTGCTTACGTCTTTTCATATAAGCTTATATGATGAAATAAATATTTGGAATTAATTTTCATTTTAACATAGTAACTAAACGATTGTCGTTAATCAAACGTGTTGCAGAATTATAGTAATAAGTATGAAAAGGTGATTTTTACCCTTAAAACTACGTGCCATATCAAAGGATTCATTCATTTACTCATTCATTTCAAGTTTTCAATTGAAATGAAGTTTGTACATAGCTGAAACAGTATTGCATGAACACCATCGAATAATTAAATAATTCAAAATGCTGAAATAATTCAATAGCCAACACATTGAATTTGAAAAAGCTTAATAGATAATGCTCTCGTTAAAGCACGAATGCGTTAGTATAAAAGGCAAAAGCCACTAACGATATGCCTTGAAAATATGCTAAGGATTGATAAAGAATAAAAAAAAATGTAACAAGGATATGGGGGTGAAGAGATTTCAAACAAAATCACACCTTTTGCTTTAGAATTTAAAACATTGGAAAATGTTATGGATTGTAGAGAAGTAACATTATCAGCCTTCCTAAGTTATTACATGTATTTTCAAAGCCAGATATATAACATGGTAATTACGGAGCAAAGTTTTGTCACCACTTTTTGAAATTAGTGTAACTCATTCGTGATCAATCCTACATTAAAATGAACGAAGGATACCTGATTCAATTTTACCCCCTTTATGTGAAACCGAGCCTACATGAATAAACATATTGGATCACCTAACAAAGCTGAATGATACCTGTAAAATAAAACAATTTATTCGATCTTACTTACACACGGGATTAACGGGAATCCTGCCCCCAAATACTCGAGGATTAGTCATTATTCCCCGGTTGAAATACTGCATTCTGCTCATTTTTGTAAAGTTGCAGACAGAAGAGGAACTCACTCAATTTGTACAAGCGAAAGTGAAATCTGCCCCCCTATAATGCGTAACATCCGCTTGTCAAATATGAATAAGCAAAACCGGGATAAAACCTGATTTCTTTTAAAGTCGAAAAAACGAACCCTTTTCATGGAGAAACCCCTGCATAGTGGAAATTCTAATAGCGTTTGAAGAACACATACACGCACTCATTTGGTTTGACCTGTGTATGCCTCATAGGAAATATATCGTAAAGGAAACTATCGAAAAAATAAACCCTGCATAAATTGACCAAATGAATTAACTTTATTAATGATCATCTCTTTTCGTTGGGTACTTGAGTATGTCATGTTTATGTACATGTTTGTGTACGATAACCGTGTAACATCGAATACTAAATAGAAGGGGAAGGATGGTGATGATGAAGTTGAGGGGGAGGAGGAGGAGGGGGAGGAGGAGGGGGAGGAGGGGGAGGGGGAGGAGGAGGAGGAGGAGGAGGAGGAGGAGGGGGGAGGGGGAGGAGGAGGAGGAGGGGGGGGGGGGGGAGGACGAGGAGAGGAAGGAGGAGGGGAGAAGAAAAAATAAAGAAAATGGAAACAAATATAGATCAGAAGAAGACCAAGGAATGGGAGAAGAAGAAGGGGACGAAAAGAAGGCCATAAAATATCTCGGAGGTTCAGTACGATACAGTGGACTTCTTAAAGTCTCTGTAAAAGAACAACCAAGGAAAGAAGAAAGCAAAGGTGAAGAAGAAGAAGAAATGAAAAACAATAAAGACGACCAACTCGTAAGAACAAGTTGATAAAGAATAAGAACTAGATGGTGGTGATGACGACGTAAATAACAAAAATATTTTATAACATTAAAGAAGACGATGAAGAAGAAAAATGAGAAGGAATTAATGCATTTCCCTACTAGAAATTCACATTGACCACATCGACCTCAGAAGAAGATTAAAACCCATATTCATTTCTTTTCTTCCTAGAAAATAATGTTGCTCAGCTTGGCATAGAATCAACTCTGGTGCATTGTGCTGAGGTGAATACGTTTGTCTAGCAGAGATGTTGATTCGGTAGGCGAAGTCTAAGCCAGAAAGCAGCGCGGCTCTTCACTGAGTCAGTCGATGTTCCATTGCAGCAACCCCGTGGGATGCCCACCGGAAGACAATGAAGACACTCATTTAGATAGGGGGAGAGAGCGAGAAATAAATAGAGAAAGAGAGAGAAATAAAGAGAGAGAGAGAGAGAGAGAGAGAGAGAGAAAGAGAGAGGGGGGGGGGACAACACATTATATATAAAGAGAGATAGAGATAGATAGATAGATAAAGAGAGAGAGAGAGAGGGGGGGGGGGGGAGGGGGGAGACTAGAGAGGTGATGGGGTGGGAGGGAGAATGGGTTAACTGAAGCTTTGTCAGCATTGTTAACATGGCTACAGAGATAGTCCACAGAGATAGACAAATCAAAGAATCAGGTCAAACATGCAGGGATCTTCTTTTGTAATGCATCAAATTGCAAATTAGCATATGAAAATATATATTCACACTCTTTCCTACAACACAAATATTTGCCAATAGGTGGGTATGTTAAACGCCAAAATGAATTATAATGCAAGTTGCATTTTGTTCTCAAACTTGCAGTGATATATTCCTTCGATGTATCTGCTTCGTCTAATTACATCGACTAATGCAACATGTGCTGTACCATTTAAGCCAATAGCTTCTACATGTATCAGGTATGTACTGCATACATTCTTTGAAATGCGCGGTGCAGCAAGCGGTGATGTTTTGGCTCGATGGAGGCAAGAGGGAGAAGTTTTTTGTTACATACTGGCCAGCGTGACTCAACCAAGCAGGAGCCCCCCCCCCTCCCTCCTCCTACTCTCACTCTCTCCCGTCCAGTGCTAAAAGCTTTGTCAGTCGTGATGTTTGTTTGTTTGTTTGTTTATTTATTTCACCATGCATAATAAACAATCACATTGACAAGAACAGCGTATTACATCAAAATAGAATACATAGTAGGAACAAAGCATAAACATAAATGTTTGAAGCGCAGAGTCCCTAAAATAACATAGTAGGTAATAAATTCGTTTCGTAAAACATGGCTTGAAATAAAACATTCATGATTTCATTTAATCGACAGAAATAAAAACAAATAAAATAAGAAAAAAAAATGGTAATCGTGCCCTTATATCGTACTATACCTCCTTACCCTGTCATAAAAGGACAGAAACACTTACGTGTACATCAAAAGCTATTATGATGAATATTTGGAGAGGAGTAATTCTTTCATATTCCTTTTAAATGATATAATAGTGCTACAATTTCGTATATGAGATGGTAATACATTCCAAATGTCAGGTCCTACATATCTGATTGATTTATGTGCTAAAGCAGTTCTTGGTGTAAACAAATGAAAATCAGAAGAATGTCTAGTTGGATAGTTATGAATGTCTCTATTTAAAGTGAAATCGTCACAAAATGATACAGGCAATTCGTTTTTGATGTGAACAACGGTCTACGTTTCTCTCATCACTAATCACAATAAACACTTGCCGTTTTGTCGATACCAATAAAAAAACGTTGCTTCAACACCTTTCGTGTAAGTGTATAATGCCCCTCTATAATCATTGAAACTATGCATATAACCAGGATGACATATTCCATTTACTAAACTATTTGGCGCTAGGTGTATTTTTTTCACTAGTAATTATCACAATTCCCATAGAACAAGATTTAATCTGGCACATAAAGGATTAATATGCTTAACGACCTTTATATTGCCCCTTTCATTTCCAGGCTTGACTCCTTATATGGTATGCATAACCCAGATATCAAAGAGCTTGCTTCCAAAAGGGGCGAAATACATTTAAATGAACAAAAAACAAACAAAAAAAATATCAGCATAATGATAATCACTAAAGCTTATGGTGGAGTAGGAATTTCAAATTAATCAAACGAGAAAGACCAGCTATTATGACTATTGTCACATTCTAAGTTTAGTTTCACATAGGCGCCTATACATAGTCAGGTAAGGTAACCCGTTTTTCTCTGAAGTTTCAACGTGGAGTTAGCTCCTTCTGAAAATAAACTATTCATATAGAGCAGCGTTGGACTGGTTAAGAAAAGGTTAACGGCAGTTTGAATATCGATTCAAATAAAAAAAAAAACGAAACGTGTTTGACAGAGTATTATCTAAACATGTTTTACAAGTAATTATGTTAAGGTTCATTTCATCCGTAATCGCTTCAGTGCAGTGTCTTTACATCTTGCAAAACTAATAAGGAATCCTTCTTGAGTAAAAGTATAAACACGGAAATAAGATGAATAATGTGTTTCTTTGTTAATAATCAATGAATAAACATTGATAAGGCGGTGTGTCCCGAAACAGTTGAATGCAGATTTGTACATCTTGCAAAAATAAGGAAATCTCCCACAGTATAAAGAATGTATGTCATTAAAATCACAAAGCTTGTTCATGGACTCCTTTTCTCCTTTTTAAAAGTGATCGATATGACACACTTTAATCGAGGCCTAGCACACGGAAATAACATGTATGAATGTGTTTCTTTGTAACACTGTCTTAATTGAACGAGGCTGCACAATCATTGACAAGGATGTTCGACCCGTCATCGTAACATCTCCTGGAGTTAACGTTGACTCCCCCGGGTGCGCAGGACGGCACTACTTGTTTCAGAGTAGGAGCGGTGTGATTAAGAACTAAGTAAAAAGTCCCGCTGGTTACCATGGTAACTTAGTAATGTCCTGTTCGGGCAGATATCATCGGTGAATCAGCGTTCGATCATCGCGATCGTCGACAAAGACGCGGGGCCTATAGGGTTGGGAAGGGGCAAGCTAACCATGATCCGGCCACAAGCCACGAGTTATCTACCCTCTCGATTCACGATTCGGGATTAAACTTAAAGGGCAACTGAATAAAAAAAATAAGTTGCTATCAATAGAAGAAGAACAATCTGAAAAGCACGGGGTAGAGGTATAGTGAGAGAGAGAGAGAGAGAGAGAGAGAGGGGGAAGAAGTAGAGGAGAGAGGGGGGGGAGATAGAGGAGAGGGAGACAGAGAGGGGGGGGGGGGAGAGGTAGAAAGAGAGAGGGAGAAAGGAAAAGAGAGATAGAGGGACAGAGAGAGAGAGAGAGACAGGGAGAGATCGAGAGAGAGAGAGAGAGCTCCCGGATCTAATCCATATTAGATTATTGTAGGGCGCGTGCACGTGATGAAGATTGTGAAGTGAATGTTTCCTGTGCGGTTGCTACATGCACCAGTATCAGGTAAAAGTGATTTTGAGTGGTTCTGAAAGATAACCGTTTCATGAAAGTGCGTCTCACAATTTCTCATAAGAGACAATTTCCTTGTGTATTGATTCAATCAGTAAAATCCACTCTTATTCTAAAGTGTCATCTTTTAAACATACATAATTTCCGTGTGAAAAGTTCCGTGAAGTGGGTCTTGATAAATCATACAAAAATTGTGGGTTTTTCGAAAGAACTGATAATCAAATTTATTATCCCTTGTAGTACCAAGTATTGAATTCCCTCACAACTTACTGCACAGTGACAGGTAATGAGAACAAACGCGAACAAAGATTGATATGAGTCGGTGAATCCCGAGTTTAACCTCATACACAACCATGACAACCATGTACGCTGTCGATACAATATGACATTTCCGTGACGTCATAATACCCCCTCGATACGTACCTTAGCAACCGACTTCTTTTTGTGCAGGTACCCCTGTCTGTAAACATCCCCGTGTAGAGCGTTCTGCCGGGGGTCCATGGTGCCGGTCGAGTACGCCAGAAGTCCCGCCAATGTGAACAGTCGAAGTGACCCTCGGGTAAAGCGGAAATGTCGGGGATGATGAGGAGGTTTCGAGATGGGATGTCTGGGAATACAACCCAAATCTCATCCAATCATCGTAAGAACGCTTGTTTAGTTCTTTCACTAGACTAGATTTCTCGGTGTCGTTTAGACTAGGTTGTAAATGGTCCACTGTATGATCCACATGAATCTGAGCGACCTGTCGATGGGTAAAAAAGAAAATTTCACTTAAAACGTGTTCATTCAAATATCAATCTATACGTACACGTACTTATGAACTCAGTGTCCAATAATCTATGGACAACCTTGCTTCTATTCTTACTATAACTTTCTAAATTAATTTGAGCGCATGGATATGCTATCTCGTCATGTGTTATGCGCCATAAAAGAAGCACGCATTGCTATTATTATAAGTATTATTATTTATGGTTTGTGTCTGTTTGGAATTCATTTTTATTGATCTAAAGACAACGGGAAAATCATAAAGTTGTTTATCACTATTTACTTACTTATTCATTTATTAGTAATATTTACCCAGGGTAGCCCCTTCAGTGGCAAAGCACTGTTTTACCAGGGGCCTTGCTTTGACATTTCGACATTTAACACAGCATAATTTACATAGATATAAACAAATAACATGTAAATTTCAACGACACTACATCATTATGACATTTGCATTATTTGAGCATAATGATATTAAACAAGATGCGCTACATAAGCATTTATCCATTGGTATTCATGATAATGAACAACAATCCCATAGACATAATATAGTAGCCATAGTAACCCGTTGTATGACACGTAAGGTGCTAACCCTATGCCTGCCAGACTAATTGCTACCTACGGGATGTGTGTGTATTGAGGGTAAACTAATTCACCAGTACCACACCACATCAAGTGTTAATGCAACTTAGATACGACGCGAAGGAATATTTCACTGCATTTACTCAAGATGGCCTATAACCATGGACCTATCATGGTTGGACTGCGCTCGGATAGACTTCCTTTGATCTTTGATGACCGCCGCCTCATAAAAATTCAAGACATTCAGGGGTTTCAACCAACACGCTGTATTTCTAATAAGCCAGTTCGTAATTACAATTTGCGCATGAGCAGATGAAGGTCATAGTGACCAAACCAGCTTGTTGGTTTTTAAATCACTGAGATAAGCATCATCATTAATAAGTTATTTTAGAATATGCTTGTTATCCAATTTATAAAAGAACACCAAGGTGTTCAATCATGGGGTATTTGACAACAGGCCATACGTCAACAATTAGTTTACAATAAACAATGTAATAGAAGCTTTCCCAATTGTTCACAGACCGTAGCCTACTATTCTTGTCACCTGTTTTGAGATGGTTCCTTTATTAGAGGTTGAATATCGCAAATTGCTATGTCGGGTAAGCACATTACGTAACATCTCCTTTTGAAATATTATATTTATCAACTGCTTATCCTAATGAAAAAGGGAAAGGTCATAGTGACCAAACTTGCTCCAGAGCTAACTACGAACTGGTGTATTAGGCAGTGCCTTCCTCTGAATAACAAAAGAAAATCTGGTTTGAGAAATGTGTCAACCGTTCAGCCTTCGCTTGGGAGCTCATAGTTGATCGTATTACACACACTGCATATTAAATTGGGGGTGAGCGAAGGGAAATTTTGAAAAAAATTGTAAAAAGAATTTGGTCCGTGACTTTTTCGGACATCTCCGCACATGTTGTTTCCATGGAAGATGAAACACTAAATAAACGATTTACAAGATATTTGTAAGGAAATAGGATTGCCCAATGTGCGATATGGAGGCAGTTCTCTGACATGTTTTCGACAGTATTCTCGATTTATAAAAAACAAAACAAAACAAAAAAACCCCCGAAGCAACAATATAATCTAAAATTCACAGAATCGCATCATTAAACGATGTTCTACTACTGCACATGCACTTCAGTACATGAAGTGGTTCTGAAATCTTCTGCGCATACAGAATACATATTCCTCAAAGTTCATCCTACATTTGTCTTGCTTGTTTGGCGGCGGATCTCCCTCGATCAAAGAGCCAAACGCGTAAAATATTCCATTGTGATATCAATGCACGCGACTGCTGTAGGAATCAATTACACTTCGTGCTGACTCCATTCCCTACACCTCTCTGCTATATATGATGCGTTTGATCCTCGTTCACCATCAAGTATGCAAGAAGTGTTAGAAAGAATTTCGTTATGTATTGCTGAGATAAACACGTGGATGACTTCAAATTTCCTCAAACTAAATGTTTCTAAAACTGAATTCACTATACTATGTCGGAAAAACCAATTCAATGAAAAGCTATCCAACGTAAAACTCAATGTATGTGATAATGAAATTGCACTATCCTCTAAAGTTATGAATCTTGGCATATGTATTGACTCGTGCTTTACACTCTCATCTCACGTCAGTAATACTGTACGTACCTGTAATTTCCATCTTAAGAATCTGTGGCGCATTAGAAGATTTATCAATGAAAAAACTTGCCATCATGCAGTTAGGGCACTTGTACTCTCTCGACTTGACTATTGTAACAGTCTCTTTTCAGTTCTTTGTGTTAAAGATCAGAAAAAAAAATTCAGAGTGTTCAGAATCGTGCCGCACGTTTAGTGTTTTCAGTTGGTCGCAATATACATACGTCTCCTTTGATTAGGGAACTCCATTGGCTCCCTTTTTCTCAACGTGTCAAGTTCAAACTTTGTCTGTACATTTATAAATTGATTAACAGTACTGGTCCTTCATATCTTGTAAACACAATTGCTCATTACACACCTGCTCGTAATCTACGTTCCCTAAATGATACCACCAAACTTGTTATTCCGAGAACAAACCTCTCCATAGCAGAAAAACGTTTTAGTATAGCTGGATCTAGAGTTTGGAATACACTCCCCTCTTCCATCCGAACAACACCGACCATATCATCTTTCAAACGACAACTCAAGTCATATCTTTTTCCAAATATCTAGTTTTATATTTTCATTTATTTAATGTGTATTTGTTTTGATGATTTTTGCTATCACTATTTGGTTTGACTTGGCTAACCCATCTGGGGCCTGATGGCCTCAAGTGCTATACTAGAGCTTCTGTGAATAATGTGCTGACCGGGCTTGTCCCTTAAATTGTTGGTGAACGAAGCAGCAAGCAAGAGGCCATCAGGCCTCATCTGGCACAATTGAGAACTCCAATGGTTGATGCAATTTAATGTATATATTTATATTTTATATCTGATTGTAAGCACTGTGATACTTTTTGTGTATAGCGCAGATAAAAAACCATTATTATTATTATTATTATTATTATTATTATAAAGAAACATACCGAATGTCATGAATGTAACGTATGCTGTTCAGACTAATCATGCTGACAGTATCAATGTCCTTAAAATAACAATGGACAAAGAGATTCTGAAGATCATCAATTGTTTCTTATCTGTTATGGTCACAATCTATGCAGGACCAAACAAACAAACACACACGTGATATAGACATAGAGTGGCACCGCATTCACGAACGCGAAACAGAAACGCAGGCGGAATTACAACGATTTTTTCCCTACACATTGTTATTCACTGAAGGGACCTGTTCCCGACCCCATGTCGACAAAAATGAAACCAATCGCAATTTAAACAATTGCACGATATCTATAGATTGAATGTCTGAGAGTCAAAGTTCGCGTCTCCCACCACAATCACGACAATTGGTAAAAATTATTGCTCGGTATTAACTTAAAAGGCGGCAGGATTTAGTGTACACAGGACTGGTAACAATAGCTAGCATTCGTCATTGCGGTACGGTTTGTGGCGTTCACGAAAGAGGAAGTTGGAGCGCGAAAAAAAACAAAAGGAATAAAGCTAGGTGCCAGACGACGGTTGTGTATTTGATTCAGTCGCTCACACAGATGGGACTATTCCCGAGAAGGCCTAGCCTGATAGGTTGGAGGCGGGTAGGGGAAGGGGGGACTTAGCAAGGGGATCTGTCTATATGTACCAATCACACCGGATGAAGAGGGTGACGGAGGGGGACTTCCCCGCGGTTTAGGGCACTCTATATAGAAGCTCTGCATGGGCAAACATGTCATTATTAATCATTAACTTTGAATGTTTGTCTGACCACGAACAGAGCCACTTGAATACACGTAGTTTGACGCGTCGATCAAAATCAAAACACTAGCTTAAAGGTGGCCCATGAATGTTGCAGACACGTCAAAACGTCACATGATTCATAACATAAAAAATAAGACAATTGTATAAGACATGGAACTTCACAGCGACGTAGGATTCAAAGAATACTTGCAAATTTACCATGTTGAAGTTGACCTCTCATCCATTTTTTTCAAAGTACAAATGAACAGATAGAATGCGGGGTTAACAATTGTATACATGTATATCATTGCCTATGAGGTTGACAAGACACAGTGTGTACCATTTACATGATTGAGTCGCTTAAACTGTGATGTTCAAATGAAGTTTTGAGTGGTAGGGTCTACAAGCACTACATGTAGCAAGATGACCCTACAACAAATCAAATTGAAATGGAAAAGTCAGCTGTACACTGAACTAAAACAAGTTGTAATCTTGCATTTTCTTCTTTTCAGTATTTACATTGATATAATTATACGTTAGGCATATAGTATCGGTACGCCACCCACGCAGTTTCAATGCTCGCGAGATCAACATTCATCAAACATTAGTTTGATTAATCCCATGTCTTTGATCTGACAGACAACAGACGTACACGAATACTGGAAGTAAGCCAACATTCACCCATCAATCATACACAAACCTATGTTTGTGAATACAAAGTACGGTAAACAGTCATTTTGATTTACTTGGCTGAAGCAGCACAACAGACGCTACCTAGCAAAGAAAAACCGAACAAAGCGCTCGACCTTCAAAAAAATTTCAACTTTATTTAGCTCGAGCTCCGCGCTAGGGCTTGTAAATATAGAGCACAACTTTGTGATGAATGCACGGGGATTATGCTCATAGTCCAGGTAAGCACAACCCTTTGTCATATTTCAGAGCCATCCAGTACAACCCGCGGTAAAGAAATGGTACAGGGTACTAAGACACGACAATGGTATAGCCATCACAGATATAGATAAGTGTTGGAATGGGGGAGGGCGAAAGAAGGAGGGGGTGGGGAGGGGCTAACTTTTGGCAAGTTTGTGTAGTATTTGAGATGACAATCGTAGAACTCTGCCGCTCAATTTCAAGTGGGCGGCTGCTAATACAATTTGCGGCAACTATGAATAATGAATAATGCGTCTTTTCACTTAAAAAGACAGTGCTCTGTTTCAAAATATTGTCAACAATTAATACTCACCAAACTATCAAGATGGGGTACAAACGCAGAGTTGTCCACACTGATGTTATTGTCATGTCCTGAGTATTTCCACCTCGAGTCCCGAACCCGTGAAATCCTATTGCCACGGCTTGCTGCCACTGAATGAGGATTTCTGTAATAATGTGCAGTACGTGCAGGTTTGTCAGAAACAGACGACACCGCATACCCGCTCTGATGCCGCGCGCTTTTTTGTTGGGGCCTATCTTACACGTTACACCTGTTGTGCAAGTTAGGCTGGGTTTGCACGCGCGCGTGTGAGGTGTGCGTTGTCTGCCTGCCTCCCTCTCTCGTTTTATTCAGGAGAAAGAGAACGAGAAGGAGATAGGGAGAAGAAGAACAACAAGAACAAGAAGAACGAGACCTATACTTGTGGACAAGTATAGGATGGTCTGTATTGACAAATTCGTGCAAAGACGTAGGCTGGTAAATACACGGTGACACCATCTATGCATTAGATATCTGAGGCATCGCTCAACCCAGAAGGAAAAGCTAGTTGCAACCATGGCAACTGGACCAGTTAAACCAGTTGAGCCAACTGCGAACACTGGAAATTGAAATGGGCCAGTTGAAATTCAACTGGGCCAGTAGATCTAAACCAGTTAAATCTTACTGGTCCAGTTGCACTTTGTCCAGCAAAACCAGTTAAATCCAACTGGTCCAGTTGGATTGGACCAGTTGATATCCAGCCACACCAGTTAGATTTTAACCGGACCAGTTAGATTTTAACTGGACCAGTTAGATTCCAAGTGGACCAGTAAGATTGTAACTGGACCAGTTGGATCACCTTCAAAACCAGTTAAAATACAGCTGGACCAATAAGAATACACTCCATACCAGTTAGATTTAACTTGACCAGTTGGATCACCATCGAAACCAGTTAGATTCAACTGGACCAGTTGGAATACCCTCCAGACCAATTAGATTCAACTGGACCAGTTGGATCACCATTTAAACCAGTTAGATTCAACTGGACCAGTTGCATCACCCGTCAAACCAGTTAGATTCAAATGGATCAGCTGTGCCACCTCTCAAACTGGTCAAATCACCCGGCAACATCACATTCTCAAATTTCAACACACACAATGTCGCCTTTTAGTTACGTAAATATCATACAAATATTGAATTAGAGGTTGACAGTAATTCTTAAGCTTTTGCTCTTTATTAATGCCTCAAGATATAAAACGGGTAACAAAATCACATATGATTCTATCAAGTCAGAAAAGAACAAGACACTGTTCAATAAACATTCACCGTCAAAATCTTACGAATTAGCTTCACTATTGCATAGTGTTCCTTGGAATTTGTAGAGTCTACATCGCAACGTGCACAAAGTCAATTTACTTCCGGGTTTCGGAGCGTCGCGTGAATATGAAACCAAAAAGTACTATCATGTAGCAACACCGACGCTTTCGTACGTTAAAGTGTCATTTATTGTATAGATTGTTGGTATCAGATGTGGAATATAAAGCAAATAATCAACTTTTGGTTTCAGGCAATGAGACAAACTATCACTTCCTCGGCGATCTGAATGTATACGCTATCTTTCCTCAGCTTACGCTTCGGAAAGATAGCTACATCCAGATCGCCCTGGAAGTGATAGTTCGTCCCATCACCTTCACCGATGTTGATTATTTGCTTACTATCTCTCGCTCCCCATCTACCCCCACCCCCCTTCTCTCTCTCTCTCTCTCTCTCTCTCTCTCTCTGTGTCTTTTTATGATCCCATTAATATTCCCGTCCGGATGTGCTCGTCTCTGACAGGCTCACTAATGCGATTACTGGTAGTTTTTTCATTGACACGAATGAAAATCGGAAGCAGTATATTCGTTCAGGTCACTATTCGGCCGCTCCAAAAACGAAATCGACGGACCGACGGATATCGTGGAAATGCACTTGAGGAGGGGGAGTGGCACAAACTTGTTGTCAAACAGCCTTTGAAATTAAGCAAATACCGCTTTGAAATAAATGGATTCATATTGATTTTACTTTTGATGAGACATTGCCATGACCCTCATCCTCCCCACCCCACCCTCCCGAAGTGTCACCCACCCCCTCAAGCACTTGTGTCACACCAAAAGTCATATCCGGTCTTTCAGCTCAAAGACCACATACATGTAACTACCTGCTCTTCGTTTTAATTTCATATAAAAGGAAGACAAGTCTACACAGTCACTTTTTCCATTATCTCACTGGGAAATTACAGTCTATTTGTCAGGGATAATGAAACACATGCGGACGTCCACTCATCCAGTAATGAAATGATAAATGTGAATGCTCTTGAAACGATATCTAGCAGGCACAGCAAAAGAAATATATAAAGAAATATTTACCAGAAATGTGTTTGCTAATATAACATAAGGAGTAATGCGCCCGGCAGTGTCGAATATCAATCTATACCACCTCGAGCTCCGTTCAAATCCAATCGCAAGTGTATTCATATCACTCCATCTACCGCAGGGCCCACGTGCTCGTCTGTCGTCCTCGTCGTCCGACGTCTTCGTTGTGGTGGGAGACCTTACGTCAACCTTTTTAAAAAAAATGTAAAAGATTCAACACCACCGTCATCTCCGACAACCTCGAGCTGAAAACCGACGATAACCAGCTCCAGGACGAAGCCTCTTCGAACTCGTGTAACAAAAGATTGTGCAACTTGATTGATAATATATATTGACTAACGCCTTTAATGACACTAGTTCTTTAGAAATTTTTTTTTTTAATATTTCTTTATATCTTAAGCCTGTCACCGAACCAGAAGTAATTCAAATAATGAAAAGTTTTCGTAACGGTAAAAGTCTCGGATATGACAACATATCTGTTGATATTGCTAAACCTTGTACATACTTTATTCGCAGACCTTTGGTAGACATATGCAATCTGTCAATACAAACTGGTGTAATCCCCTCCAAAATGAAAATCGCAACAGTTGTACCCATATTCAAGAAATACCTCACTTCAGATTGTAGCAAATATAGACACACGCCGTCTATCCTTCCATTATTTTCCAAGGTACTCGAGAGAGTTGTTTACAATCGTATCTACAATTTCATGGTGTGTAAAATCTCCTTTGTTCCAACCAATACGGGTTTAGAACGAATTGCTCTACCGAATTTGCTTTAATCAATCTTTATGATAAATTCCCGAATTGTGTCTGAATAAGCATGCAATCGCTATTTTTATGGATTTATCAATTTAGCATTTGATACCCTGTCGCGTACAATACTATTACCAAAATTGCGTTATTACGGGATTCGGGGCATACCACTTCTTTGGTTTCAAGGCTATCTAGCTGACAGAAAAAAACACACTGTGTATAACTCACATACTTCTGATTTCATGTTTCTTACACCTAGTGTACCACAGGGTTCACTACTTGGTGCTTTATTGTTTCTAATATATATCAATGATATAATAAATTCCCCACATCCTTGTGACTACGTTCTTTTTGCAGTCGACACTGCTTTAGTTGCCTCTGAGGAGAGCATTTACATTTTGATCAATAAAGTGAATGTTCATTTAATGCATGTTCACAATTAGCTTTTGTGCAATAGATTATCTCTAAACATCGTAAAAACTCCATTTGTTGTTTTTAGACATAGGCAAGACCTAAATACTTGTTATAATGATGATCCCTTATACATCAACAACATTAGAATCAAGCAATGTTCTGTGGTTACATATTTTGGGGTGCTTGTAGATATGTATTTACGTTAGGATTTACATATAAATTTTGTTTGCGGAAAAATACCACGTAACATTGGTATCATGAATAATCTGAAACTCACTATTCCACGTAAATTCTTGTTAATGATGTACAATGCATTCATAGTGCCACACATCGGTAATTGCAATGCGTTATGGGGTTCGTTGCATCCTTCTAAATTAGTCAGACTTCATCGTTTATACAGAACAGAATCCTCCACATTATGTGACAGTTCTTATTACCTCGAATCTTCGTTACCCCTGTTCGAACGTTGCTAATGTTACGATGCAAATTGCCTGTTTAATGCGTAGATACTTTTCAAACCTAATATCTCATGCACATGTTTTCATTGAATGCTGAAATTCATCAGTACAATACCCTTCAACCTGTTAAATTCCACATGTGGAAAGTTAAATACAAAATACTCTTTCCAAATCAGCCCGTTGTTTAGGTCCAGTAACCTAGAATTCATTACCAGCCCACATTCAGAATGCTTAGTTTCGTAATAAGCCAGTTCGTAATTACAATTTGCGCATGAGCAGATGAAGGTCATAGTGACCAAACCAGCTTGTTGGTTTTTAAATCACTGAGATAAGCATCATCATTAATAAGTTATTTTAGAATATGCTTGTTATCCAATTTATAAAAAGAACACCAAGGTGTTCAATCACGGGGTATTTGACAACAGGCCAAACGACAACAATTAGTTTACAATAAACAATGTAATAGAAGCTTTCCCAATTGTTCACAGACCGTAGCCTACTATTCTTGTCACCTGTTTTGAGATGGTTCCTTTATTAGAGGTTGAATATCGCAAATTGCTATGTCGGGTAAGCACATTACGTAACATCTCCTTTTGAAATGATATATTAATCAACTGCTTATCCTAATGAAAAAGGGAAAGGTCATAGTGACCAAACTTGCTCCAGAGCTAACTACGAACTGGTGTATTCTCTTACAGGCGATATTCATAGAAAATCCAAAAATATGAAGATATTCATCTACAGAAAGCTTATAAGCCATACAATGAGCTCGGATGACATTCTAACAATATATCACTTTCCAAAAAGCGAAATTAGGGTAAAAACAATCACCGTATTCTCGGGGACAAATTTGACCTACTGTCATCCGAAACGGCCTTTAGGTCTGACGTAAGAAACGGGAGGCGTTATTGTGCATCACACATGCCAATCCGCAGCTTCTTTTCCGCCAGAAACATCAGGCATTGTTAATGAAACTGTGATGGCAGTTGCTAGGGGATTAACATGTGTGATACACAATGGTCATTGTGAAGCATATTCCTGCTGTGACGTGCACACAACGCCACTTTCCCTTCGGCGATTTCGTAGGTCAGGAAGAGAGTCAATTTAGTGAAATTTGACTTTCATTAAACACATAACTGAACACTTTCATGGCATGTTAGCTGCATAAATTGCTTTAATAACTCATTCAATTATAAAATAAACTATATTTATTTGATTTTATTTCCTATGAATATCACCTTTAAAATCAACTTGTAAACAGTGTCAAAATAAAATGTAAGCCAAATTACAAAGGTTAACTGACTGGTAATGGAAGCCACGTTGCTCAGTAATGTGCTTCTTTTGTAATATCTTTAAACACCACATGGCCGAATTAATTCAACTTATACCATATGTTTTATAATACAGGTAACCTAGGCTGTGTGGCGCACTGAATGCATCGCAATCTTAATTCTTTTGTCTATCCAGGGAGGTGTTAGGAAGGAGTAGGAACTCGAGCATAATACATTCAAACATCTGTATGGGTTCTAAAGCGTGCTCATGAATGTCAAAAGAATTCCATAATCATGACAATGCTTTGATTTTCCATGTGCCGAGCCGACATTTAGCTGATGTCAACTTGAAAATAAATTTCTTTAATTTCCCATTTGTCTGTAGACGTGTTTTTTTTTGCAAACTATAAGGAAGTTCACGGCAGATAATGACAGATCATAATACTCTGCTTTTGTTTCGAAAAGTATTGATGAATCATTAAAAATCGGACAAATAAGCTATTTCTATTACTTACAAATTTCTTCACTTTCCGACATCTTGTGCATTTGGGGAATTCAACCACTCTCAAAATAATATATTAAGCTGTGTATTCTCATTAACGGCGTTTGTGCGTGTTTGCGTGCAGCAGAGATATTTTACTTAAAAAACTTGTTTATTTGTGTTTTCTGATACCTGTTGTGCTCATGGAAGTATTAATGCCATTAACAGAACGGGACAAGCGAAATGAGACTGTACATTTCTTTTGTTCTCTCTGAGGAGCTGTTGCCACACAGTCATGTCCATTATTGTTCAAACACCTGAGCCACACCTGTTGAGAACACCATAACTTTTCAGCGGCTTGGCACATGGGTTCAAAGAAAGAAAGTTGCTTCATATCCTTCCATAACACATCCCTGGTCTATCCTTTTCGCAGCTAGGAGCCGCGCCTAATTTATTGTTACCCGCGTTTTTTCGGTTTGCCTGATTTTGCCCTAAGGGTATTATGTAATAGTAAGTGACGTGAGCACATATGGGAGAACATGATTGGTAGATTTTGTTTTGGTATGATGGAACGAGGGCCCGAGAGTGGTGTGAGAAGCTATTTTGTCGTGATTGACGAAAGACCTGTTTTGTCACCCACGGGGAGGAGTCCTGTGTGCGGGAGAGAGGCGGGGAAGTCTGGGGACTTGCTGCATGATAGTGAGTGTATCCGCCCCAACTCTAGCTGCCACTGTTTCTGCTGTCATGAGCCATGTGAGCGGGAAGTGCAGACGGCCGTCGTGTGGACACAAATTCCTCCGGGAGGCAGGCAAGAGGGTCTTTAATTCTTCAAAATAACTGTAAGTCTGAAACATGCCTGTTTGCGGGGGTTTCTACAACTGTTTAATTTCTGTATTAGGCAAGTCTTTCAGATTGAAGCTTGGCTTTCTAAAAATCAGTGCTTTCAACTAAAGTAAACATTTTGATTGCGAACAATTTCTGACACGAAAATTACCATTTCAAATTGAATGATTTCTTCTAGTTCGGAAACTGAACGTATGTAAAAACTGAAATGTGTTCAATTAGTAGTTAAATGTCATAAATGCCCTCTTTTGGCAAGTAACAAAAGTCGGCCGTTTTATGTCAGCCATGTCGAACTTTGTTTGTTGGGTATTTCTCATTGATTGTTACCACCGTGTATTTACTGCATATATTTATATTGGGATGAAAATGAGAACTACTTTAGCGTGGCTATATGTTTTGATAATCAATGGTTTATGGAACTTACGCATTTTGTTAACAAGCGGTCATAAGTAATGGTTGCTGGTTAAATGGAAGTATTGTACATAGCAGAGGTATGAATCATTCTAGCACTGGAAATTATTATGATAGTAAATGGCTATTATGCTAATTGGAGATATCGAGGAGATATCCGGTTGCTGTTTTTTTTTTTGCGAAGTCTATTTGGTAAACCAAATGGTGTGATTATTGTCATTTTAAGATGTCGTGTGCTTTACAAGATGTAAAGTTAAAGCGTACAAGTTATACTTGGGTTCAATATATATTTATGATGCGGTGTAACTATATTTCAGCCGTAATCAAGGGTTCAGCCATCACGTGCCCTTGCACCCAGACCGGGCGGTGACTGTTTGGTTTCCTTGTCTCCCTCATCGACGTCGCCGAGCATCGAGGATCGCAACTACAACCACCTCAGCTCGGGCATCGACGTCCTACCGTGTAACATCGACAGCGAGTCTTTTGATGAAGTCGCGCTTAAAAAATCAACGTTATCGCGATCGCGTCGTCAAGGCAATCGGGTTGTATTGATGCTGCACATTGCGCTGAACGTATCAACCGGCCATATGCAGGTTTTGATATCTGTACCGAAGATAGTTTGATGTAAACCCATAATTTCATTCATTACTTTTGATATATATATGACTAGTAGACAGAGTCAATCGGGAAATATTTGATTGCTTATCCACCCTCATTCCTTTTTAAAGATTATTGTATTGAGGCAACAGTTCACTGTTCAATTCAATTGCTATGTGTGTGTTATTGCGTTTCATTATAATCTGATTATTTCATGCATTCCTTATAATTAAAGTTTCATTTTTAAACTACATAAACCTTAGTTCCGATTTTTATTCTTTATTTCATTTATGAAGAACCCCACAATGTGACAAACAGCATTCCTCCTCCTCTCTAAATACTCTTTACCTGGTGCAACATAGAAAAGAATAAGTTAACAGCTTTAGCTCCCCAGTGTAATTATTTTATTCATCTGCATGCTCTTTTTACACAGGTGTACCCAATTTATCAAGCCACTGAGGCATTTACGGGTAAACCTTTTTCTGCATTGTTTATACTTGACCCGTGCTCGTATTGGGCATTCTCATTTGACTCATGCATGCTTATTTGCAGTAGCAAATCCACCTCAATGCATATCATGTAATTATACACTAACAATTAAACACATTCTCCTTGAATGTGTTGAACTTGCAAATATTCGTATAAATCTTTTGATTGTCCTGACCTCAAGACATTATTTAGACATATTTCGCGATTATGTGTTCAATCTTTACACTAGATTTTAAGTGGGAAACTGATCGTATCGCAATCACAACATGACTTTGTATACCCTTGGGCATGGTATTTTATTCCAATTGCCTAGTCTTTCGGAGGAGACTTTAAACCGTCGGTCCCGTGTAAAGGAGAGTCACCATTGGCACTTTAAAGAACCTGCTTCTCTTTTCATAAAGAGCAGGGAAGTTATTTCGAGGAAGTAGTTAACATATTGATTTATTTCTGATTTATAATCCTGCTCAAGTTCTGTAAATCACATTAGGGAAACTTGAATTGTATAATCTTTTTAGATGAACTGTTCGACACTTATATGACACTCAGGTGTTAGTAGTGTCGTTAATTTCTTATCAATCAATCAATTATTGCTTATACTTGCATCTCTGCAATACTCATGTTGTGCCGCTTTTTATTAATCGTTGCTATTGCCGATCAGTCACTATTTATATTTTCCTATGTTAAGTCATATGTTGATATAATACATGTTTCAATGTTGTATATTTTTTTAGTTGTTCTAGATTCGATGTAATGGTGGTCAAGACGCGACCCATCAACGTCGCCTGGCCCGCCAACGCCAAGGAGATCGCACTGGAGATCCTGGATTATGTCACGGACGGCGACACACGCCCTCTCCTGGTCCATGCCTTCTCCGTCAGCAGCCACGTGTACGCCGCGATGCTCGACCTGATGGATGCATCAGAGGGAGAAGAAGCGCTTGTCTGCGGAGCGGAGTAGCCGTTAGGCCTATGCATCGGTGCGTTACCGCATCGTTGATCAGATCCTGTACAGTTGTATTCTCTCCAGGGATAGCTACGAGGGTATCTACTCGCAGGCCGCCAACAACTCCTTTACGTAGTTTGTCATCAAGAGGGTTGCAGAGACCTACTATTGGCTGACCAGCAAGTACACCATGAATAGCATCGTCAAGGTGAGCTTGAAGGGTGAACTCTCTCGTGAGCATTGGCGTGAAGATGTGTAGTAAGCCAATGTGGTTTTCAGGGAATGGTAATGTAAGAGTTAAAGGTCCGTCTCATTGGTGGAGATTTGAAAAAAAAAATCAAACGCATTCAAATTCACGATGACTTCTCGGAGACCCGTCTAGTCTCGCGGAGACTCGGTCTCAAACAAGCCACATATTTCAAACGTTTTACAAGGCATAAACTCAGCAGTAATTTACATCTTGGGGAATCATAATTCATAATGATTCATTAATATATGAAGGAAAGCGATAATTCCATAAGAATTTCCAAAGAAACAAAGCAGAGTTTATTAACGGCCCTATTGTTCTGCATTGTCCTTCAGGTGAATGAGATCTTTACTGGCTGCCCGGTCAAGGCGCCCACCCTGAACCTCTTCTCTCGCGATGACCCGATCGCCACGGCCAAGGAAAACGACGAGTTGGTCGAGCAGTGGCGCAAGCATGTGGAGAGCGACCTTCACGTCAAGTGTTGCAGAGCTCCCCACTTTTCGAAGCACAGTGACGAGTAGGAGGAGAGCATTTACGTCTTTATGGGCAAGCGGACACTGCAGCGCTGCCGCACGTTCCAGTTATAGAAACTCATCAGTAATTTACATCTTGGGGAATCATAATTCATAATGATTCATTAATGTATGAAGGAAAGCGAGAATTCCATAAGAATTCCGTCGTCAGCGGGGACGCTACTGTAGGAAGCGCCAAAGCAGGCCGAATTAAAGAAGAATGAGTGAGGGAGATTGTCGAGAACTCGTGGAGCTCCAACAAATGAACACTAGGCTAAATCTTCCTTAAGGAGTTGTCACTATAGACTGTAGGATGGACTTTGCCACGACTTAACGAAGGATGAGTGAGGGAGATAATTAATCCGCGCAGCCAGCTTGACAAATGAACAAGAATTCTCTCCTACCAGAGATGCCATTATAGGATGGACTTTTGCGAAACTTGACAAAATGGTAACGAAGAGAGAGAGAGAGCCCGCTGAGCTGGCGCAACAATCGACTCTAAATCTTGCCTAAAATAAAGGTCACGATGAATTAACGGATGAACTTTGGAACGATTTGAAGAGAACGCGCAGAGGTAGCTCAACTAATCAACGCTACATCTCTCCTTAAGGAGAGGTCATTGAAAGTGGACTTTCCCACAGAGGAACACCGGGGTAACTCCACACATGTCCTATATAAATATCAGCGACACATCTCTCTCTCGATTAATCTTCGAGCTTTAGGATTGACTGGTCAGAAATAACCGCCAATCTAAATTGTTTACATGCCGAAACTCGCGCATCATTATTGAACCAGTGGAATGCATTTCCTTTGGGGTATTGAGCATTAGTTTATAACTGATGCAGGGGAACAAAAGGTATTTTGTATCCACCATTGGACAGTCAGTATAGACATGTTCACCATAATAGCGGATCATATTCAGATATGCCTAGAACGAGTATTTACCTAACTTGTGACATATGACTCAAGTCATAGCTGTATGTGTTATGTCACACCAGGGATGTGTTATGGAAAGATATGAAACAACTTTCTTTCTTTGAACCCATGCGTGGCACCGCCGAAAAAAAAATGTCTTCTCAGCATGTGCTTTTCAGGTGTTTTAATAATAGCAAACAGGATTGCGTAGCAACGGTTTCTCAGATAGAACAACAGAAATGTAGAGTCTTATTTCACTTGTTCAGTTCTGTTGGATTGCATAAATACTTTAGTGAGGAAAAGATATATCAGCGAACAAAAATAAGCAATTTTTCAACTAAAATATCTCAGTTGCACGCAAATGCACGCAAACTCTGTTAATGAAAATAAACAGCTTAAGATATAATTTTGATAATGATTGAATCCCACGTTAGCGGAAATCCGCGGAAAGTGAAGAAATTTGTTAATTGTGTAAGTAAGAATATTATCTTATATCTCCGTTTGTGCATCATTCAACAATCATTCAAAAGAAAACCGAGTACAGGATCTTTAGTGGTGTTGCCCGTAACTTTCTTGAAAATTGCACAAAAATATGATAAGAAACATAGCTTCCAGAGACAAACAGTGAATTAAAGATATTGCTTTCCAAGTTGACAGCAGCTAAATGTCGACGCCGCGCATGGGACATCAAAGCATTGTAGTGATTGTGGAATGCTTTTGACATTCATTAGCACGCTTTACTATCCATACAGATGTTTGAATATATTATGCTCGAGTTGTCCCTCCTTCCTAACACATCCCTGGTCACACAAAGAAGAATGTTTCATTATAATGTATGTTTATTATGAAACTGATATGAGAGCCAAGAATCTGAAGGTTGAGATTTTGTACGTCGTATACTGTGTAAAGTTTACTTGAAAGAGTTTGGATTGATGAAAAAGAACCAGGGGTATGGGCATGGGAAGAAGGATTATTAAGTTGATAAGCATCCTGACTGACTGGTTTTGTCTATATGGTTGTGCTCAGTCATATAGAAAAATAGCGAAATTTCAGTGACATGGTAAACGTAATCTGATATCGGCACGGTAGGTCCGATCGTCATGAATTTGGTATCAAAATGTGCGGAAGGGATCAGAAAAAAAATCATGTTCGTTTCGAAATTTTGCGGTGTTCGAAAGTACCGACAAACAATTGAAGGGGGTGGGGGAATAATGCACCCCCGTGAGTATTAGGATTAAAGGGTTATGTGAAGCACGTTGAATTCTCAATACTACACATATAAGGGAAAGGCGTCCCATGATGTATAAGTGTAAGAGACCGGCGGCATGGATCATTCTTCGACACATATCCCCGTCACACACACGCCTGTGTTGCAAGTAATAGCATGTGAAGTATTGATGCAAGAACACGACATGGAATTCTTTATAAGAAGCAGAATAATTGTGGTTCTATTTAATTGAGGAAAACAATGTTTGAACAAACTATTTCTCTCTCAAATGATATTCTATTGCATGTGAATCTCCAACGATATAAGCTATCCATCATGTACATTGTATATCTATATATTCATGTTATCAGAATCAGTGTTGGCGTGTGTAAAGTATCTAATTAGTGATTCAAATGGCCTAGCTTCTTTGCATTGTAGAGTGTACAGCTCGGTGTTTCTTGATTCCCCCCGAGATGTTCCTTCACATATACATATATGATTCTCTCTGCTTGTGATCTGCGTCGGGTTTCGCTGAAACTCATTGCGTCGGACGCAAGGACGACGCAGGGAGGGATCGTAGAAGTTGGCAAGCAGGCTGCCAACTCCACGTAGAAAAACACGGACGGCCGGTTGTGACCATGGCATAAGGGATCCTAGTATAAATGTACTTATCTTTTAAAGGATGGAATAAATAAGAACTTAATAAGTTATATTTCTAAGCGTTTAATAAAGACAGCATTATAAAAGAACAGGTATGTATTTTTAATTTTTAGTTCTTAAAATAAAATGTTTGTTTGTCACATATCCCACCTAATATTCCTCATTCACATTTTCAATTTTACATTGTAATAAATTATTTTACTTTCTTACTCTGTAAGTTGTATTTTTGTGGTGACGGGGGTGGGGGAGGCTCAGCCAGCAAATAATATGTAAGAAAACAACATGACATTTTCTAATTTCAGGAGAGTTTTTGTCGACAATTGCCAAAGTGTTGCATCACTGTTTGAATTGAGTTTTGACTATACAATTCTCTGCATCCACAATATAGATATTTGAGTGTTTCCTTCATCAAAACATTCACATCATTATACATGGAACAGTTTCATTATTAGCGTATTGATATATGACATGAATTTGAAAATGTTGATGCATTCAAGAATAAAAAATATATTTGTGGGGAACATAAGCAACCGTCTACGTCTGCTTATCTGAATATAGAGTACCGAAGTGTAATTGTCAAGACAAATGGATCTAAACAATACGGGCAAAACAAGCAGCGGTGATTACAACGGGGATTGAATTGAGAATGCCGGACACTAGCCCGATATACAATATCGGACAAGTAAACCTCTCAGTGGAGCGAATTCGTTTAGAGCCAATTTGTATTGACAACATGTTCATATAACTACACCACTTCGCTACTCTCTCTGAAAGAATGCTTGCATCGGAAGAGAAAAGAACAACGAAGATGGCTTTAGAGAAAGAGAGGTGGGGGGGGGGGGTAGAGAGAGAGAGAGAGAAAGAGAAGGACGAGGGAGAGAGAGAGAGGTGGAGAGAGAGGAGGTTGGGAGAGAGAGAGAGAGAGAGAGAGAGACGGAGAGAAAAGCGAGCGCCATGGAAAAGTAGTAACATTTCAATGGCCACCTATCTCACAGCATATAAGATGTCATATCATAGTTCATGTTACTACAAGATTGTATTAGATTTAGAGGGCTCTCGGGTCACTTTCACGATACATTTGGGCGACAAATTCCCCCCTCCTCCATGTGATTTTTTTTCATAAATTGCACATTTCTTTATATCAAAAGTAAATTACCTCAGTAATAGATCAAAACTTGTTGACAATCTGCAAGTATATATGTTTAATAATCTTTGAAAAGGTACCAACATCAGCAATCGGTCTGTTGGCTCAGTTGGTAGAGCGTCTGGTCAGACTGATAACCTGAGGGTCGTGAGTTCGATTCCTGATATAGATGCTCTTTTGGTTTTTTTCTGGTTGATTTGAAACTAATAGTCTATACGCTAAAATCACCAAGCAAAACCACCGACGTCTTATAGCCTAGTGGTAGGGTAAGCGCCGGGACTACCTCACACTCGTGCTAGCGAGCACGGGTTTGAAACCCGCTAACTCCAAGGTTGCAAAGCCAAGGTTCAAGGTTTGTCGGATGGCCCGGCAAAGGCATTGGGATCACCCTTGTTCCTCCCCTAAAGAGTTAGAGTCTATAGTTCTTATAGGCTATAGTTTTTAGGAGGTAGGAAGAGATACGCGATGGGCCGGTCGCCATACCAGAAGGGAACTAATGGTAGTCGGTAAGGGTGAGCCCGAAGTCACGACACCTGAACTCCTGGCAACCATCGCTTAACCTTTTATTTTTTTGTTGTTGAAACATTGACTTAAATTGTTGTTTTCCATCTATCTCTGATGACAACAGTAAACCAGAGCCTTATCATCTTTGTTGTTCCGTTTTTCATTATTCCATATTCCTCTTCTTATTACTTTTCTGCCCGTTTTTTGTCAATTGATTTTTTACACTTTCCTGGAGCATGTTGCATAGGTTTTAAATTCTTCTACCTTACCATCAATGGTAGCTACCGAGAAAACCTATTTGCAACATGGCCCTGATCTCTGATATCATCCAATCTTTCATATTTGCACAGAGTAGAGAGTATCCTCAACCAGCAAGGCTATCATTCAATCCTACAGCGGAAGGCCATCCCTTCAGCGAAACGCCTAATCGGATGAGGGTTCGTTTTCCAGTAGGACAATGACCCAAAGCACACGTCAAGACTATTCAAAGAATATGCAAAGGCTACTTGAAGAAGACGGAAGAGACACAAGTCCTGGTAATCATGGATTGGCCGCCCCTGTCTACAGATTTCAATCCCCTTTCTTGTCATTTATGTTTTTGAATTGAAAAAAGAGGTTTCCATACAAGTTAAACACTAAGTATCGTTTCATTTTATTTGTGTGTTTGACTTCCAACTAGGAAAAGGAAAAATTAATGAAGTTACGCATTTAACCCTGTATAATGGTGAAAAGCTCTGGATATCTAGATTACGCGAATGTAATGAAAAGATTAGCATTTTGATAAAATGCCATATTGACTGGTAGGCAGCCATTTAATAGAGCATAACTTTGGTTGAATCAAGGATAAAATGTACATTATTATACCCCTGTATACTATTCACTTTAAAACAAAACTTGAACTATGCTATGACCCTGAATATCAATTAAGCCTACCAATTATGCACTAAATGCAGGTGTTCCTAAACTTTTGGAGTTCAGTGTTTCTCTCTTACTTTCTCTCCCACCTCGTAGGAGAAGGGGTGAAGTTGATAATCCTGATGGTTTTGGAAAATAGATATGAAGGACTGAAAATATGTCTTTTTTTTTACAGAATGGTGGCAAGATCGTCACGCTTGCGAGACGAATATGCTTTTGTTGAGATGCATATGCATAACTTCAGGTGCTTACGAATAGAAAGTTTGGATGATATCAGAGATCAGGGCCATGTTGGAGGTATGTTTTCTTGGTAGCTACCACTACATTTAAGTTACAATAATTGAAAACCTATATGCAACTTCCTCCTGGAACTGGAAACAAAGTGTAAATAATAATAATAATACATGATGCTTCTGGCAGAAATACCACGTGGGCTCACATGTGAGGTGCACAATTGGGGTTGTTGTGTTTTGAATTAATTATCTCATACACACAAGTCCAAATCTGGCCAATAATTGATCAGGGTCAAATAGTAACATATTTCCCATATGAAGTCCATGTATTTTATAATGAGGCAAGAAAAAAAGACACCAGCAGCCCGAATGGAGAAGTAAACAAGCTATATATTTGCCTGGAGTAGATTTTCGAGTAAGAGATCAAAGGGGAAGGGACTGAAAGTCAGCAATTGTTTAATTCAGTTAGAAATTAGTATCATTAAATAAATTTCAGTAGGAAATTAATTTGATAATTCTGAGCACAATATATTATATTTATATACGTTTAACATGATTCATCAAAACACTGATTGATACAGAATATAGTTTGTTTTAAACAATCGAACATGAATAAATATTGTGTCCCTTGAAAGTGTAAAACATAAAAGGTCAAGGTCTAAGAAATATGCCTGACTGAATTACACACAGATTGAAAAATACACCGTTTGTTATGAATATAAGCAAAATATGTGCCCATTGTGTAAAACCTGATTTTGCCGTATGATTTCATTTTCTGTTCAGGGGGAGGGGGTAGGCTTCGAATTTCTTGCAAATAAATACCCCAATTCTTTTAGACTTAAAAATACAGATCTCCTCATATGCAATAAACATGCGTGCACTCTGCTGACTTACTTTTTCATAAAAATGTCAGTATGCAAAGTTCGCAATTAATTCTTTAACTAGTGTGACTTTCAAGCCTGCTAGATATATGAAAAGTTCAAATACTTTTATTTCAGCACAATACAAAAGATTGGATACATGTGTGATTATTTTTTTTTTGCAATAGAAATGATATCATACATTAGCGAGGTTATACTACAGATGTGATGCTAATTATTCTAGAATATTATGCTCTACCAGATAACAATATGCAACAACAATATGATACAATACAATATGAACAATAATATACACAAAGACATTGAGTAGGTACTGCCATTTTAAAAAGGATCTTGTCCTTCTCAAAATGGGTATGCCTAGACCAGCAAAGCCAGTGTACGCACACAGTTAGTACTTGACATTAACAGAATATACACAACACATTAAATGAACAGGTGCTTTGTGATGATGGGTGTCAATATATTGATGCAGTTTTCTTCAATATCTTCTTAAAAACATCTCCAGACACAAATTAATACATGTATATGTACATTAAGTTGTTAACAAATGTATGTTGTGTATGTGTATGTTGAGTTGCAAGACTCATGCATCCATCACACGGTTAAAAGAATAAGTTATACAGCACCAGATTCAGTTTGAATAACCACTTATAAAATAAGTGATAATATGTGAAAAAAGAAAGAAGAACACAAATAACACTTCTTCTATAAAAAGAAAAAGGCTTACACTAAAGACACACCCACTTCACCTGTTTAATGAATGCAGTACAGACATGGTCCAAGGAACACATTGGTATCACGTGTGTGAGCTCTTCTGACCATATTATGGTCTGCTTTCATGTTATCGAAATATTCCAAAAAACCTGCACTGATCGGGCTTAAGGAGACTTGATAACCCCCTTTTTCTGCAGGGTGCCCCTTCCTTCTCGTTTCAATAAAGTACGCCAAATCTAAGCTTGAATATGTGATAACAGGGCGATAAAGTTCCAACTCTCCCCCAGTCCAAGGTCAGTATTTGCCCTCTGATATCATTGAGAATAGTTGAGTACTGAATATCACGAACTACTTCCCAACTCTATATTAACCAAGGACAAATAATCCATAAACATACATGTATAAAACCAAATATTTTCAAAATGTGACAAGAGTGCATTGTACTGTTTAGCAATGGCATTCACTGTAATCGTGGACGTATATGTTTGTGTAATGTGAACATCTTTGACACAATGTTGATACAGCAGTTTTTTGTTCACATTTTACAAGACTCAAATGCTATTCTGGCATGCTTTCACACATCTCTAACATGCCCATATTTGGCATGAAATTTATTGCGTGATGAAACCTGAATATCAAGATTTGCAGTATTGAGATGAGCATGAGAACATGAATTTTGAGAGCACCGTGAGATTCACTATACACATCAAGAGCCAGTATTTCACATAACACATATTTCCATGGAACATCAACACATATACAGCAACGGGGTATTCAGAGTAAATACTGAGTGGAGTAATGCAGAGAGACTAGTAGAATAAACAAAGGGGGTGGTTGATAATTCATGCTGGATAACAAACAAACTAAAGGCAGATTCACAAATAGTTATTTTGCTGCTACTGCTCTATTTACAGCATATCAAGTCCCTATACGCCTTTTGGACCCCTTGCGCGCGCCAATGCTCAGCAGCGCACGCACAGTCGCAGCCCGGGTAGCGGTTTTTTTTTTCCGTACCACTAACGCGTCAGATTCGTAAATTTAGTGGAATTTTACGACTTGAATGAAGACTACTGTGCTGGGCCTACGTGCCTTCTGTGTGCGATAAGTGTACTATAGTACGTACGTACGTACGTGCATACAACACAGCTGTTTGAGCTCCAGCGCTCAGAGATTTGTACTATACTGTTCACTCGAAGTACAACTCGAATACAGTCGACACACATAGCTCTTATTTGGTCACACCAGGGAGGTGTTAGCTAGGAAGGAGTAGAAACTCGAGAATAATACATTCAAACATCTGTATGAGTTCTAAAGCGTGCTCATGAATGTCAAAAGAATTCCATAATCATGACAATGCTTTGATGTTCTATGCGCCGATCCGACATTTAGCTGGTGTCAACTTGAAAAGAAATTTCTTTAATTTCCCATTTGTCAGTAGACGTTTTGTTTTTGACAAATTCGTTTGCAAACTATAAGGAAGTTAACGGCAGATAATGACAGATCCTAATACTCTGTTTTTGTTTCGAAAAGTATTGAGGAATCATTAAAAATCGGACATATTTATAGCTATTTGTATTACTTACAAAATTGACCAATTTCTTCACTTTCCGACATCTTGTGCATTTGGGGGATTCAACCACTCTCAAAATGATAAATTAAGCTGAGTATTATCATTAACGGCGTTTGTGTGTGTTTGCGTGCAGCAGAGATGTTTTACTTGAAAAATTTGTTTATTTGTGTTTTCTGATACCTGTTGTGCTCATGGAAGTATTAATGCCATTAACAGAACGGGACAAGCGAAATGAGACTGTACATTTCTTTTGTTCTCTCTGAGAAGCCGTTGCCACAAAATCATGTTCGTAATTGTTCAAACACCTGAACAGCACCTGTTGAGAACACCATAACTTTTCAGCGGCTTGGCACATGGGTTCAAAGAAAGAAAGTTGCTTCATATCCTTCCATAACACATCCCTGGTCTCACTGTTCACTCTTGCTTCGTTGCTAAGATATTCATGTACACTTTGCAGACATGGCTACGAGAGCATGTGAAGATGCTAACGTTAGTGCACAACACAAATGCAATGCAAAACATAGCTGGTTGAAAAGTGCAATTGTTTGTACCGTGTATTTGAATTTTGTACATTAATTTTATCATGTAGAATTAAATCAATCAACATCAAAGTAAAGACGAGACATACTTGTGGACAAGTATAAGGTGGTCTGTATTGACAAATTCGTGCACAGACATGGGACGGTAATGCACGGTGACACCATGGACCTTCCATGATGACACCATCTATTCATTAGTAATCAGAGGCAGCACTCACGAAAGTGACGTGCCTACATAGTCACGAGTATGTGCTAACAACATGCAATTAATAGTCATTTGACGTAAAGGGGCGAGAGGGAAAATTGGGAAAGAAAATCTCAAAGACAATGAAAAAGTAAGGGATTGAATAGAAGAAGGTCGCAAAAATCATATTGCAAAAGGATTGAATTGAGACACCATCTATTTATAAGAACTTAGAGACACCGCTCAATATACTAACATTTCAGAGACTTGCATTAATAGTCACATTTATTGGATAATTCAACATGTAATTAATAGTAATGTAAGATAAAGGGGTGAGAGGAAAAACATGGGAAAGAAAATCTCAAAGAGAATGACAAAGTGAGGGATAGAACAGAAGAAGGTAGTAAAATAAACATTGCAAAAGGAATAAAAGAATTGACCCTACCCACTACAGGAATCGAACAGGGAGCCTCGAGATCTTAAAACAGCACCTTACCCATTGAGCCACAAATCTCCCCATTCACGTAACACGTAATGCCCAGCAGGGGCTAGAATGATTTAGAAATCGACATTCAAGCTGTAATTTCACCGTGATCCCGATATCTGATTAAAAATAAAATAACGTTTCAGAAAGCTAGTAGACTCAGCTACTTTATATTCAAATTTCAGAGTAAAAGATTCAAACTTAGGCAAGATACAGCTCCTAAAAGATCGTCATATCATTTTCATAAATGACCCTCCCATTGACATTACACGTACAAAGGACCGACTTTGACTGTCTAAGTATAATCGAATTTACACCAGAAAGATAGAATCAAATAAACAAACAAAAAAGTTCATGACGTCATAATTGAAAATACATTTTTTTCGATTCATATGGCAATATAATGACGTCACGATGTACTTACCGGTAAAATGACACATGAAATCACATCTACTTTTCATACTCTTTCCACATATTAAAAAAAAAATTGGGGTCATCGGCCATTCTGAAGAGCTATGGCCGATTGAAGGTAGTCATATTTTTCGAATATTTGCACACAAAAATGTATTGACGCACCCGCACGACCTGATCATTTCATGGAAATGGCTCAAAATTATACGATATAATGTATGTAGTGTCAGAATGATAAATTCAGTAAAAAAGCGGTATTCTGACGTTGCGTTCGCGTTACGCACGAAAAAACGCGCGAACGCGCGCGCACGCGCGGAAATTTTTGAAATGCTGGAAATGGTCTGAAACATCTGCAAAACAATTTTTATTTGATTTTTTACACTCCTTTTCCAACCATTAGGTCTCACTGGTTTCTATTGGTTTCTACTGGTCTCTAATACTAGTAGAATTCACTGGTCTCTAATCGTTTCTCCTGGTTTGACTTAATATTTTTCAGGCACTCCTTTTTAAACCATTAGGTCTCACTGGTTTCTATTGGTATACTGGTCTCCAATACTAGTAGAATTCACTGGTCTCTAATGGTTTCTACTGGTTTGATTTTGTATTTTTCACACTCCTTTTAAAACCATTAGATCTCACTGGTTTCTATTGGTTTCTACTGGTTTGACTTTGAATTTTTCACACTCCTTTTCAAACCATTAGATCTCACTGGTTTCTATTCGTTTCTACTGGTTTAACTTTGATTTTTTTTATACTCCTTTTCAAACCATTAGGTCCTCACTGGTTTCTAATGGTTTCTACTGGTCTTTAATAGAATTCACTGGTCTCTAATGGTTTCTACTGCTTTGACTTAATATTTTTCAGGCACTCCTTTTCAAACAATTAGGTCTCACTGGTTTTTATTGGGGCGGTATTCAATTCAATACTTAAAGGTGATCATGATATTCATAGGAAATGAAATCAAATAAATATAGTTTATTTTATAATTGAATGAGTTATTAAAGCAATTTATGCAGCTAACATGCCATGAAAGTGTTCAGTTTTGTGTTTTATGAAAATCAAACTTCACTAAATTGACTCCTACTGACCTGCGAAATCGCCTGAAGGGAGAAGTGGCTTTGTGCGTACGTCACAGCCGGGATATGCTTCACGCAGCTATGGAGACTAATTGCAATCTACACACAAATGTTCATAGAGTGGATGTCAGTTCCACTCTCTCAAAACGATGAAATATTTCCTGAATGGTCAATATCTTACATACATTTGTCCTCTAAATATATCCTAATGTCAATATTCATGTCATTATTGGCATTGAAAAAGTGACAATATATCCGTAAAATCACTGTTTACAACTCAACTTTTTCGCCGGCTTTAGCTTGACAGCTAAAGCTGTAAGCTGTATGTATGAGTGGTCCACAAACCGGCCCCTACGATTGAAACCGGCCCCCGCGTATTTCTGCTCAGTGCGCGTCATCGAAGATGCGCGATATTTATCTATTTACGCATTTTTTTTTCAAGATCACTTTATTAGACATTTAGAGACAATAAAGGAATATAAACATACAAAGCCCAGGTCATAGCCAATTAATGCTGAATGCAGGGCGAGGAATATACATTTACAGAGGAAAACATTATCGATTCAATATACAAGGATTACAATACAGAAAAAAATAGTTATTTGCCTTACGTTAAAAAGAAAAGGTGGGATGTAATTTGTATTAAAGAAGAGAGAGAAAAAAAAACACAGCAATGTTTACGGCTAGTGTTCTCCATTGAGAGGGGGGAAATGAAAACACAATATGTGTATATGATATATTAAGCATTCCTTTAAACAGTGATAAATCTGATGTACAAATATCATTCTAGAATAGACATACATTGAAATATGGTAAATCGTAGAATGTCATTTACAAACATTTGCACTCGATCAATATTGGACGTTTATTTGAAGTTATGTATATTTCCATATCTTATTCGAATAATTGATGCTTTGTAGGGAGACAAATATACGGTCTTCGTCTTGCTGTTACGGAGGGTAACGCCAAAAGAGTAACAGCAAAACAAAGACTAAAAAGCATTGTTATTAATGACGTGGATATTTATTTTCCATTGAACATTTCCACCCCTGTAACCTAATATTCTCAATACCCTGGAGAACGCATTGCGGGGCAGAAGAGTGGTTACTCAAGTTCTAAAAGGGAGTAGTCTTCCCATGCCGCTTCGTTCTTCGCACAGTAGAGAACGAAGGATGAGACTACCGCCTTTTGGCTTAGGTCATCTCGCAATTCTTTGAACTTCGCGGGCTTTGGGGTGAAAAAGAAAGGAATGACTTAAGGCGTTGAGCATTGTCCTGTGAGATGAATCCCCTTGAACCAATCTCCACTGCCAACAGCTGGACTTCGTATCCGTTGTTTTGGATGTCAGTGATTAAACTTGCGTATTTATCGGCTTTGTATTTATGGGCACGTTCAATTCCTAGTTCAAACGGTATTGTTAATTCGAATAGAAGGAGTTTCTTGTCTCGTTCTCGGTACAGACATAAGTCTGGTCTGGGGTTTGTTTGGGTGCAGGACCGTGGGATTGTCGTCACAGGTGAGTAGCCCTGTATGTTTGGAATGTCGTGTGTTACCACCAAATCTGGGGAAGAGCCCTTTAGCGCAACATTGACAAGATAGGCCAGGATATTGTTGTGACGCCATGTGTAGCATCCTTGTTCTAGAAACAGTGGGCAGGCGTTTAATACATGGTTGAGAGTCTCTCCCCCGGGACAATGCTTGCATTTAGCTGTTGTGGACTTTCCCCACCTGACTAAGTTTGCTCTAGTATTCAACGTGTCGGTAGCTGAGTTAACAAGGAATTTTAACACTCGAGCAGGCATGGTATACATGATGCTTTTCCACATTACACATTTTTGTTCTAGACACAGTAGCTCGAGAAACCTTCCTTGTACGGTTAGCTCTTTAACCTGGCTATGCCATAAATCGTTCACTTGGTTTGGCAATAGATTTTTACTCTCTTTCTTTTTTTATTGGAGCGTTTGACGATCCTCTACTTGCGTGTGTAAAGTGTATGACTTTGCACAGTAGCGGATTTTTTCCTGCTCCATTTAGTTTCCCTTTGGAGCTTAGAATCTAAGCACTGTTTAACAAGTTCATCGCCTTGCTCTCTCATCTGAATGTAGGCCATTGTGTGACATTCTGCGCCGAAATTGTTGGTATATTTAAACCGGTTGGCATGTGTACAAACGCCATTGTTGCCGGTCTAGGTATTTCGAACCATTTTTTGAGAAAGCGGTTGGTCCAGTGTTGGTCAGTGAATCTAGTTCTTTTAAATGAGAGAATGTTATTTCATCCACTTTCCAATCGAAACGTATAGAAGGCAGAAAATAGTAGAGCTAAGTATTTGGCTTATTCCATATTCAAGACAGTACCTTGACGAGTTCACTTATCCTCACTTACATGAATTAAGTATATCCAATTCACCTTTATAAAATATTCATGTTTGATAAATGTTTGATAAATTTTGTCGGTATAGAAGTAGATTCTGAATAACATGAACTAGTTTTGTCCGTGTACATTGATCGATCATATTGACACTCATATGAAGCGCTGTTGTATTGGCTTTACAATAGGAATTCGATACGTCTAATCAAGAAATGGACATAATAATTTATTCACAACTTTCCCCATAACTGCCTAGACGCGCTGCTACATTCACCTGTATTTCGTGATTCAGTTTCTTTGGATGGACTCACTCTGAATGTGTGAGGTGTTGCTACTCGACAAACCTCGGACACACTTTGGGGTTACCATCAGTAACGCATTGTTTGAACGACGTGCATAAAATGTGCATACATTACGAAAATGGTCTATTAGTATGCATCAGACACAGAGTTTGGCCAGTAGTATTGGACAACAACGTGGCATATATCCAAACAGAACACAACAATGGCCATTGTGCATCACGCGTGTCAACTCACAACTTTTTTCTTTTTTTTTTTACCAGAAGCATCATGAATTATTAATGCAAGCTGCTAGTGGATAGACAGGTGTGATACACAATGGTCATCGTTGTGTTCTGAAATGGTTAACTGATACACAAAACATTTTTCTTCCAAATGTGTCCAAAAGTGAAAATCTATCACAAGAATAAATAATCACGAAACGTGCTCCGAGAAAATATGCCAACAATTGACTTTATGGTGTGTCAATTTCAGCTTAATTTGAGCTGCAACTTATTTCTTATTATTTCTCAAAAGTGTGAAAAAGATTTTTACTCTCGTGCTTGCCCCAGCTCTGACACTTCCCTGGTTGAAGGAAGTGATGATTTTGAAACTGATGATTATAACTATGATGAGTAATCATGCAGCATAAATACCGCAAAGTTGTCCTCAAAGTCCTATATTGTGTCATAGTTGCAATGGTTGACACGATAAAAATCATTGTCATTTTTCATTTTTATGTTGATATCATTATTAGCCTATGAATGTATGTACTGGAAAGTCTTGCTAGATATAGGACGGAATATTTTATCCATCGCATGAATTCCTAGTGTTCTCTTTTTATCATTTCATGATTCAAAATATATGATATTAATGCAAGTACAAATCAGACTACTTTCTTATTTCTCCAAGAGGCACCGTGTGTGGCTGTAGTACTACAACCACCCACGGTGCCTCTTGGAGGCTGCCGTTATCTGTGCATGCCATATTGTATTTCAAGGATCGCCTTTCACATAAAAGACAATTCTCGTTAAAAATGCAAATCTTATTTACATCGATCAAACAATACGTTACTAATGGTAACCCCAAAGCTTGTCTGAGTTTTGTACGAGAAGCAACAACTAATATAATCAGAGTGCGTTCCACCCATTGAAACTAAATCAAGAAATTCAGGTGAAGTAAAAAACAAACTAACGCGTCACTAGGCAGTTCGGGGGAATATTGTGCATACTTAACGACAACGGCTTTTTGACCCTTTGCATTATTGCCGCGTTTTACTCCTTATTTTGTATTTATGGAAAATCCGGCTAGAAACGCGGAACATTCATTGCAGATTACCTCCGTGTGGTTGCAATGAAATGATAATTGTCAACATGCACAAAACATGTCAGGCCTACCACCAATCCCCCCCCCCCCACCTGCCCCCCCCCCCCCCCCCCTGTTTCGACATCGTGAACATTGTCTATCAGGTAGGTGATCTGAAAGGGCACGCTCATCGTTGAGTGCTACCCGCCGTTTTGATAGCGGTGGCCGGCTAGCAAGTGCGTAGAATCGTTGCCCAACATTGTCCTGACAATGCGCTAACAAGCCATAATCCTGCATACACCTGCGGGTTGATTTTACCAACGCCACTTTCTATACCATAGTCAAGGGGTCAAAGTTCCCTCTCGAAGAAATAAAGGATTCCCTTATCGATCGTTTTTCAATAGCTACGATTAACTGCTTATTTCAAATGATAGGCCTGGTTTTATTGAATAATGTATTATATCGGTATATTTCATTTCAAGGACGGATCGGAAATCATTAATAGTTAAAGTAAATCAGCAATTTGCTTAAATCGGCGCGGAATCTAATAGTTACCGTAGAGGGACAGTCTCTTTATATGAAGTTACAATTAGTTGGCAGTTTCGTAATAATGGTGCGGGCTCTATCAATGGTTATGATTAAGCGGTAGTTTTGTCAGAGGGCGCATCGGGATTAATTAATAGCTACATTCCCATGAAATCGGCAGTTTTCTTCAATCTCTTCAAACGTTGAACATGCGAAATAGGTAGGTAACCACGGAGCAAGGGCTAATAGACCGGTTGACCGATGTAGTCAAATCTATGGATGTTTCTTCCCTCGGGGCCTAGTAACGAGTTATTCCATTAACTTGTACCTAGCAATGGTATTTCAGTACTTGGAATCCACTCTGCATACATTAATTTTTGCTATGGGAAATTAAAAAATAAAAGGAAAGCAAAGTACAGTGGAGTCATCGTTTCAAGGAACCCAAACTGCAGATTGCACAGCAATGGCAGAGCCATCTCTGCTTTGCATTCATTTGCTCTCTACATCGAATGCTTTGTTGGGAAAGCAGATGACAAAATAATATGCCATGCTGCTACCTCTTGTTACCGAGTTTACCACACTAAGTGCAGAGAAGGCTCTGTATGGCGATAGGGCATAGCGCCACCTTCGGTGACTAGAAGCGCAACCTACCGGGGTGGCACGACACGGCTATATTAAGTAGTGTTTCTATCATCGATACTTTACTAGAGCACACTTTTGAAAAGAAATTGTTCATATATTTCAAGTCGTGTGTACGATTAAAAAAGCAACTGTGCATAAGTCGCGAAGCTATCTCGGAAAAAACCCAGCCAAAATTATAACGCTACTAAAATAATGTTTTCCTAGTTCGACATACTCTTTCACCATTTAAACCGACAATCAACATTTTGTATCTCAAGTTTATATGATCAAAACACAATCAGAGCAGCGTTATCATTGTTGTTTAAATGAACTCTGCGCATGCGCTTTAAAGATAGTATATTCCTTTTGTCAGTCCAAGATATAAAGTTGCGTATACTTAATGTACCACAACATGCAGAGGAAAAGTAGATTTTAAGGTGTCCCAGATTGTAAGAGCCATGAATAAATGTCGTTTTTAACAAACTGAACCTTTGTGTAGAGTACATGTTTGTGTTGTTTGCTTCTGGCTGCAATTCAAAGGGAAACTCTTCTCGCTGAAATGTACGAATAAGCGAGCGCCAGCTCTCGGTAAAAAAAGCAGGGCACTCCCAATTTATTGTAACAAAAACAATGATAACTATTTACTATGCTGATTTCACGATGTGGGATGCGAGAGGAAGGGGTGGGGAGGGAGGGGGGGGGGCATGGCTGGCTGGAGGAGGCGGCATATTGGGGCGTACATCTTTGGACAGCGCTCTACCAATCTATTAATGTACAAGCCCCATGTACAAAAAAAAAAAAAAAAAACACACTTTCCCCTGAAACGACCCACAAGAAAGTGAACGTGGGTGTACAGTACGTACTGCCAATTGCAACTATACGGTTAACGCAGGGAAGCCGCAAGCCACCCTCAAGTTGGCCACATGTGCACCATACCTCAACCGTCCAGCAAACGGCCGCCGTATCCTAGCCTCACGGTAAATTTGACAGGGGTATTATTTTAGCATAATGTATGCACAGAATAACACAATCTTCCAAGCAAACAAGTTGTAATATGGTGATAATAAGGTGTAATATCATTAAAATATTTAAAGGACGAAAGCGAGATTTAACGCAGAAATGGATACTAATAACATGCTGCAAAGTACTAGGTTAAGAAAAGATATATGACAGAAAAAAATAAGAATCAACTCATTTACGTCCCCCCCAAAAAACCAAATAGATAAATATGATTTGAAGGGCCTACATAATTTGTTTACAATACTACAAATATTCACGGCAACACGAAAATCAGCAAAATACACTATCCATCAAGGAAATGAAACTACAGGCGTGATATTTTAAAGACAGAGTAGCCCTTCTTTAGGTCACAAAAATAACATTTTGCAAAAAAATGGAAGAAAATCCTGCCTAAGAATCTCCCTTCCAATAACAAAACTGAAAACTGTATTTGGGCGGAATTATGTAGAAACCATAGCGGTTCCTGTAGCCTCGACATGCTAGAGAGTGGAGATCGTAATAGCTCGCCGCTCTGTCGTGATATGTAAAAGCGAATGGCGCGCCACCTAGCGATAAACTCTACGGCGCAATAAAGTGTAGCCCATTGTGTAGACTATGGTCGTAACGAAATAGCGCATTTCAAACGTAAACGTTAGCAAGGATGTTTCACTTTTTTTGATAGGCCTGAGGCTCGTGAAGCTATGACTTTTAGATTTCGACAATCTAGCGCGGTGGTATCCTGTTGATTCCTGCCGAGTTTCATGACTTTTGCAAATGGGCTACACTATCTTTAAAGGTTTGATATACGCTAGATACAAACTTAAGGGAAATTGATAAGAACCTGAGAAATAAGTAAAACGTACCTTAATTTTATATATTATGTACCTCAGCAAAAATAAATGTCTAAAGACAAACTCCTTTTTACATGTGAGAACCAGGAACAAGGCGAGTGTTATGGGAGTGTACATTTTCCTGTTCTTATACTCCCTTTCTATGCTGGACTTCATAATACAATGATTTTTAGTTCATCGCAGCCAGAATGCGAAGATTTCAAAATTGCATTAACGTGATTTTAATTTGGTACCAGCAGTCATCAGATAATCGGTTCAGACCTGTTTTATAGAAGGGTAGTGGAAAGGTTAGATGAAATGTAAGGTGACATTAAAGCGTACTATGATGTCGTCATACGAGAGCTGTCATTGGTCATGTTGGTCTTTCAATATATTGCACTATGAAAGAATCAAAATAATCATGTTTAGAAAGAAAAGAGGGAAACCAAATATCACGATTGTCAAATGTAAGCTTGATCAAACTAAGCAACAGTAGAGGGCAGTAGATTGATCTAGCCAACGTCACGCCCTCATCATTCGCTACACATATCCATGTCTCTCTTCCCCTCTCTCTCTCTTTCCGTCGAATCGTTTCTCTTAGCACGCTTGGACAGATATCTGCGGGCTGGTTGAGTTAATAACGGGCGATCTGTCCGCCTGATCGTCGGCTGATCGTCGCGGAGAGCACACCCATTTATCACTCTACTCGATCATCGTCTGCCCACCCAGCCCTTCCGCGCGATTCACAAGTAATTCACTTAAATTGCAGAAAATCAAATTAATAACATAATATTCGGAACAAATAACACGTCCCCCACGATGTCACACTATATCTCAACAATTCGTGCAAACACACGCATTTGGCCATTGCTGATAAACCATCTTCATTTTCTTCTCTCTCCTTCTCCTCGCCCTCTTTATTACTCTGTCATAATTTTTATCTTCTTCGTGTTTTTTTCCTCACATACCTTGTTCATGCATACCCGCCTCCCGATCTTGTCGACGTATTTGCACAACGATTGCCTTGAAATTTTCTCGATCACCCTAAAGCATTTCGCAGCCTGTCACAAAGTTTCGCTCAAATTAAAGTTATCAGTATCAATATTGACTGTCTTTTAGCGCTAATTTGCAACGCTCGAAGGCACGAAAGTGCAAATGGGGAATAGAATATGCCAGGACGCTGATTTTCCTCACCGCGGTTTTTTTTTTCGTTTTCGCCAGCTCTTTCCACGGGCTAATCGTCTAATCGCTTTTTATTAGTTGCTGTTGGAAGGACTTGTTACTTGTCCTTTTTTTTTCACTCTTTCAGGAGATGCAGGTCGCCGGCAGCCTATTTTCACTTGATGAGGCAGAACGAGAAACCGTGTACATACTCCCGACGTGTTTGAGCAGCGATGACATTTTGCAAATGTAAATACGGCTCGGGGCAGCACCGCGGGCAGTGCGCCGATTTACATGCGCGTCTTGACGGGTAAACTAAAACAAAATGGCGCCGGCTAGGAAATAGGAGCATGTCTTCTTCATCTCAACTCTTATTCCCTTCAATTGGCTTTCCTTCTCCTCTTCCTTCTTTTGTTTAACTGTCGCTTTAATCCTGGAGAATGAATAATTCTAAGGGCTTGGTAATAGCCTCTCTTGGTTTGATAAAGTACTCACGTTTTGTTTTTGTTTTTTTGACGAATGTCACGACCAAGGAAAAAGAAACTCATTTTTGATACGCAGGGTATTTCTTTTAAATGATCGGAAAAAAATATTGAGTGTGAGGAAAAGAATATCCAACCTTACCTTGTTTGCACCTCTCTGTTCAAATGCTACTTACATGAAGATGTGATTAAATTTGATAGATCTAAAACGAATATACAACGACATTCAACGAGAAATATTACATAAAAAATTGGAATGAAAAGAAATCAGAATATTTTGAAGTAAATGAAAACATAAATACAAAAAACACCTTTTTAAAGCATTAAAAAAAAACAAATTTTCTAGCCTATTTTGATTATCATAATTTATTTTCTAAATTCATTTTGTACGTTATTTGTGAATATACTGTTGCTTTAATACCCTTGTATCAAATTATATATCTAAAGTTCATTTTATTGTTTTGATATAGATGTCAGGTAAGAATACCCTGAGAAGCAGTCGGGAAACTGATGGGATAACGCTGGATAATACGGACAGATATAGATTGTAGAAAAATAAAGAAAGAAAACAACAGCCGTAAAATTCCCTGAGCATGGCTCAAGTCATTTTCATTAGGATAAAGTTGAGATTCAAATTATACATATCTTCGATCGTTAATAATCATTTCATATCACGTTTAGGTGAAACTTAATATTGGGTTCCTAAGACGTGTAATACACCGTGTAGACAGCCTCCCTCAGCATTCATTATATGGGATTGAATTCTGACAACTATGAATATCTAATGACGCAAGCAGTGAGAAGGGATCGGAGGAGAGATCGAACTAATTATCCAAATAAATTGAATTATTAAAATCCTGAAGCTCTTCATTTCAGGCGAGATACCTTGCACCCGGTCAGTCGGACAGAGCCATGACAGGGTGACAAACGGATAGAGAGAGAAAAATATTGTTATAGAGATTGAAATTTTGTCTGACAAACATTTTTTTTAAGAAAAAAAGAGGTAGACATATCATGTAAAAGATTCGAGGATTTTTATAATGAGATGGGAAATTAATAAAATTATAAGACAAAGATATATAGTGAAGGGCAAACAAATATATTGACCGATAGATGTATTTCAAAATGGTATGCGTTGGTATCTTAGAGAGGTGGATACAGATGAACAAACATATATGGGAGAATAGAACGATTGCAAGATTGATAGAAAATGAAGTTAAGTAAATGAAATCTATACAAAAGGCAAGCGAATACATTGTTTGAAATAATCAATGCATTAAGTTATAAATAGATTGTAGAGGAAAATAAAGATGGATGGATAAACAATATCTTAGACAGATGAACAGAACAGAAAACGTGGGAATAGAAAACAACATAATCAATGAAAATAATAGATAGATAAAATTCAGATACATGGAACTAAATCAAATGATTAAGTGAGGTATAATAATAAACATAGGTTTGAGTTTGTTAAATATTACACAAATTTACTCGATAATATCTCGCAAGAAGTAAAACGTTTTGAGGTCAGGCAGATGGAAATTAAACGAAATTAAAAGATGGTAAGCAAATTGATTATATACCATGTATACGTTGAAGGTTTCCATGTAAATATTCAGATTTACCTATATCAATGTCTGCAAAACCAACATATTTATTTATATGTGTGTATATATATGATAGATACAGTTTTATTTGATATGTATAAATATATCTATATCGATCTACATAGCTATCTATGTATGTGTGTGGGGTGGATGGTTGTGTGTGTGTGTGTGGGGGGGGGGGGGGAGGGGTGGAAGCCACTTCCTCTAAAATGCATCAGGAAAATCAACCCAGAAACTCATTCAATCGAAATCTATTCTTCGCTTATGAAGTGCCCTGATATACAATTCAATATCCGGTCATTATTTTATTCGGGGATACAATTTTCATGAAAATAAGTCACCTATTATTTATCTATCAGGTTTGCCCCAGCTCAGATTTAGTTCACCTAAATCCCGGCCTTCCTCCGCTCTCTCTCTCTCTCTCCCCCCCCCCCTCTCTCTCTCTCTGTCTGTCTGTCTCTCCCTCTCTTTCCCTCCCTCTCCCTCTCTCTTTGTCACTCTCTCTGTCCATGACTCTCTCCGTCTGTCATTCTCTCTGTCTATGACTCTCTCTGTCTCCGACTCTCTCTCTCTTTCCACCCTTCCTGTTTCTCTCAACCCCTCTCTCTCCTCCCTCGCGTGGGCACCACTACCATACAAACTCGCAAAAGACAATACACGTTTCACTGTGAGTCTCTATTCCGACCTACATCACGCACACAGCCATCGATTGTACCCTCCGCCATCTCTTTCTTCCGGGGCGTGTATGTACGGCGCACGTGGCGTGAAGAGACCAAACCGAATGGAAAAAAAAGTTTGCGATGCTATGAGAGATACTGCAAAAACTAATTAAGTGACATTGGTTGACTAGCAATTTCTATCTCACAACCAATTCTGTGACTCTTTTCGCTCTGCTTAAAGGGCTGTTATTATTGATGATAGGGTTAGTATCAAAATACCACGATACCAATTAGAATTATCATTATGATCATGAACCCGTATGTTGTTAAGTTGTTTTTTTTTTGGACATTAATATTACCACCTTCTCATCAATATCCTAATTTCTTTCATACGTATAGAATTGTTCATTTATTTCAACTTCATCATCTTTATTGTCATCACCAACATCGTGATTAGAATCATTTTTTTTTACATTTTTACTTATCAAATGACCATATGTAATGATTAGTTTTTGATTAACAGTTTTCCTCATCGTCCACCACCACCATCATCATCATAATCATCATAATCATCTTCGCCCCATCGTTATCCAACCATCACCAAAGCCATCTAATCGTAGGAATATTAACTCCATAGTCAGAACCCATCCCTTTATCGTCATCATTATCATCCTGATCCTACTGTTCTTCAACCAATTACAACACCATTATTACCATGTCCTTATTTATCTTTGGTGTCATGAGTATTGTCAATGTTAGTGTTATTATCATCATTATCTTTGGTATAGCCATCATTTTCGTCATCCTTCTCATATTTTTCCTTATCATCATCGCTGACATCATTATCACTATTATCATCAGTTTCGTCATTTGTTTTATTATCATCCGTGTCAGCATAAACTACTTTAGTATTGTTGGTTTTGTCATCATCAAAAATATACATGAAGTCACTTTTGTCATGCGTCATCATCATCATCATCATCATCATCAGCTGCAGCAGCATCATCATCATCCAAGTCACCATCACTTACATATTTATCTGTAGTGTTATCACCATCATCATCTGTATCAACTTCATATTCAGTAATAAGTTTGGTTTTATCACCATTGTCAACATTGGTGTCGTCAGCACCGTCATTTTTATATTCGGTGTCATCATTGGTATAGTCATCATCGTCATATTGATCAACATCATCCTATGTGTTATCATCGAAATCACTATCGTCATCAATATCAACATCTTTATCATCGACATTGTGATCGTTATCGTTATCATCATCGGTGTCATCATCATTTTCAATATCATGATCCTAATCGGTATCGTCATTATTGGCATTCTATTATCACAGGTGTCATCATTAAAAACAATACCATTGGTATCATCATGCATCGTCATCATCGGCGTCATCGTCGTATGCTTCGTTATCTAAGGTGTCATCGTCATCATCATTATATGTGACTTCATCATTTTCAAAGTTATCATCTTTTCTGTCGCCATCACCATCATCATTATCTTTGGTGGCATCATTATTTTCATTATCAGTACCATCTTCATCATCATCGTCATCATCATCATCATCATCATCATCATCATCGACATCTATTTTAAATGGCTAGCCGACATTTCCAATCCGCCAGAACTTAGAATGCAATTTCATCATAATATTTCTTTAGCACTTAAAGGTGTTATCACCGCTTACATAATGTAAATACCCGAACTTCCTTTTGTAATATCCAATCAAATCTGCTCGTTTGGAAAGTCGCTTTATTGCTATGAATATTTTCAATATGAATGGAAAAGTGGCGATGATACAGCGATATGAAAATATTTAATATAATCTTGCTGACTTTTTACCTTTCAGTATACAGAGGCACACATAACCTCAGTGAATTCACATCAATCTATTCTTATTTAACAATATTACACAAAAAAATTGTGGAGAACTACATGTTGTTGTACAAGTTAGGCTTTTCAATAAAGACGAAACTCGCTTCATGTATACGGTCTTATCCAAACAGGAGAAATTGAGTGAATCTACACGTACGCACAGCTCAATATCCGGGCTGTAATTACAGCGCGCACCCCTAAAGCGTGCGCTGGTTCGCCCAGCGATCCAACTTCCCCATTTTCCTTCGCTGCGATCCGTTTTTCACCTCTTTTTTTTTCTCTCACCTCTCCAGGCCCACGGAGACTCCCTCATTCCGTACAACAAACAAAATCATCGACAAAGGTTACCTTACACAAACATTAAAAGGCGACAATATCCACACATGCAAAGTTATTGAATCTTTTAGAGAAAGCTAACGAGAGGGTAAAATCGAAAGGCAGGACATTTCCAGCGCGCGTCCCTAGTCTTTGCCGTGAAACAGCGTGAGTGTCATGCTTACAGGATGCGGCGAGGGGAGAGCCGAGATGGTACGCGCCACACAGAGAGGAAGTCAGGAAAAAGGTCATTCATGTACGGTTTATTTGGAGACCACGGGGAGCGGGGAATACGCCTTTTTTCTTTCTCCCAAAAAAGGTATCGATTGTCATTACCTTGATTTTCCTCCCACCGAGTCAGAAATTTATATTCATGACCGGCGGAGTGGAATAAAAAAGAGAGCGATTGTATATAGATGACTTTTTATCTCGGCAGTGCGCTGCGCTATTCTGATCCGCGTGCTCTTCGCCCGCGAAGGTGCAGGGTGTCAATAGCAAATTGTTGCGCGCAGCGTGCGCTGATCAAATTACGGAACTTTGATTGGGCGCAGACGACAATTGACATTGGCCCTATCGGTATCGCCGTGTTTGATTAAGACGCGAAATTTGGGTGGAAAGCGGAATCGATTTTACTCAAATATTGATTTTTAAGCGTCGCGATGGTAACGTTCTGGGCGGTGTGCATGTATATGAAGAAGCCTGTGTTCTTGAAGGGTTCTAGTGTACCGTATATCCCACAAATTGATATTTTTGTTGGCTGATTGGGCTGCTTTTGAGGAAAGTGCGGAGGCATCTCAGAAAGAGTTGCCGATGAAAAGAAATACGCGCCTCCCGCATCTTACTGTAACTGTTACCGTAAAGACATACCTACATTCAAGAGAAGAGGACACATCTTCAAAGTATTTGTCTTGGTAATCATGTAGCGTTGTGCTCAAAAGGAATCAATATCGCGAGCAGCATGCACAACTCACTTTATTCAACCCGACAGTACTTCTCCTCACTCCTCCTCCCCCACCCCTTTTCCTCCTTCCCCCCCCCTTCCTCCTTTTCTTCCTGTTGCTTTCCTCTTTCTTTTCCTCCCGTACCTCTTCCACACCTCTGTTTCTCTTCCCTTTCTCTCTTCTCGCTCTCTCTTCTCGCTCTCTCCAATATTAGGACTCCTCCGTCTATCCCTCTCGTGTGTTCGGGATTGCTCCTTCCCCGATGAACTCCCTTCCCCCTTACTCTCCACCTTCTTTTTCTCCCTCCCCTTTCTCTGTCCTTCTGTCTGTCTACATGTCTCCTTTTCTCCCGCCCATACGCGCACGCACACAAACACACACACACGTACACACACACAAACACTTACACTTACACACACACACACACACACTTACACACACACACACACACACTTACACACACACACACACACACACATGCACACTCACATCCATACACACTCTCTCTATTTACCCTTTCCCTATCTCTTCCATTTGCCCTTCTTTATTTTTTTTTACAGTCGTCTTTTTCTCTCTCCATCGCATCTACGTCAGAAGGTAAATCTTTACAAATCTTTATTATGTTAACAGAGGTGTTTAATAAACAAATAAACGCTATTGTAAATATACGTGGGATTAAGAACAAGAACAAGAACAACAGGAACTCAATCACCACCGGGGGAAGCTGTTACTATTGCTACCAACACCATCAACCCAGACACCACCCCATCACCACCATCACGACCACTATCACCGTCACCATCACCATTGCTACCACCACCACAATCACCACCACCACCACCACCACCATCACTAATACCACCACCACCACCACCACCACCACCACCACCACCACCACCACCACCACCACCACCACCACCACCACTACCATCACTACCAATAACCACCACTACCACCATGATTACCACCGCCACCATGACATATAACGACTACAATCTCAAGGATTTCACTTGAGGAATCAGTCCCACTCTCATCCGCACTCTTCATACTTTCATGACTTTCTCGAGGTATGCATTTCGCTCTTGCACCCCTCTCGATCGTTTTCCCTATTGTTATGCTCTTTCATAAATGTTGTAACTAGGCCAATATATCAAGGACGGGCAAATCTTGTGAAGCTTCATCTAAACCTTTTATACGGTGCGTTAGTCAATAGTGATGTAATATTCAAGTTCATTAAAGTCACGATCCCTTGACGCTTGCACTAATGTCAAAGCATAATATGTCTCAGCGCGTTTTTCTACTTAGCAATATGAGAACGAGAGCGAAAGACGCACACTCACATACACACACATACACACACGAACGCACACATACAGACACCACGTTCAAACATGAAAGTGTTCATATAGCTGGCTGTGGGCTTATATTAGTATTTATTCAGGCTAACATAGTGAAAATGTTCACTGATATTCATAAACATTGATGACTACCAAATGCATGACATATAACATGTACAATATCAACCTTCATCTTCACTCGTTTCTTCCTCCGACGGCCTATCTTTTTCTGAAGTGGATTTTGCTATGCTGTAGTTACTAAAATATATTCCTTAGGAACCATAAACAATTCCGATCGATTGCCACATAAGGTGAGTTTAAAAATTTGGTAAACATTCTAACGTCCATGTCTATGAACAGAATCATGATGATATTTGATCAGTATGGGAGGAGATATAGACCTCTTAGAGAAAGAGTGAGAGAGAGAGAGAGAGAGAGAGAGAGTGAGGACTAGCGAGAAAGAGAGGGATGGGGAGGGAGAAAGAAAGGGAGAGGAGGAGAAAGAAAGCGAAGGAGAGATGAGGAGAAAGAGAGAGTTAGTTAAACAAATAGACAGAGACGTCGGGATGGCCACTTACCCTTAAATCCATAACGAAAACCAGCCCGTAAAAATTATTCAATCGGAATCTTTTCAATGCTGACTTTATGGCATAAAAGGCAAACGTGTGCATTTCAAAAACCGTAAAATAACTAAATTCACGGCTTCAAAACGACAAGCGCTTGCACCGTTTGAAAAAAAGTCTATCGATTTAGTCATTCTCTTTGCAAATGAGCGACCAAGGTGCCGGCAAAAGCGACGCATTCATATCGATCTGACTGAGCTAT
>OZ022579.1:17502477-17779977 GCA_963669155.1 Arbacia lixula | reverse complement strand
CATACACACATACATACATACATACATACATACATACATACATACATACCCAAACACGGATGTACTTTAGAATGTAAACATTTGCTTTTCTGAACTCACTAATACATAGAATTGTAAAACATATCCATAATACCCATTTTTTACGAGAGGTGACATCACAAAATCAAATGAAATCAATCCATTATGTAACATAATGCAAAGAAAGTTGAGCATTGTTCAAAGGGATACAACTACAAAAAAACATGATTATTATTACTTTGACGTCAGATATATTCCCCTTCACAGCAACATATAATAACGTTTAAAAACATAAACATTTATATTAACAACGGAATTACATGGTGTATATACTTGATGGTATACACATAATACCACCCAGTTATTTCGCAAATCAACTAAGTAGGCATTCTCAAGCGATCAGACTTGTCAGACGTAATGAAGTCTTCAAGTACCCGAATCCAAGAGAGATGCGTGGTGTATTGAATGAACTTGCGATCGAGTTGCAGATCGTTTTCTTGTCTTGATACAATCTTCCTCTTTGTTTTTCTCTTCCCCATTTCGGAACTCTTTCATCCCACCTCCTTTCGTCTCCACACCCCGTGGGAGTGAAGAGGATTTCACTTTAATAAATAAGAGCAGCTTCGCCAGGCCACAGGAAAACCACACCGATAATCGAACAACGAACGACAAGAGATCATCAGCAAATACAAAGAAGAAAACGAAGAAGAAGAAGAAGAAGTAATGGGCAATATTCAGTTGGCTGGAATTAAACAGTGCCCCCAGAACAGAAGAGAGAATTAAATGGTAGTTAAATTGGAAAAGGGCATGAATTTTTATTAGATGGATCTGGCACGAAAGCGGCAAAGAGGGGAGTGAGCGGGATAAGAAGAAGTCATTGGCAACGGTATCAGCTTGCGTAGTGTGTATTTGACTAGTGTGGGATCGCCCGCGGTCATACAGTTGGCGGAGGGATGATTGGCCGAGGAGAGGTACAGAGGCACACAGGCTTCAAGCAGAAGAGGCAGATATTAGCTGCTTTGGCCGTAGATGACCCGCTTCATAGACGCTGCATGGGGCTGGAGATGGGGGAGGGTGAGAAGGAAGGAAGGGAGGGGGAGAGAAGGGGGGAGAGGAAAGCATACGGAGGGGCAGAAGAAGGAATGGAATTTCACGTGTAAATGTCGAGGACGGAATAAACTTTCGACGATATCGGCGAGAGACGAACAATTATTAACCGGAAATGGTATCACACGCTGATATTTCAAACTGACACAGCACAATACTTGAGTTTAAAGCATTTTGAACACTTATAATATTTGAGGAAAATGCGGAAGTACTTGCTTTAATATTTTCTTGACTGATCTTATACTGATTTTTCATCCCTTTTCTGAGCAGAAGCGATCCATTCTGATTGCCTAAACACACCTGTCAAAAGATAACTTTGTGTAATATTCCAAATATCCAGGCTTTGATTATGGGAAATAAATGATAGCTTGCATCATATCAATTAATTTTAAGGTTGAGGGGGATATGTCGCAGCAATGTGGGAGGAATGTTATTGGTATAGCAAGTGAATGTGAAAGGGTGCTGGTTGAGGTACGCGTATACCTGTCTACTTGTAGGACAAGTAATACGACTTTTGCAATTAAAGTAATTTAGTGTGTAAATACACACACACACACACATACACACACACACACACACACACACACACACACACACACACACACACACATACATATATATATATATATATATATATATATATATATACATGTATATACAGACACACACAAAGAGAGTGAGAGAGACAGATAAAGAGAGAGAGAGAGAGAGAGAGAGAGAGAGAGAGAGAGAGAGAGAGAGAGAGAGAGGAAGAAAAAGACAATGGACGAAGAATCTGACCATTCCGATTTTTATTTTTTAACTTTTTTCAGTATCGATCACTGCCGATAGCCCGTTTCAATGCAATTTTTTTGACAATTGGGCTTTGAATCCGTAAAAGAGAATGTTCAACGACTGTGATAGCATTTACATACAGGCCGAGTATTTCAAGTCATTCAAGACCTTGTACACTAAACAAAAAACAAAAAAACATACCACGAATTATTATAATTTTATATAATAGAATCAGTGGGAAATTGTATACATTCATGCTGGGAAATACAGCAGGTTTTTGAAGAGGTTAAACATAATGAAGCATACCATGTTTGAATCCCATTCCTGCCAGACAATGTTATATTGAAGCCACTCGTTTGTATTACCATTGCCAATATACATCAATGACACATCAAAGATAAAGATACATTTAGATGACGCACACTCCTGAAAAAAAAATCTCTAAAAGAAATGAAAAAGTCAGACAAATTCCTATTCCCACCTTGAATACTTGTCAAACTTCAATTGCAATTTTGATTTATCTGAAGTAAATGGTTTACTTTAGCAGCGAATGATTTTCTTTCCCGAGGTCTTCATCCATAGGCGTCAAATTTTAACAATACATACATAATCTTATTAAAATAGCTGGTAGAAAGTATCGCTCTCTCTGCATTTGTGATTTGATTCGTAGTGGAGGCATCGGGAAATTGAAGATTAAATGTCATTATTTTTTAATGTATGACAACTGATTGCATGGATGATATTCCATAATATCTATCAGCTGCGTCAGGAATTGATAAGCAGACTTGAAATTGAAACCGTTAATATTGGTATCATCATGTGGATTACCGGTGTCGAGGAGGGATCAGAGCGGTGATGGATGGCCTTATTACCGAGCCAGCCGATGCCGTGGTGTAAATCCCCGGACGCTGTCATTATCACTTGCTTCTCAACATTTTACATCGCTTCTTCTTGTTCAGTCATCCTGTTTGATGGTATCTATTTTATGGATTTCATTTGGCTGATCTTATCTTCATGTCGCCAAATTGTCACTGTGGTTTCAATCTTCCTTGCTCCGTTTTCCATCCGATCTTTTGATGTACTCTCTCCCTTTTAAGTTTATTTTCTCTTCGTTTTCTTCAATTTCTTTGCTCTTCGTCGGTTTCATTGTTTGTTATTTTTATTGTTTTTCATCATCATCATTATCATCATCATCATCATTATCATCGTCATCATCGTCGTCGTCATCATCATCATCATCATCATCGTCGTCGTCAACCTCATCATCAACAGCAGCAGCATCACCACAACCATCATCACTATCGTCATCATCATCATCATCATCGTCGACCTCATCACCATCAGCAGCAGCACTATCATTCTCATCATCATCGCCATCGTCGTCGTCGCCATCGTCATCGATATCATTATCTTCTTTTAAATTTCCACTTTGTCTTCTATTTCTTCTCATTTGTTATACTTCCCCTTGTTCTTGTTTCTCTCAATCTCGCTCATGCCTATGATGTTATTCCAACTCTATCGGATCATTCGTCATTTTCCTTTTTTTCTTCAGTTCATGATCATCATTATCATGATGATCATCATCATCATTATCGTCATCATCGTCAACCTCATCATCATCAGCAGCAGCATCACCACCACCATAATCAACATCGTCATCATCATCATCATCGTCGTCGTCAACCTCATCATCATCAGCAGCAGCACTATCATTCTCATCATCATCACCATCCTCATCGTCGCCATCGTCATCGATTCATTATCTTCTTTTAAATTTCCACTTTATCTTCTATTTCTTCTTCTTTTTTGTTCTACTTTCCCTTGTTCTTGTTTCTCTCCATCTCGCTCATGCCTATGATATTATTCCAACTCTTTCGGATCATTATTCATTTTCCTTTTTTTCTTCAGTTCATCATTTCTTTCTGTCATCTGATCTGCTATTTCCCTACCGATTCTAAAGATGTAGTTTTTCACTCCATTCCTCTTCTAATGAAAGCTTTCCTCCTAATCATTTCTCGTACTTCTTCCACCAAATCCCTTCTCGCCTCTTTCCTCCTCGGCTTCTCAGCTCGTTTCCGCTGCTTCCATTCCTCGACACCCAGGTCCCCCACACCGAGGCTCTCCCTCGGTTTATCGCCGTGTCCCTGCCATCCATTCTCATTGCAGCCATGCCTCTATAAAATAATAATTGAATGCGATATTCCGTTGTCGAAGTGATTTGTATTCGGCAGTGAGGTGGCGATGTCTCGGGGCAATGATTGCCAATTTGGTTTCCCCGAGCTGCGGCGTGCATCCGTCACTGCTGTCAGGGCACTGGGGGTCCCTCACACCTCGGCCCGAGCCTCATCAACCCCAAACCCAGTTATGTCATCTCCCTAGCTCGGCTCGACTTCTCTTATTCACCCACACCACCAACTATGAACGCCGTAATTTCATTTGGTGAAAAGAAAAGGTGTGTCGGTGTTTCTTACATCTCATACATTTCCCTAATTCGCATGAAGATCCAATGCCCTCTGATCTGTCGGAGCACCATTTCTTTTCCCTTGCGGAATTTCCAGAAAACCTAAACAACGTATCGGAGACCGACCTGACAGCGTTATATTGCATGTTTTTGCTTATTTTTCTTCGATTCTTGTGTTTCTTCTTTAAATATAGATCTAGAGACAAACACATACCTCCCCATCCTATATGCCCCCCCCCCCCAACTCCTTTTGCATGTCTTGTTCACCCACTTCATCCACATAGTTCTTTCTTCCAAATCTTTACCCCCCCCCCTCTTCAGCAGCACCGGTTCTTAACTCATGCAATCTGATACCTCCCGATCTGTCCGATATGTTTGCATAGACCCTGTTACTTGCTTAACTCCCACATACAACTTTCCGACAATTTTAAAAAAGAGATCGTCGCAATACTGTATTGATCATGTCATTGTAACATTCCATCTTTGTTATATTTATTTGAGTTAAGTAAGACTTGGAAATGCCCCATTCACTATTCTTACTGTAAGCACCGTCTCATATGATACTCCATCACTTCTACCCTCCCCCCCCCCCACCTTCCCCACACACCTTTTACCCCCTATCTCTTTCCACCAAAGCCTGCCCCACCGTGCCGTCCACCAATTTGGTTTATTGTAATGACCATCAATGATCATTGATGTTTTAAAGCATAGTCGTATCAATGGTATCAATGTGTTCGATTATTTGGATGTTACTTTAATCGTTGCACTGATCGCATTAATGTTGACACTTAACATCACTGCACCTATGCCAATTACCCATCTTTTACGGAGTAACTGGATGGTTAATTCACCTTTTGAAATATACATGTCTTCTTCATCATGAAGAAATTTACTATATAATGGATTGGTATCTTAGTAAAAGAACATCCGTCATATCTATGAAGGATGTGTTGTTTGACAAGTAAAAGTTTAATACTAGGTATACATATCAAGTAGATTATCTTCACAATCATAAGAATTATTAACTATGAGCTGTTATTTGGCATTTAGTTCTTTCTGCGCCAATGAGACATTATTGCACCAGAAATACAAACACATTCCATAAAGCGGTACGCCGTCTGCCATAAATTGCGTTAATGCACCTTTGATGTGTACCAATTCGATATCTACTCTTGATTTCATTGATCGTGCCAGGGGTACTTTGCATAAAGCGCTATCGACTCCATACATACTTACACCCTTGTTTTACCCTTGATCCTCGTGTCAGGCAATATCCGTTTTAATCACCGCGCAGTAACAGATTACCATACCTCGACCTGACCTTGGCGATACACTTCTGTCAGATTCATCAAGTACCACGACACCCTGAGATTTGCTCTCGGGCTCGGGACGGCAGCATCTAGGCAAATATTTCATGGGTCAACATAATTAATGTCCTAGCCCAGTGTAAATAACGACACAAGCAACTTGCTTTGACTTCAAACAAGATTTATACAAGCGACGCGTCGGTAGCAAGTCGGCGACTCAGATTCTATCGCCAGAAATCGGAGAGAAAACCTGGCGGGGAGAAAAGGGAGAGAGAACTCCAAATCCGACTACTGAGATTTTGGTTTGCGAGATAAGATGACACGCCGTGAAATACTACCTTCCTGAAATTAAATTTTGTTTCGAACAATTCCCACTTCTCGCTCAGCATCTCGATCGTGCGTTCGCCTTTCTTCGTCTTACTGTTCTCTCTTTCTCCCCTCTCCGCTGCTTCTCCATCATCAGAATTTGTCGTCTTAAACTCAGGAGGGGATGAGGGGGAGCGAGGTGCTCCTCTATTATTCATCGCATTCACACCTTCCACGTTGTCACGTCATAGGCCAAACAAGGTGTAAATCTATGGGCAGAGATGGATGAGAGCGCGCGCTCCTCGCGAGCTGAGAGATGGGAGGATAGAGGGCAAGGTGGAGGGACATAGAAAAAGAGGGGGAAGAGAAGAGAGAATGAGAGAAAGAGAGAGATAAAGAGAGAGATAGGTAGAGAGAGAAAGAGAGAGAGAGGGAGGGAGGGGGAGAGCGAGAGAGAGAAAGAGATGGAAATAGAAAGGGAGAGTGAGAAAGAGAGAGAAAGAGAGGAAAAGAAAGGGAGTAGAAAGAGACAAAATGAGAGACGACAAGGCAATGATCATTATGATGGAAATAGATAGAAACGAAGAGAGAAGAGGTAGAAAGGGAATGAGAGAGCGGGGTAGACATGATATAACGAGTGTTAGAGGGAAGGTCGAATAGAAAAAAGGAAGGGAGAGAGAGAGAGAGAGAGAGAGAGAGAGAGAAAGAGAGAGATAGATAGATAGATAGATAGATAGATAGATAGATAGATAGAGAGAGATGAAGAGAGAGAGAGAGAGAGAGAGAGAGAGAGAGAGAGAGAAGATGGAATAAAGAGGCCAATCGCCATGATCGCGGCGAGCTTTAATTCCCCGCCACGTTCCAAGAAGTATCACTCGGCGAAAACGCGCCAAATTTATCACTTTACACATTCATAAAATGCATAGTGTGCCCGAGTCCTCTTAATAAATTTTCTCGCCTCGATGCCAATTTCAATTCGGCGTGTATTTGCACAGGGGTGTGGGAACTGGATATCATTGTCTATCCTCGCTGCTCTCGTCCCCTTATTCTGCCATGAATTTGTTCCAGCATGACTCCGGCACCGAATTGTTTGGCGTGTATCCCCGCGGGCAGGCGAGGCCATGCTGACACCCAGCCGCTCGCAGAAATGTTGCCGAGACATGAGTAAGTCATCGCCAGCTACATCCCCCTGTCCCCCCGGCTACCCGTCTGCTGGGGTATGGGGGGTGACTGAGAGTGATAGCAAGCGTGTAGCGCACAGGTACGGGTACTCGAGATCTCATTAACTTCGTTTAATTACAGAGATTTAGCCGTGTCGTCTTGTTGGTGACAGAGACAAAAGGGGGGTGGAGGGCGCAATACTAGCGATGTGTATCGATGTGGGTGCATGAGCAGGTTTGAGCGGGACGGATGGGGGGCGAGGAGAGGGAGAGAGAGGGGAAGGGAAGGGAGCGAGGAGGACTGATGAACGATGACTGTATTATATGACGTGCTGCTCGTGTATCGCATCACCTCGCCTCAGGTGGACTAGGCGAGCTCGCCGCTTCACCAACTCGACATCGGTACTTCATCAACAGCATCGACAAACCTACAACTATTTTTCGTTCCTTCTCATCTCCAAGTCTAATTCACTCAGCTAAACTGTCTCTCTTCCCTTCCTTCCTCCTTCTTCTCCACTCTATTAGTTCCGTGCTGTGTGTTTCAAGTGCCCCTGACTTGTCCCCGTTTCACAGAGTTTTTGTGATGCCGAATATCTTGTTTTTCGTAAGTCTTTCTTTATCGTTTTTACCGACAATGAATACGATAGATAACTATGTACATTATTTGTTCTCTATTCCTTTCTTACTAAACCACTTTATAACTTTTACGTCATCCCTACACTTTTAGAGACGATTTTCCACTGCGCGCATAGACCTGTCGCCACTCATCTACCCCGGCCCATTCCCCTCCATCATTTTAGGCGCTAATTCTTAGAATATCTCTCTTTTCCTTCCTCCTTTTCTTCCTCTCATCAATATCTCCCAATCGCTCTATTATTTTAACAATCTTTTCCCCTTCCTCTCCATGCTCTCTCTACATGTAAGTCTCTTTCATGTGCAGATGTACATTCACATACCCAAACACATACACACACATATACACACATACACACACTGAGTCACACTCCCTGTCTATCTATACCTCTCTCATTCGTAATCCATTTCTCATATGCTCTATATCATACACATCTGTCTCGATCTCCCTCATTGTATATCTCTCATTCCATTTCCCACATGCTCTCTACTTGCCAATCTCTCTCTCTCCCCCCCCTCTCTCTCTCTCTCTCTCTGTCTCTCTCTCTGTCTCTCTCCCTCTCTCTCCCTCCCTCTCTCTCTCTCCCCTTGTCTCTCCCTCCCACTCCCTCTCCCTCTCCTTCTCTCTCTCTCCCTCTCTTACCCTCTCCCCTCTCTCTCTCTCCCTCTCTCATCCTCCCTCCCCCTCTCTCTCTCCCCCTCTCTCTCTCCCCCTCTCTCTCCCTCCCCCTCTCCCCCCCTCTCTCTCTGTCTCTCTCTCTGTCTCTCTCTCTGTCTCTCTCTCTCTACCTCTCTACCTTTCTCTCTCTCCCCATTCTAACTCGCAAATGATCTTTAATACTCATCCTGCTCATTCTCTCACTCACTATCTGGCACGTATGTGTCTGTGTCCCTCGTGTGTTATCAAAATGATAATGTCCCCCTTTCCCTTTTATTGCCCTTACGTTTTCCTCCCTTCCATCTTACCCCAGACACCTTCACTCTCAAAAATGAATTGCAGTTCACATCCTATCTTATAAACTGTCCTTTTCCATTTTATTATTTTCGATTATTTTTTGTTTTTGTTTTATGATTATGAGCTGTAACGTCTAACAAGGCGTGTTCCACGACAAAGTCCATTACATTCATGCGTTAGCGAGAAAAACACAAAATACCTCTTGATTTAATTCCTGTTTGGTACTTGGAATGTCCAGAATAACCCCTACTCCCTTCACCCTCTCTGATGAAAGCACATTTTTTTTTCGTCGTTCCCTTAGTTTGCACCCCTATCAAACCCGAGCTCCTCACCGTATGGTATATACATTTAGATTGCTACAACTGTGATTGTGACTGTGACTGTTTACTATGACTGTGAATATGACTGTGACTGTGACTGTGACTGTGACTATGACTGTGACTGTGACTGTGACTGTGACTGTGACTATGACTGTGACTATGACTGTGGCTATGATTGTGACTATGGCTGTGACTATGGCTGTGACTATGACTGTGACTGTGACATGGAATCTTCATGTCAAATTGTAACATGCACATAGATGTCCAGATGTACGCTCAATAATCAAACGAAAAAGCGTTCCCATCTACAATGTGCATGCATCCGACGAGCTCGTGGTTTGAGCACCGTTTCGTTACGATCCCTTCTACAAGCAGATGAGTCTATCTATAATTCATTTAATACAAATTACGGGTCACGTGTCGTGCTGGAAACAATTTGTAAGATGCGACAACCCACAAAATCACATCAAAAATAGATAATAGCCATGCGATTTTCATTATCTCGAGTTAACACTCATTTTTGAACAAATAAACGAAAGCTATCATAATTTTAATTCAATTGCAGAAGAGGCATTGCGCCATGTGGGGTAGGCTATACACGTGCTGTGTACTTACCATGTTCCTGCTGCTATAAAGTGCAGTGGCTAGGGATTATCGGGCATGTGAGAGAGAAATATGAGAAGTAACACAATTAGAAATTGAATGAGATAAATCATAATTGGTCGAGGCTTCCTATGAGCGGGCACTTATTATGACAACGCTTCTGCACGTGTTATGTTGTCGCTTGCGCGCGGAGCGCACGCAGCGATGGTTTATGACGAATGTTTTCTCTCGCGACACCCCGAGCCCGCTGCGGCCGGGTAGCCGTGGCGACTCAGCAGCGAGCGACACGCCGGCCCGTTGGGGATTGATACAAGAGATGCACTTAATTATCGAACAACAGGACCACGAGAATGGTGTAAATATTGAATCCGATATTAAAATCACATTGCATGTATTTACCCGTGGGGGTGTATTATTCTTTTCATATTCTGCAACCTTTTTTTTTTCTCTCGCTCTCTCTTTCCCCCGTCCTTCCCCTTGCCACGAATCAATCTTGTAATCAATCAAAACTCTCTCTCCTGATCTTTGATTCGTTGTTTAAGAAATCATGAGCGGTTTGGCCATATTTCTCTGTCGCTCGTTTATCTGTCTTTAAAGCTGCGTTCACGCAATTTCGGTTGCCAATATCGCTCGTTGCTTATAGTTTTCTGATAGCGTTTCACAGTGTTCTAAATAGTCTTTACCGAAGTATTTGCATGTGGGTTGTTGTAGTGTGTGGTGGTGGTGGTGGTGGTGGTGGTGGTGGTGGTGATGGTGGTGATGGTGGTGGTGGTGGTGATGGTGGTGGTGGTGGTGGTGATGGTGGTGGTGGTGTAGTGTGTGTATGTGTGGTGGTGGGTGTTAGGGCCTCATAGGGTGGTACACTGCTCAATTGTGAAGGGAGCTGCATCATATTTCAGTTGAACTTAATTAGTATTGCTTTATGGAGCACCATACACGAAATGAAGTACGGCGTACCACGGATGGAAAAAATTAGTATATTGATGGAGGCAATATGTCTGAGCACGGTTTACATGTTATGTACTAGTCAATGCTAGTAGGAACCCTTAATCGTAGCATGATGTGATTTACGACTTGAAGTTCATGATGATGACAAACAATATTGGCTGCATGTACTGGAACAGCAAAGGCTTTTATCATGTGCTTAATGTTATCATTTGCATTCATTTTTTTTTTATATTTTGGTGATGCTTTGTGTCGGTATTAATGTGAATATGGTTAAAACTTTGAACCGCAAAAATAAATATTTTTCTTAACGTTAATCGTTAAATACACTAACACGGTAAGAATCACCTTATAATCATAACTTGTCTATATTGTTTTATTTACATTATTTATCAAATCATCTACTTCTGTTTAGATAACACTGATATTAAGTCATCACTTTGCCACATTCCTTTTGGGGGTAGGGGGAGGGGAAGATTAGTGGGTAAGGGTTATTCTATCATTTTTTGTTGTTTTGTCTTTTTTGTTTATCCAATTTGTGTTCATGTGATTTACAATCACTTAATAATCATTTGAACCGCAAAAATAAATATTTTTCTTAACGTTAATCGTTAAATACACTAACACGGTAAGAATCACCTTATAATCATAACTTGTCTATATTGTTTTATTTACATTATTTATCAAATCATCTACTTCTGTTTAGATAACACTGATATTAAGTCATCACTTTGCCACATTCCTTTTGGGGGTAGGGGGAGGGGAAGATTAGTGGGTAAGGGTTATTCTATCATTTTTTGTTGTTTTGTCTTTTTTGTTTATCCAATTTGTGTTCATGTGATTTACAATCACTTAATAATCATTTGTAAATCTTGTAATTGATGTTAATTTGTTATAATAAAAACAGAATGATAAAAAAAAAGTTTTTGAATTTGACGGATAGACTCTGTTCTTACATACGACGTTGTGAGTAGTTCACACGATCCCTTTATACAACTTCACGGTTGGCATAGACATACAAATAATCAAAATCAAATCACGATTTAAACAACTGTACAACGTTGCATATGAAGCCTTGTTGTTGCTCAAGAGGATCACTACTTTCAGACAAAAGAGGGCAGCAGACAAACACGGACAAAACTGGACAGAAAACATCTCCATTGAAATGGGACAAAATAACCTGCAGTCCATTGTCATAACGTATAACACGTCCACGTCGTTCGAAACGGCATCTCTGTCTTGTTGACATTAAAAAAACTTTCAATGCAATTGAAATGTATTAGGCCTATGTATGGAATGTTTTGCAAGAGCAATACTTTTGCCTAACTTTTTTTCTGCACAAATGAAATCACCCCAGAAAACTCTTTCACTAAAATTTAGCAAAAAAGACATGCTTGAATAATAAAAGTGCATCTAAATCCCTACGATGTTTATACATGTTATTTCCTTGCTACACCATTATATAGATATGTAGTCAAAGCAGTTTTGAATATACCAACAATTGCTCAACGACTAATCTGGGGAAGAGTTGAAAAAACTTGCACAGTAAGAAGATATGGATCGATACAGACATAATATAAACAGGTAGTTTTAGAAATAGATAAATAGGGAAATAGAGAGAGAGAGAGAAAGAATAAAAGAGAGATAGAGAGAGAGGGAGGGAGAGATAGAGAGACAGATAGATAGAGAGAGAGAGAGAGAGAGAGAGAGGGGGGAGGGAGAGATAGAGAGATAGATAGATAGATAGAGAGAGAGAGAGAGAGAGAGAGAGAGAGAGAGAGAGAGAGGGGGGGAGGAGAGATAGAGAGATAGATAGATAGAGAGAGAGAGAGAGAGAGAGAGAGAGAGAGAGAGAGAGAGAGAGAGAGAGAGCGGGGGGGGGGGGAGTGGTCAGTGAGACCTTACTTGACGGTAACGTCGAAATTCTAAAATAATCATGATTACTGAAACATTTCATTTGATTTCAGTTCTGTTCGTCGATAAACACACACATCAACATGATCAACAAAATTAAAGTCAAAAGGCTGATTTAATGTTAGTTTTTACATCTTACTACAGTAGATACCCCTTTTCTTTTCTTTTTTTATTTTCTTTATGAACGCGACAGTAAACTTTTGAAATGGCATCTTCTTCTCCTCAAATAATTTAATAAATCTCATTGAATTACATTCTTATATATGAATTGACGCCGAGCTATGCCTTACAATCATATTACATATTGTGAGAGATATGTCAGAAATGTACGAATTTATGTTTAGTTATTCCAAAAATGTTCGTCAGAAGGAAGGTCCATGTTTTTAATCGTAATCACATTATTAAAAAAAACTCGTTGTTATCAGTATGTCTGGGCTGTCTCTACGCCCTTTATTCACATGAAGGAGATATGATTCCGGATCCAGTTCATGCTGGGGATCTAAGCTTAGAGAGATCGAAGAATTGCATAAAGCTCGAAAACTTAACACTTAGTACCAAGCTACGAGTACCATATTGATTCACTTTATTACGTCTCAGTACATTTGGCTTTGGATTGGTTAAAGCGGGGAGATAACATGTGGAGATGATTTTGCCATTGGATGCCATCCACGACAGTTGAAACCTTAGACCCAAGACAATGTAGTCCCGACAGCAGGTAAATGGTGTAAGCGCTGATTTGACCCGATCGCTGTCTGATCAGCTCACTCACTGTTTTCACTGTCAACACCTCAGCTCCGTGTGCTTCCCCACGCAGGCCAGTCAGCCAGGTTCCGACTAAATTGAAATCTGGGGGATGTTTTGCTGGAGCTCTCAGGTTTCCGAGACATTGATTCATCATCTTACATCTCTAATCATCCATTGTTTTCATGACAGTTTGTTCCCCCGGGCGCCAAAATCGCAACAGTACAATCGCAGATTGGTTTTGATCATTTCAAAACCGATTTGAAGGAGGTACACGTCATATTGTGGCGGTATTGGGAACGTTTTGGAAAAAAACACTTGACTTGTAGGTTTTCTTACACAAGTTATGGGTTCAAATCCTACTATCATCACTCTACTGAAATAATGTTCTTTTACACATCTAGCCAACTGGGGATCTGAAGGGATGAACTGTGAAGTGTATTACTCCCAAATGATCATTCAATTAATCAATCGATCAATCAATTAATCAATCACTCACTAACGCAATCGACTAATCAATTCCCCATTAACACATTCATAATCGCTCATTTCTTTCTTTATTTATCTTATCAGTAAACTAGTCAATCCATAGTCAATCAATCAACCAATCGATCAATCAAACAATAAAATATAATTTCATTGTGCATGATACAAATTTCACGCTTTGTATTAATTTGAACTGTAGTCATTCGTTCGTTCTGACAAGTAAAATACCTGAAAATTAAAGCTTGCCAATACTGTTCCGCTTAAGAAAAAATGCGAAGAATGAAACACTGTCTCCACCGGGAAATCGAACTGAGTTCTCTGACCTAGAACACGAGTACCTAAACGGTTTAATAAATTAGAAAAATAAGTTCCCACTAATCTATGTAAAACTATCCACTGAAAACGAATTTCACATTTGTTTGCCGCAATAAAGTCTCATTTTGACGAAAATTTGAAAAAACGCACACCTCCAAGTGACGTCAGAGGAGTCAATGCCATAAAAGACTTTAGGGTTCCCATTGGTAACGTCTTGTTTGAACGGCGTGAATAAAATTTGCTTACGTAACAAATAAAGGTCTACTAGAAATTATTGTTGACTTCCGTACAATCTAAGTTTAACAGCGGAGTATTTTAAGGTATTTTACTCCTCTGACATCACTTGGAGGTGTGCTTTTTTTCTTCAAATTTTCGTCAAATTGAGACTTTATTGCGGAAATGTGAAATTCGTTTTTAGTGGATAATTTTACATAGATCAGCGGGAACTTATTTTTTCTAATTTAGTAACCCTTAAACCACTAGTCCACGGGAATGTTAGCGATTTCAGTAAGGCCGAATTTGTGTGCTAGATAAAATGATTCGTGGTGGGATCTGTGTGTATTAATGGTTGAATGATCCACAAGTGGCACGTAGAGTGCTAATGACCACCCGAAAGACAGCGTCTCATTTTCCGTATTATATAATTCTTTTCCCATTATAATGTTTATGAGGTTTTGTTTGTAAATATCGAAAGACGAATACGAGGAAATAAAAAGCAAATAAAGACAGGAATTAACACGTTATGAAAATACGCAAATAAAGAAACAAGACCATCAAGCTTTTAAAATATTAGTGTACGTTTAGGTGAGAAAGGTAAATGTATCAGCCTGGTAATAGATGTTTGGTTCAAATCACTCTTTATGCTTGGAGGGCTCAAACCAGACTATATCGGCCATTTCCTCATGTCCCCAAATCGAAAGCTCTCAAATCTTTCTCTGAATAATCGGTGGCGCTAATGCTCTCGTCATCGGCTGCATGGTAATTACCCTCATTGCCCCTATTTTTTTTTTTTTTTTTTTTTTTTTGGGGGGGGGCTTGTTTTATTTTTCATCATATCCAGGATATCCCAATCTGACTTGTCTTTCCCCCTTTTCCTCTTCCTCTGTCTCCGCTCCTCTTTCAACCGGCCAACGGTGATTAGGCCGGCATCGCCCCGGCCGACTCGGCGGGGACTTAGGCAAGACTTTGGGTGCAATCTTCGCGTCGTGTAATTCAATCACCGTTTCCATTTGGGGAGATCTGCGCTCTAAAGCCGCGAGGTACTCTCCGGCTAAAAACAGGGAAATTCACTAACCTGGATAAGCGATTCCTAACTTTTCTTCCCCAAAGCCACTCAGAGTCAACAGCTAGTTAAATCTCGATCCCCTCGCCTTTTATGGATGATGTCCTTTTCAGATCTTTGTCGCGATTATTTCGTGTTTTTTTTTCTCGCTGTAGTGGCTTGTCATTTGACTCCTCTTTTTAAACACAACGTCTTGTCGCCAGTTTTGGTACTGCAAACAATCTATACGTCACGGTGATATAACTACAGAAGACAGGTAAAAGTAATGTACAACTTATCATGTACGATTATCTTCACATGGCACAAATAATACACACGTATCCATAATTTTCAATGTGCTATGCACATGGAAGAAACATACGTATCTAAACAAGCCCAACAATGTCTTTGGAAGTGATTTCCAATTAGCGTCAAATGTTGTATTAATAAAAAGCAATACCGTGTCATGCCTATATAATAACAAAACTTTCCCTAACATCTACGCGTTGCTTCATGCTTCATGTTAGATTGTTCAATCATCTTGCTCCGTTTTCTATTTATATAACATATGACGTGCTTGTATCTAGACTGAACTAATTTCAACTCTAACCATCACTGGTGATATAGAATAGTGATTATGAGAGGCCTTAGAAGAAGCATTGGTTTCGGAAATAGAGAAAAGGGAGGCTAAATGATACCTGGACATGCATGGGAGGTGGGGGGGGGGGGATCAAATGGGAGAACCAGAAATATGATGAAGAGAGAAGAATGGGGATGAGGGAACGATATGATATATAGAAAGGGAGGGAGTGTGTGTGTGTGTGTGTGAGAGAGAGAGAGAGAGAGAGAGAGAGAGAGAGAGAGAGAGAGAGAGAGAGAGAGAGAGATGAATGAGGGCGAGAAAGAGAAAGAGAGAGAAAGAGGGGCAAATAGAGATACTAGGATATTGTGGGAGATGAAGAAACATGTGAGTGAGAAAACGAAAGAGGAACAAAAATATGAATACACACTGATAACGTGAATAAAACTTATCTACAATTATTTACATGTTAACAGAAACAAGGGTAAATGGACATATCAATATCTACGAATACAGATAACAGTTAGATATACTGAGAAAGATAATAAGAAAGAAAAGACAGAGAGAGAGATAATTAAGTGCGATGGGGGGCTTTACATAATAATGAAATCTCCGGGGAATTAACAAGCTCGGGGAAATTAGGCAACAGGACTGCTATTTTGATAACTTGTCTCCGCTGTGTGCTATCCCTTACTTCTGGGCACGTTCGCGGCGGAGGAACATATCAATTTCTAGCAAGCTTCAGAAACTCGCTGTCCCACCCTAAGCCGACTGGTTTGTACTGAGCCGCTGTCCCTAGTATAGTTAAGCGGTTTCTGCGACAAGAAATCCACATTCAAGTATGTGCGCGGATCTATTTCCACACTCGAGCAGGACGGTCCACGCTCTTGTCATTCTTGGGCGCGGGCAGGCGGGGAGGAGGAGGGCTGCAAGGATAGATTCACGTTTTTGAGAGCTCCCCAAGTCGGGATTAGAAAGTCATCAAACAGGGTATTAGCGGGACAGGGGCATCGACTGGAATTCTACACTCTGCGACCACAGGGGGAAGAGGCTCCTTATCTTCCGTCCCTTAATTCTACCACTTGTCATGGGATGGCTTCGTTATATCGCCTCAAGATTGAGAAACGTCATCATCCACGACATTACATCGAGAGATACATCATTGTACGTGTATATATATCCAAAAAAAAAAAAGGATTCGGTTTCTATTTAGAAAGAGGGATAGAGAGACATTTCGGGAACGTAAGGAAATAGGTGACATGTAATAATAGGAAAAGGAGGATTAGGGTTGATAAGAAGCGAAAATTGGTATATAATATACAGATCTGGAGACTTTAACTTGACCTCTTACTGAAACGTGTGAGCTATATGTGAACCAATTACGTGTTTTACAGATCGGTACAAACGTATTTCAGGCCTTTGCTCATCTTGAAAACATTTCTGCCAAAAATACTAGGTGAAGGAGGAATGTAAAAGAGCACAGAAAGATTTCCTCAACTTATCGACTGTTAATCTAAAAGCCAATCACTCATTCGATCGGTTAATCAATTAATCATTCAAACAATTCACCAATCACTCAGTCATGTGTGCTGGATACATGGAATAAGAGCTTCGACCTAGCCCCCAAAGGCAGTCGATTTCTTTCTTTGATTTCTTTTATTTTGATAGGGCGACCTTTAACTCTTTGCTTGCCAGTATTTTCCCTTTCCCTCAGTCATACACACACGCCAAACGATCGCGTAATAAAAGTAAAATAGCTTCATAAGGGCGCAATATAAATCATCTGACACTTTCACAAAATCGTTGATTTTCATGAAAAAAATCACAATAGTTGGTGAAGTAAATCATTCGATGTTATTATCATGTGGACAAACTCAATAAGTGATTTTAAGGACAAAATAACGTATATTGAATCAATGATGATGTTTCATGTTAGTCCAGTTTAAGTACACAGTTTGCTCTCAACCTTTGTTCTGAACACGGGTGTAAGGATAAAGGAACGCTCTTTAGTATCGTCTATGTAAGGGTGACTGGGTCGAAACGTACTCACAAATTAGATCAACATCAAATTATTTTAATGATTCAAGGTACAAGGATACATGTATCATAGCAAGCACCGTTAATAACATCATTAAAGATTTTACGCACAAGCCGGCAAATTACGGAAAGCAACATTCCGAAATGCATTACCTATTCTATCAAATGATTTAACGTGGTTGATAGATAGGAAGGTAATGGACCATCTAAACAACTTTTACCATTAAGAAAATGGATGTGGTAGAAAGTATATATCCAAAATCTCCGCGACATCCCATTGTCTTATTTCATTAATCCCGTAACTTGATCCACACTTACGTGGCGGACAGCATTTGTTATAGTACTACTTAAGCATTGCTTGGCGCGCAATGCTTACATAGGATCGTAACACGAGGAAGCCCGCGCGTGCTTCCGCGCGCCGACAGGTAATTGAAAGTGGGGCGTGCGTTCCGCGCGAATTTTGCCGAAATTGCAAGCCGAGCTTACACAATCAACTGGACAATGTGCCCTTTAAGGAACTGAATGGGTTCTGTAGTAGTAATAACCACATATAAGCTGGTAAATGAAATAATAAAATCTTTTTTTTTTGCGATTAATGAACGACATGGCCCAAGTAAACTGCGGAGTTTAAAGAGCGCCGTCAACATAACGTTAACAATTACATCACTTTCTGAATAATGTCGGAAGCGAAATTTCTAACTCAGCAGAAATTGCAAAAATCATTCCCCGTTACATCCTCTGGGAATATCGGCCTCAATCGGCAAGATCACTTTGAACAAGAATATTAATCACAATAGACTTTTTCCAGTCTTTTGAGGGAACATCTTTTCTAAAAAAAAAAAAAATACCAATGCATACTGAAAAAAGAGAAAAAATATATATCGAGAGATTATAAACGGCAATATAGGCACATCAAAACGATCACATTCATTTTAAAACAGATGATGAAATAATGAGCATTGCTTTCACTCTTGTTCATGATATCATTTCACATCCTAAATTCTATGAATATATGGTTTATAGTTCGCTGAGCTATTTTTTTTTTATTTTTGATGCATTTGTTATTATTCCAATATAACGACGTGTATATTGTAAAGAACAATCAAATTAAAAAGGATTATACAAATATTAACAGACAGAGAGAGGGGAAGAGACAGGAGGGAAACGACAACGAGAGAGTGAGCGAGAAGTAGCGAGAAAGAGAGAGAGAGAGAGAGAGAGAGAAGAGAAGGAGAGAGAAAGAAAGAGAGAGAGAGAGAGAGAGAGAGAGAGAGAGAGAGAGGGAGAGAGAGAGGGAGAGAGGGTGTTTAACGAACAATTTCTGAACTATTTTACCGACATTATTGTTACAATTTGCCAAAATCCCAGCTTTCACGCACCGGATCGAATGATAACCGAAGGACACACTCTCCAAATGCGAAATGTTACAAGGAGAAAATAAAAACCAATGGACCATGTAGACCAGTTACATGAGCACCAGCCAAAACCACCCTGTCTGGCGAGGTTATGTTGATTGAAAACAGTTATAACTCTGCCCCTCCATATGATTGACTTCGTGCCTTTAGAAAGCGCCCGCGCCATTATTATGGAGGAATGCGATTACTTAATTGGGGGCGATTACTTGACATAAAACTGTCTCTTCTCATTATTCCGACCCGTCTGCCCATTGTGCGGCTTCAATCGTTGGAACGAAGCCCCAGACGGCTTCAATTGTCCACCGGTTTGCAGGCGACACATACCAGTAAACGGACCACCCTGCCCGCCCGCAAATTATCCAAGCATCTCACGGCGACAATACCGCCCGATGTAAACAACGTAATTTTCCAAATTCAATATCAAGTAGGGTCTGAAACCTCCGATCCCTGCTCACAATAGCTTGCAGGTGGCTTGATGCCCGATTATCACTCGCCGTCGCCAGAGAGTAATTCAATCACCAATTCGATGAAAGGAATACCTCAATTTGATGTCTTTCATTGGTCGCCATCATCTCAATTTAACTATAATTGATTCCCGGTAATAGAGGGTGCTCAAACCGCGTCTCTAAGTTATCAACACGAAGGATTCCTTTCACGTGGACGGCGCAAATTGGCCGCTGCAATCTAAATTACAGGCGGTAACGGAATCACGTCGTCTCATTCCAGTCGATAGTCAATTTGGGAGAGTTTATGCACTCCATCTGAGCGAGGACACAAAAACATGTTTGTGGGGCAACACATAAGTGGGTAGGCCGTTGGACGTAAACACATGTAAACAAACTAACATTGTTAAAAACCGAGCCAGAAAAACAGAACCCTTTGATATACCAGTACTTATACAGCTATATATTGGGTTTGGTTCTGACCATGCCGAAAATAGGAACTCTACCGCCAGCACAACAAGGAACGAAAGTTTGGAAAAGCGCAAAAACAAATTTCCTTATGGCGCCATGGGTGCAATGCAGCTTGGCTGGATATGAAGCTTGTTAATCTTGTTGATAGGAAAGAGTGATTCAGCTTATAACAGGAACTCCAACTGTTGCTTCAAGCTTCGTTTTATGTCAAAGGATGAAGCTGAAAAGAGTAACAGGGCCGAGCAAAAAAAAAAAAAAAATCAGACATTCTTCAAAACAATGTATACCTGTCACGTCTTCTTTAAGTTATCTTTATTCATTACACAAAGCATGATATTGCTTTATTTCATGTATATGCCACTGTCCATAAATGGTACAACATGATATGAATTGAGAAGAATTTCTTGAAGATGATAAGACATTTTTCTTATATTCCTCAAACCCCCCAAGAAAATGGGAATTTGAACCAGCTCAGTTTAACATACATGTGTTTAACAAAACAAGAGCAACTTATTTTATTTCATATTTGTGAAAGATAAACTATTCGTTTCCTGCATGTATATGTATGCATATTTAAAGGGGGTTATATTCCTTTGTCACAACGATATGTTTTTGTTTCCATGTGTTTCTCTACAGTAGATTGATATGTTAGTTCCAAAGGGTGAAATCCACAATAATAACAACCAGCGTTTGTTCATTCCTAAGATAAGGTCTTCCAATTAAGTGAATTTGCCTCGAACACTGTAAACACAAAAGCTATCATTTTTTTTATTTTTTTTTTATTTTTGATCAAACCCCGTTTGAAAATAAACTCTAATTTACTAAAAAAAAATCTAAAGAGAGCCTGTTGAAAAACATTCCTCAAAAGTATTTTAATCATCTCAAATCCCGACTCTTTTTACTTAATCATCGTAACTTCACTTATGGCAACGTGGAAAAGACACTTGTTTGCAACTCTTATCCATGGTAGCGTAAACACAACATGCTGTATCAATCCATATTTATACTTAAGTTCGTTATTTCTACAATTGTTGTACCCAAGTGTGTCTTACCTTATTATATTCAAAGATTTTGATTTTCATTTGGCAAATTAAATATGTATACATTTTCACATCAAGCAACATGCTCATCATGATCAACGAACTCATTGCTGCCTTTGTTGTCAACAATTGTATATGTACCTTTATCGTTGTTTGTGTGGTTTTTGTCTTCCATTGTCCTTCATCATGTGTTAACAAATGGTATTGATTTTATTTTTGAAAAGTGAAATGGATATTACAAAGAAAAGCGAACTACACTCTTCTCTATGTTTAAACTTGACCATTTTGACAACGGATTTCTTTCCACTACCCAGCTGGAAATGGGATACGGCATTCACTTGTGTTACATGCACTAAGTGAAATGCATTTGGCGTAAAATTACTAGCCCAACAAAGTTTTTGCAAGCCTTTCAGTTAAGCTGGTCGATAAAACGTTCGAAACACAAGACTTGAGTTTTCACTAGTTTTCACTGATGGGATTGTCAGCACAAATATGTATTTCATTATGCCTTGGAAGTTTCTTCAAGATGGTGATAAGTTGGCATCATTTTAAGTAACAGGTCAGTTACACAATTTTATTAGAAAATTAGGAAATAAAACTGGAAGTGAATGTGTCTAGTCTAGAAAAGACGAATCATTACAAAAAATAAAAAAAATGTAGATTTTCTCAAAAGTCTCCATTCAAATAATCATCATCCTCTATATCAATATTTTTTTCGCCATCAATCATTATCACCATTCCCATGTTATCACATATCATGACATATCTATTATGACTACCATCATCATAATTATAAAATTATCAACACAATAATGAAAACTACAACATGCACTCCTAACACCTCACTACCTCCAATACACCATAACCACCAACATCATCATATCCATCACCATCACCTCACCCGCCATTACTACCACCACCACCACCAACAACAACAGCATTACCTCCAGCATCAACAGAAACATCTCCATTACCACCATCACCACCACCACCACCACCACCACCACCACCACCACCACCACCGCCACCTACACCACCACCCGCATAATCACCGCCACACCCTCACCACTACCATCACTACCACCAGCAGCAGTACCACCACTATCACAGTCACCACCATCACCATCACCACCACCACCACCACCACCACCACCACAACTACCATCAACACCACCACCATCACCACCACCAGCACCACAACCACCACCACCACCACCACCACAACCATCACAATCACCACCATCAGCACCACCATCACCACCACCACCACAACCATCATCAGCACCACCACCACCATCACCACCATCACCATCACCACCACTATCACTACCACCACCACCACCATCACCATCTTCGCCACTATCATAATCTTCACCCCACCACCACTACCACCAATACCCTTCTGTTTATTCCACGACTCGATCAGCTGCCATAAAAACGTTAATTAGAAGCCAAGTCTACTTTTGAATCCAAATAATCAGGTTTATTTTCGATAATTGTATAAACATAGTACAATTTGATATTTTTCCAATGTCAATATTGGCTCATTTTTCAATATTTCATTATCATCACTATACAACACTCCACCTCAATAAATATACGCACTCAATTATTGATTTGGCACTAAATTGTGCATAAATACAGATTCTACAATAGTCATAATCGCACTCAGCCGATAGGCCCATGTACTATGAAGCGTGTGAGTTGCATTACAGTTTGACAGGTCGTCGGTCCACTTGTTCAGAATAAAATGACATATTTTCCTTACTTAAGATAAAATGAGAAAAACAGAAATTACAATGAAAGCAATTGGTTGAACTATTGATTTTTGAAATGGGTTGGAATATTGCTCAGAAAAAAATGTATTGAGAATTAAAAAAAAATAATATGAGAAATCATCACATTATCGACATCATCATGATCTTTAAGATGTAGATATGATCACCATTCCTTATAGGGAAGGTAAAATGGGGGCGGGGCGGCAGAGAAGTTACTTTCCTCACCTATTACCTTGACAACTGCGAGTCATGCACCGTTGTCAATCAATTCATAACAGATAATAATTTCTGGTAAAAAAAGAAATTGAAAACAAGTGATCATTAATCAATCATTAGAAAACCCGAAATGTCGCGTTTTTACTTATACAAGTTTCTTTCTTCTGAATATTTTTTTACATCCTCGGTCAGAATCTGATTTGTTGCCACCTTAGAGACAGGTTCGAAGAATTACCGTGTAAGAGCAAAATCAAGCGAGAATATTGGCCTTTGTTATTGTATTCTAGGCAATCATTATTAGATTGCACTGCAGGTAGAGCTTGTCTGATTTAAACTCACATAATTACCCTCCATTCACCGCCTTGTAAGCTGGCCAGTTTACAGGCAAAGCTGGATGAGAACACTTGTAACGCGCGTGCAATTGCACTTAATCTAAACCTCCACTCCTTTTCAATCAACCGCCATCCAAAACAGGGCGAAAATTAAAACCGTTACATCAAGCGTGGCTTCGACAAGTGAATAAACTTCCTCCTCCTCCTCTCTCTCTCCGTCCATCTCCAGCGTCTCGAGCCGTGTAACATCATCACCGACTCTCCTCACCGCGTCCTCGTGTTTTGAGGACAAAATTGCGCTCTTTCTCATCCCCTTTTTCAAGAGCGCCGTCGAGGAAATTAAATTTTTGTTACGTCTCGCGCACTCGAGATTGTATCTTACCAAACTGCGCAAGATTGGGTGGCGGGAGAGAAAAAATAACAGATTCTCTCCACAAATTGGATTCTTCACTTACATGATGCGGAGAATGAGATACCGTGATTTATCGCGAGATATTTAATAGTTTTGTGACTCAATTAAAACAAGAAAGAGAGAGTGAGGCGATTTGTAGGAGCAGAGAAAACACATCAAAGTGACGAGGTAGGATCGAGTGACACAGCGGCGGATGCAGGCTACCTCGTGCCAGCTGACTCAGTTACACATCTACACGAGACGACAACATGCTTTTCAAAATAAATACCCGAGTGCTACGAGGAAAAAAAGCCTACCTTACGAAGAAAACCCGCCCAAAGCTTTAAATAACAACATCCTATGTACACTATAGTGGTTGCTTTTGAGTAGTGTACATGGTGTACATAGAGCAAAACCGTGACTTAAGTGATCATAGGATTAATGAATTTAGAAAAGAGAAAAGAAGTCTTTCATCACGCCTATACAACGTGTAAGACAATGCGTTGAAGTTATGGCACAGAGCACGTGTCACGAGGCTCATGTCTGTGCCATACCTGTTACATGTATAGTCTTGACTTGGGTATAAGCAGATGTCCTGAACTTCAACTGTTCAACCAATGTTTAGTTTGAACCATATAATACATATTCTTAAAGGGCATCGTATAAATCTATCATCTTTTAATCATGTTGACGTTTGATGTTGGTGTTAATAAACTTGTATGAATGTACTGCTTTAAATTGACAACTCCTGTATTTTTATCTACACACGATTCTTCAAAGTTTAGGAGAAACATTCATCTGTGCTGACTTAAACCTTCCAATGCGATAGGGTAAAGATCCATGAAAATGTGACATTTTGTTACTTTGGGTCCTAATTTAACTCATTATATCTTTGGTAATCGTTAATGACGGAAAATTATGAGGAACTCATTGTAACAGACGAATTAACAATGCGAAAGTTTGATTATTGGCGACATTCTTATGTGACCCTATCAGACAACCATGTCAGATGTCTCAGTTAGGAAAAATCGTGATGAATAGGGTGTTTACAAACATTTTGGAGAGACCAAGCCTTCATGTTAACTTTGGAGAGGTTGAACACGTTAGACATGTTGGATACATAACCATAATATACAATTGAACTCTTCATGTGCAGTTGACGCACACTGATACACATACATCGCATAGGGTAGCAGTTGGTCTGGCAACGAATGGTTTTACGGATTCCTGTACACGTTACACCAATGTTCATTGCTCATGCAAAGTAGAGGTTACAGAAGTTGAACAGGAAAAGGAGGACGCGAATGTTTAATCATATGAGAAGAAGGAGGAAGGGTATGTATTTCGAGGCCCTTTAGTGCCGTAATTCCAATTATTCTAGTAAGCCTGTCGTAATATTCACCCTCTTTATGTACAATATATAGGCTGGACATTTAGGGAGACACAATCATTCACAGTTAAAGTTGGGTCAAACTAGACAGATCTGCAGTGTAGTGTAAAGTTAAGACACTACGCACGCAGCACAAGTCTGTGTTCCTTGAGTCTTTCCATTTTTTCTGTAGCAACGGCACATCGGACAACACGCGGTTTCCTCTTCTTCTGTAAAGTCTGGTCGAGGTATGACTGTGCATGCATTTAATATGATAACTTTGAGCGCATAATATACTTTCTTAGATTCAATGTGCAACAGCATTAGTTCACCTGCCATGACAGGTTGTTTGTGATAGAGATTAGTCTTTCTGTTCCATGCCCTCACTCGGGTCATTTTTGTTCAGTGCTTGCCTGTGTTCCTGTGCCTTTTTCCTGAGTGCTTCGACGCTCATGGTCTTCCGCTCCCTCCACGCGTCCAGGAACCCGATCTGCTGGCTGTTGGCCCTGAGGCACCCCGCCAGCCGGTCGGCCGTCAGCCCAGCCCACATACGGGGAAAACCGAACGTTGTGAGGGCGCCCCACGCTAGAGGGTTCGGCGCCGTCAGTGCGTAGCTGGGGCAGAACTCTGGCCATAGGGCCGCGGCTGCTGCGGCTGCGGCCACTGTACCTGGCTTGATGTCCGCGTGCTGGTCAGGCTGTCGCGACAGCAGCCTGTCAATGCTGAAGGAGCTGTGGAACGCGGACGCCGCGTCGCAGTCTCGTAGCTTGTCGGCTTCGAAGCGCGGTAAGGGGCCGACCCCACGGAGCGGGCTCAGGAGCGTCCTGGCCGGTAGCTTAAACCGAGGCGAGTCGGGGAGTTTCCGTTGGTCCTCCACCGTATCAATACTAGCACTGTCCATGCATTCTGAGTCAACCTCACTCGGTTCAGCGCTGGAGCAGTCCATGAAGTCCTTTGGTGGGAGTTGTCCATCGGGGAGGAACCCCATTGTGCCACCAACACACAACCCTGACGCCGAACTCGCCGAGTCTCGGCCATTCCCGTTGGCTCCATCCCCACCCCCGGCCCCGTCCCCGCTACCCTGGTTGCCCCCGGTACTCCTCCGACCGCCCTGTCTCTGCACGGACTTCTCTGACTTCTCCTTCTGCTTCTTCATCTTCCTCTCGACCTTGAGCCTCTCCCTGCGCTCCAGCTCATCGGGTGGGATGGGGTCACCGCTGCATGACGTCAGGTGGGCGTTGTGAGCCGGGCGACCAGGCCCCTTCCTCGTGTTCTCCTTCTTGCGCCACTTGGCTCGACGGTTCTGAAACCACACCTGGAGCAAAGATACATAAAAACTTTCATTAAAAAAGTTACTGAAAATGATATGAATTGTAATTCGATATACGATGCACTATGGAGACTCATAAACATCATACTTATAGGGGGAACACATAGCTTGAAAGATGTTGAGGATTAATGTTGAGGACATAAATGTACTTCTTAATGCAATATACTGTATGACACTATACACGATGTGGGTAGAAGAAATGGAGTGGAATGATATAATAAGATTATGTACAATATTATTGTGAGACGCATCGCAGGTATTCAATAGAGATCAAATTTTCTGTGGGAATTTTGGACTTGAAATGTCTGAAAAATAATATATACTCGTTGAATTGAAATCATATCACTATGTGCATTATCTCATTTTGATTTGATGCAGAGTGGATTCTAATGTGACAAACCTAAAGAATTCTGCAACTGTGATATGCGTATCGTTTGGCTGAATTGAACAAATCTGATTGTGAGGTCTTATTATCAAGTTATGACTGCGTCGTTTACACAAAATACAGAGGACGACCAAAAGCATTGTTGAGAATGTGCACTTCAGAACGCACTGCTCACTTGCCCAAAATAAGAAAAGCATTTGAGGACGGTGAAAGAAAATGTGAAACCAAATGGTTCAGATCGTCAACAATACAATGCCACCACAACCCCCCCCCCCCCTCTCCTCCACCCCCATCCATGACATTTCGGGAAAAGGCCTTCTTCTTTTAATTTGATAGCGACAAGTAACGATAGAATAAAGCAAACTGTAATCAAAGCATCGCCACAGTTGATCCACTTTTTTTTCCTCGGCCGAATCAATATCTGCCTACTTCTGTCGTTTTTGACATTCACGCCTCTAGATCCATTTCGTCACTTCATTGCACGTTCCTGCAATCTTCGACTTCCTTGCCCATCGCTTTAGTGACAGGGGTAGACAGCAGGAGCGGAGATGGGCGGGGAGAAAAGAGAGCAGGAGAGACACAGATCGGTAGAGAGGGTGAGACACGGGGAGAGAGGGGGGAGGTAGAGAGAGAGAGAGAGAGAGAGAGAGAGAGAGAGAGAGAGAGGAAGAGAGAGTGAGATGGAGAGAGAAGAGTGAGAGAGAGCGAGCAAGAGATGGAGAGATGGAGGGAGGAAGAGATAGAGAAAGAGAGAGAAATAGAGCGAGAGAGAGGGAGAGAGAGAGAGAGAGAGAAACAGACAGACATGCAGACATGCACAGGCAGACGAACAAAGACAACAGGTAAACAGGTAGTCAGAAGAAGATATTAAAAAAAATAAAACATAGAGAGAGACAGAGACACACAATTCAGAAAACAGACACAGGGCATTTGTGGAGAGAGGCAGACAGACAGACAGAGAGAGACAGAGAGAAAGACAGAGAGACTGAGAGATAAAAAGAGGGAGAGAGAGAAAAAGAGGGAGAGAGAGAGAGACTCGCAGAAAATGCAGAAAGAAAGAAAGAGAGAGAGAGGAGCAGAGACGTGATAATGTGGGGGTGAGAAGAAACTGTAATGTCAACGACGCCTACGTCACTTCCTGTTTGGCAAGGCACTTCAGTCGCCCTCAGTTTGCGTGTTATTGATTTCTGCCGAGCGAGGAAATTTGGTTGCTGAAGCAAAGTGTTGCCCTCAATTAAGACATTTTGCGATGTTTCTGGCGGCTACGCAGAGCATATCTTGCAAGTCATATAATTCAGCGAAAATCACCCCATTTCAAATCGATCAGCGCTGCCATTTTCTCCGGCGCAAATGGGCGATGTGTGATAAGTGTTTATTTTATTGCCTTGAATTTCAAGGCACATGTGGAGTATCTCCCCTAGATATGTTTTAATGGCAGAAGGGGGAATTCACAGCCTGTACTCAAGGATCGTTTGTCCCACCCATTACTAGATACTACTCCAAACTTTGATTGCGTTTAACTACACTTTTGTAAAACAGAATGCCGTGGTCAGGGTGTGTAAGGGGAAAATGTCGCAAGGAAAGCAACATCAACAAAAGCACATCGTAACATTACAAAAATACATAATTTTGATGCACCACTAATGAAATTAACCTTGTAGGACGACACTTGAGAAAATATTGATTAGCGAGGGAACATGTTTCAATTGGTAATAGAAATCATAGTACCATTGCTTTATATATAGAAGTAAATTCGACTGATAAAAACACACACAGCAACAACATCAACCCGCATCTACAATACTAATGACAATGATAAAAATTATGAATAAAAGTAAGGAACTAGACGACTAAGGATTATTACAGTGTCTGGAAGAATACAGATTAATCTGGTCATCAATATAATCGTGTCGAATTAGATTAATTTGAACGTTAGGCCCCATTTCGCATCAAGCGATATCTTCTGCAGCGGGTAGGGATGTATTTTCTTCTGTCTCGCGAAATTCAAAGCACGGCTTCGAATAAAAGTATTGAGATACACAGATAGAGAGGGACTCGTCATCTTTCTAGCATGAACTACGTTTATACATGCTAGCGTGGTCTTCAGGCTGTTAGATATTCTTCATCGATACCATCATAGCTACTTCCGGGTCAAGTGTTAACCGGATCATCCCCTAGTCCGCATTAAACATGTTAAACGAGGAGCTAAATGAATTGAGAGTTGTTAGTCTACTTAACCAGATCTGGTTGGGATCCGGACTCTACCAATGAATTTAAAAGTTGGACTGTTTAATGTCTCACAGCTTGGAAGTTAGGCTACGCACTTATGAACTCCCTGGCCATTCGGAGCGGCTGCAAACCTTCCCGCGATGATTGGCACTGCGTTGCTATGTGAACCATCTTTGATAATGATCTCATGGATCTTGAGAGTATCGGGTGTCACGTGTCTGAAATCAATCACGTGACAGACATGGCTGTTTATTAGTCGGCCTCATCATCGTGCTCATAGAGATCAATCGTCTGTCTGCGAGCTCGGGCTGCCTTCTCGAGGGCTACTTATACAGGCAAGGGCGGATGAATTATAGATCATCGTGGACATGATTATGAAGGTGCATGTGAAATATGTGTTAAGGGTGTTTAGAGGACGCTTTAGTATAACTGATTTACAACTAAAAAAATCAGCCAAGATGAGGGACTACAACTTAAAGATACGAAGTTGTTGGAAGAAAGCATAAAGTGAGACACGCACCTAGCTATGAGAGCACCCTAATCGTGTGTGTGTGCGTGAGCGCGTGTGTGTGAGCGTGTGTATGTGTTTTCAAAATACTATTACTACTACTACTACTACTGCTGCTGCTGCCTCTACTACTACTACTACTACTACTACTACTACTACTACTACTACTACTACTACTACTACTACAACTAGTACAACTACTACTACAACTAGTACAACAACTACTACTACTACTACTACTACTACTACTACTACTACTACTACTACTACTACTACTACTACTACTACTACCACTACCACTACTACTACTACTACTACTACTACTACTACTACTACTACTGCTACTTCTACTACTACTACTACTACTACTACTACTACTACTACTACTACGACGACGACGACGACGACGACTATTACTACTCATACTACTAGTACCATTACTAATAATTTATTACTACACTGTACGACTTCTAGAATTACATTTATTACGATGACTACTATATTCCTTCTTCTATTACTGATTCTGATAATTCTACTACAACAACCATAGCAACCACTGATATTAATACTGTCCCACTGCTAATAATGATAATGATATGAGTGGTGATTTAATTGATAGCACATGTATATCAGTATTCATTTGGAATGCGGAGTATCCAATAATGCAAAATCACCGCAGCGATCGACGGTAATAATGTGCGTGATGCAGGAATCATACGGTCGACTGAAGTAAACCTTCTTGCCTGGCTGAAAGGTCGGCTTGCTCTGGTCAGGAGTAAGACTGGGAGGGTTAAGGTTAGAGACCGAGCCTTCTTCCTATCCTAGCCAGCCGTCACTCCCTCTCACCTCCCTGCCCTCTACTCAGTCCACCCTCACGACCATGCTATGCCATGCGCCACCGAATCGATTTTGGTTGAGTGATAAAAACAGAATCAATGGCACGAAACAGTTAAGTCAAAGTCTATTGCAAGAAATCTTTACGCCAACATGACTTCACTTTATCGACGCGAGAGAAGAAGTAAGAGTTATTTTGTATCGCGACTTGTCAAGTCGCACATTAGCAGACTTTGATTTTTTCATACGTGTCGCTTTTTGGCTTTCTTGTCCGCATGTTTGTACTTGTCACTTTGCTCGGGTCCGAGTCGATACACGCAGTCAAGCGCGCTCTAGATTTCTATCTTAACTTGTAATTAAAGAGAGATGAGATGGACAGCTTGATTGTCTTAAATTAAATGTAGCCGAAAAGAGTTACCCTTTTATCTCGGTCCTCGTATTATCTACAAGTTATTAAATACTGGCATGAAAAGGTGAATTTGGGCAAGAAGTTTCTGCTTGACACCCGACCTGTCCTCTTGTCAAGTCTGAGAGCTGAGCGCAAGACAACCCCAACTTTTCTTCTGACGTGTAACATGTGTAAGATGAGAAGCGTCTTCCTGTAAAGGCATGCACGGAGACACAAGACTTTCTTTCCTTTTTCAAATGCTATATTTGCTATGTCATAATCTACGACCGTTACATATTTGATTGCAGACGGAGGTAAGGCGGGACAAGCCACAGTAAGGGGAAACTAATCGAAAGATGAGAAACAAGGGCGCCTTAGCCGGTTAACCGAGTTACACTTACATTAACCGTGTTAGCCTACAAAATTCTTGACACAGGCCGGGGAATTAAGTCAAGTTTAAGGATAGCGGCAGGGGATTTGATGGAAGAGGGAGGAAGTGATGGATAAAAATGTATATTAAAGGGGAAGAGAGCGAGAGATATGGAGATAAAAAGAAAGTAAAAATATAGATATAACATAAAAACAGAATCGAAGAGTGTAAGGAGAAGGCAGACGTAATGAAAACATGATCCTTATTTAGATAACGTTTATCGTCATCATCTCCGTCATCTTTGTCACCATTCTCCCTCATCCTGTCCTCTTCCTCCAAAATTATCCTTTTATCCCTTTTCTCTCTCTGTTATTTTTCTTCACATCATCCATGAGCATGAGTAATGTACACAATACATAGGTAGGACACAACTTTCAACGCTTTAACTTTCAATATATCATTTTCACCCTCCCTTAAGGGTGTTAAGGTGAACCTGTTGAGAAACAGAAATGTGACTACGCTGTACCTTGTCTATGGTGTTAGTGCTTTTCTGGCTCTCAGTTGTCGTCGCTAGAGCAATGCATAATTTTACTTATACATGCTGCACATTTAGGTCGCATTCAGCAACTACTTTGTCGTCTTTTCATTAGTGGCATAGCCTTGATAATAATGTCAATCATTGCCTGAGAAGTATATAATCATGCGATTCAAATAACTAATCATAGCACTGTATAAATTCACCTCGTCGATGGCATTGTATACGCTACTTTTAAAGGTATTACGTGAACATTTAAAAGCGACATTAATAAAGAATGTCTTCGTCGAAGTCTTTTCGATTTTGAAAGGTTTTGTGGTAAATGTGTCGTTCTGCGAAAGGGCGCAGGCATAATAACAAATCATGCATTTAGCATAGTGGTAATGCTAGCTCTTATTCAAACACCTTGAGGTATATAGAGTTGACAATTCCCAAGACAGATTCATATCAAAATCAATATAAAGTCGCACCTAATAAAACTAATGGACCAAAAGTAAGACCCAATGACATGATAGTACAGGCTTCTCATACATGCCATGACTAGTGCAAAGCCCTATCCACAATGGGCAGCGATCGGATTTTAATAGGAAGTAGATATGACCTTATATGACCAGCAAATTGAAGTCTGACATGTCAGACCTTGCCCACAGATTCGTCGACAACATAATGAATTCGACAGCGCTGCGATCATGCACAATCAACAGAGAAATGAGAGAGCCAAAGTGATATACAAATTATCTCACGACAATTAGAAGATAAATTTGTCAGTGATTTAATTGCCCAGTTTTCTCCTCTTTAATTTGACAAATGTCACTACAATTTGCTTTCCTCTCAGCGCCGTACGATTGCCGGCATGTTTCCCTTCCAGAACAAAACAAAAAAAGAGCGGAAAAAGCCGGGAGCGACTTGTATTTGACATGCTGGTAGAATTAATTGCACCGCGCATCCAATGAGACTGTCATCGCGACAATACGGCTGATTAAATTCAACAGTCACAGCGCTCTTAGTGGCTTTGTGATCGGGCGATCTAATGATGGCATAACGCTGATAACCGACTCGCCACAAATCACTCATTAGTTTCTCCGTCTTGCCGTTGTTCATACAGATATCATGATGTCAGTTTTAATTCGCTGATTGTGTGACACGAAATTGCACTTCTGCATGTTGTTTTTGAAGATACCTCCCGACTGAAGTTCATAATGCACGTCTCTTTCATGTGTTATTCAACATGTACAGTTGATCAAAGTTTGATATATCCAGTAAAACAAAACAAACGAGCATCGTCAACGTTACTCCCCACGGCAACTAGGGAAAAGGTCACATCGAGTTCTCCGCATGCACATAAAAACAACACGAAATATTTTAGAGCGCGGCGTTAATTGGAAACTTCTTCAGCTTTGAATCCGGTAGGGAGTGGGTGGGGTAGGGGAGGGGGTTCTTGATACCGAATGATTCCCGTTCTGCGTTATTACCTTTCTGTTCGATACACCATTAACCTTGGTATTACATTCGAAGGAAACATAAGCTGATCAGCCTCCATTTCTACATCGGGCTCTTATATAAGAAAGGGGTTGCCAACATTAACGACGATGGTTACACTGTTACAGAAACGAAAATATTAAATTTTATCTGGATATATCGACAAGTATACTTTACATCTGTGAAGCATTATCTAGCGTTAACAAATCGTTGTCATGGTCTTATCAAATGATGACGAAATGACACTCTGTTCTGATGTGTTGGTGTGTATGTGTATGTGTATGTGTGTGTGTTTGTGTGTGTATGTGTGTGTGTTGTGTTTGTCTCCGTGTGTGTATGTACCCAAGAAAAATATAAGTCACGGCGTGCCTAGTAAACGGAGGGAGACATGAATGTGAATATTTTGCCGTATAAGCGAGGAAATGAAGACAGAGGGAGACAGAAAGAAAGAAAGAGGGAGACAGGGAGAAAGAGAGAAAGAACGAAAGATAGAGAGAGAGAGAGACAGAGAGAGAGAGAGAGAGAGAGGGAGAGAAAGATGGGGGGGGGGGGAGGGAGGGGGGGGGGGCTGTAAGTATTAAAACAGAAAAGAAGAAAGCAGCGTGTGATCCCTAAACACAATGTGCGATTCAGATAAAAACAGAGCATTCGATGTAAATTTAAAGTGGCATTTTCACGGAGGTTTTGCGACATAAAGAATGATTTTCTGTCGTTCATATATTTGTGTTTCGTGTGAATGCTTTCACCGTTCATAATAGGTGACCTCTTTAGCGTTCCATAGAAAAGCTCTCGCTTGAGATCGTGCGGAAAATGGCCTTAGCCGACACTACGCTCATTCTTCAAGAACAAAGCGCCCTTTTTATCAACCACCACCGATTAAATTTGTCATAGAAATACTGGCAAAAATGCTGGCGTCCTGTCAGTGGTCTCGTGTGGACGATATTTCTTGACGAATTGATGAAAATCGGAGACCTTCAAACACGTATTTCAATTACCACTTAATAATTCTAATTTAATTCAAAATAAACGATACCATTACCTGACTTAATGCGTACGTGTGCAAAGCTGTATTAAAAAAATTCGTTATCTTACAGGTAGTTGAGTATCTATGCGCTACTATCGCATATGTACGATAATACTACATGCGATTATGATGTAGAAACTAAGATATCAAACTCAATCGAACACTCCATTCGTACTATTGGTCTTATACAACCAATCATTCATACAATAGACTAAGAGACAGAGATATTTTAAGAACAATTTCTGTGACATTTCTTGCTTGCGGCTATCCGAAATCTCCCTTCTATCCGATGATGATTGTCGCCTTTCCATGTCGACTCCCACTACATGTGCTGCGCAGAACGCTCTTACGCACAGTACCCTGGCTGCTGTCGACACACTAGCAATATTTTAATCGTGTACGCAATTTGTGCACTATCTCCAAACACATCAAACGCGCCACAATAAATCAACAAATCAAGGTGTAATGTGCCCTAATGATTGATAAAGTGATTACTGTAAATATGACAGACATTATGCATTGATTACGGCAGTGACTTGCTGATGTATTTGATTAGGCTAATAATTAAGCTGATATGCACTGATATGTTGGCTGATATAAAAATGATGTGAATACTACGATATCAATAACGTGTATCAATCTTGTAATCGAATATGCATATGCTTTATAATATGTGTACATATCATGTACATGATGCGTTGCATAAGTTGCATAACTAGTCGTATGTCATATTCAATACCCATTACAGTCGATTTGAGAAAATATTGCCATCATAGTTGCCAATGGGTAGAATTTGTTTCCGACTGCAATACTTCATATGCTCTAGGTGCATTTATTCCGTCAATTCATATTGTAATAATACTTTGTCTTAAATTTTGAAATGGAATAATTAAAGCGTTAAGTTTATTTTCGTCTGCGGCGGCTTTTCACGCACAGCTTCAACCACCACGTGCACCTTGCAGTTACTTTTACTATTCGTTCGGGGGCATAGCACGAGTAGATTAGAGTAAGAGAAAGCGACGCACCGAACATGAATTTGAGAGTCTTCAGATTATGCAAGGCTGCGGCGAGGTGCTTTTAAAGAGAATTAAGGCACCGACTCTTTTTTTTTTCAAGAGGCGAGGGTCGTGCACCGTGTTTCTTAGTTGTTAGCCACTGAATTGCATCTATTTGAGAATTCCTCGACAAATAATAGATTCGCTGATTATTCCACGAGCAGTCAATGCACTAACTAGGCATGGCTGACTTGGACGGGCTAGCCATTTAGCCGGGCGGCTGATCGATGAACACCGCTGGCTCACCCAAGATAGCAGGGGATTAGATAATGTGCCGATTCGCCTATACAGCAGCCAACAGGATTTGCCACGGAGAGCGCACCAGGGGTTCAACGAAGCAGCGTGAAAGACCCTATCTTGCGGAAAGAAGTATTCATTTAAACAATTTCACGGGTAGCGAAGGGGAAGGAGAAATCACTCACCGGTTGGGAATCGAATAAGCTTCCCCTCGGCTAGCGGGCAAGATGAAAATTGAGTTGCTTGCATCATGTATTTATGAGGAGCGACATGGTATTAGTAACGCCGGGCTGTGCGCGGGCCATGCAGGCGCGCTGATGGAAAGATGCTAAGGAGTTTGCCCAAGGGATCACGCAAAGCTACCAGAGATGACTCTCAATGGATGTATATACATACTATATGACACACTACACCTTAGCAATTCATATTACGGTGGTTAATCCCGCGCTCAATACTAATGCGAGGATTTCCTCACTGATGAGAAATTATGCTTTTAGTTGTGAAAGAAATCGTTGTAGTAGTAGTAGTAGTACTACTACTACTACTACTACTAGTATTATTATTATTATTATTATTATTAGTAGTAGTAGTAGTAGTAGTAGTAGTAGTAGTAGTAGTAGTAGTAGTAGTAGTAGTAGTAGTACAGTGATAGTACTATGGTGAAGTATGATTCATATTTTCATAATGAAGTATTGGAGGAACAAAGATCGGAGTAGCATTGTCATTATTGTAGATTGCACCACTATTGTGTCATTCGTGGAAGAATTGCTGTTACCTCTATCGAATCGCTTCCACGTAATAATAGAAGTTGACGAATTGCGACTTCCACTTTCTGTGAGAGCGACAGTCTTGTCATGCTTGTCATGTGTATTGTGGTGTGTATCGCAGATATTCAGCTTCATCAAAGTATTTGTTACCTTTATCTCCCTTCCCGTGTTCTCCTCTTTGCCTCCATCCACTCCATCGAAACCCTTGTTGCATATTTTCTTCCTACTGCCCTATCACGCGCCCTGTTTCGTTTCCTTCTGACCCCTCCCAAGCCACACCCACGTTTCTTACCCCGTTACCCCCCCCCCCCCCCCCCACCCATCCTCTTTCCACCCCTGACAACCTCCTCCTCACAATCCCAACATAAACCCATCAACCCACACATGTAGACACACACACATACACCCCCCCCCCACTAACACACAAACTCACACACACACAAACGCACGCACCACACACACACACACAGACACACACACAGACATACACACACAGACACACACACACAGACATAAACACACACACACACACACGCACACACACACACACACACCCTCTCCTCCTTGCATCATCTGCCTCCTACCCTTCCCATCATCCGCCCTCTCCCCATCGCATCCTCCACCGACCATGTCCAATTCCGTTCTCATTACATTGGCACGTCCCAAGCAAACAACGCCAGACACACTAGCCCCCATTATCCTCGCCTCCCGCCCCCCGTACCCACCGGCCAAGATAAATACAATTTGGGGTGTAACGTCTCTCAGCCGTACGTATGATTAAATTACTCTCTCTTTGTCAGACCCTAATCAAGTCTGTAAGCGGTCCGCATCTTTCACGGGTTTTTTTTTTTTGTCACAATCATCGGAAATGAGATTTGATAATGGAGTTGTGGTGTCATCCCTTATTGAGCACTAATATCTGACAGTGTGACTTCTTCTCCTTAGCAACCGGTATGTCAAACGGGATAACTGAGTGTGTGACCTATTCCACTCTTGTCTCGGTATCATTTAGATAGGTTCAGGAAAAGCCGTGTCCATGTAGTTGAGCCAAATGTGCTCACTTTATGCACGACTCCAAGGTCATTGGTATCATCGCTACAGAACAATAAAGCCTCGCATATTGATTTCAATAACATTTAACGTACGGATATTATACTGTTTCATTGAACAAATCGTATCTCTTTCACATAATCTTCCACACAAAACACATAGAGGCGTTTTCATGATTACAGACCTATCTATCTAGATATTATCTTAATTTCTTATGATGTTTATACTGTATATATAAAGCATGAACTACCCGTAGTGTTAACGAATGACATGTTTAACAGGAACTTTTGACGGTCCGAGTCCTCTACCTTTAATTTGCGAATCATTTTCTACAGCACAATGTAGGGAGAAAAGAATACCCTAGTTAATAATGGTGTTAATATATATTTCTGAATATCGCAAAGTGTGTATGAAAGGCGCTGTGGTTATATGGGGTGTAAGTACGATATGACCATCCACCTCCTGTCTCCTGCGAGATTGGCATGTAACCATGGTAACCTCATCGACTTTCAATCAGATCGTCTAATAAGATATCGATCAAGGAATGAACGTCGACTTCACCGAAAAACTAAGCCCCTCATCCATCACGATGACGAGCCACGCGATCGTCGAGATGATATCGCGATAGAATCCACCTCAAGCATGCGAACTTATGCGAAGGTGAAGGGCACCTCGCTCGATATACATGATATAGAAGAGCTAACAGGGAGCATGGGGAGGAGAGAACACCTAGCAACCATTGTCATGGAGGCTCATGATGACGATGACGGCTACCACGATGATGATGATGATGATGATGATGATAATGATGATGATGATGACCATGATGATTATGATTATGATTATAGTGATAGTGATATTGATTGAAATTACGATGCTGATGCTGTGGTGATGGTGATACTAATGGTGATGGTGACAATGATGACGCAAATGATGAAGATGATGATGGTGATACTGATAGAAATATATGAATCATATGTAAGTGATGTTGGAAGCGTTGATGATGAGGAAGACGAGATAGAACTGGAGGATACGATGGTAGATAGCAGTATCTATAACAAAACTCAAGCAAAGACATTCATCGGAAATAATTTCCGGCCTTGAACCTTTTTAGTGAGCGTACACACGCCTATTCATCTATTACGATATCAAGTCGGGACGTTAAAAGTCAATTATCACAACTTGTCAATTGATAAGACAGAGAAGGAGGTCATTGGATAATAGTCGTACCTCATCAGCAACAAGCAATTACATGTACTTTCAACATATGTTCAATTCCATCCATCAATTACTCTTTATTTAACCATTCTATTGAGTCCTTCTTTCAAATATGAAGGAATCATTTATCAACTGCAGAATAATGAAAGAATAAGACGTGATGTCAGAATCTCAGTAATGCTATCCCGTCCTACATTAATTTGTCCTTCCTCATTGCATTTCGCGCACATACAGTCATATAATGCGCAACTTGCCGGACCTAAATGCGGACAAAATTTTGCTTTGTCGTAAGTGGAATTGAACTCAAGTATGATCACAATAATGTAATCTTAACAATCACTTTAGCGGCTGGAGAGTAACGCGAGCTTACGGCGCCATGAGGAAATATTGGTAATCTCTGGCAAAATGATGGTTGTTATGCATAGAACGGTAATCCCTAGCGCCAGCTCACGACATGATGTGAGGGGCGCTCCGGTCCGCAGCTTGGCCAGAAAGAAGCCTCATTCCCAGGCGACATCTTCTTGGATTGAAATCAGGAGATGTGAGATTGGAAATTAAATTCTCGTGTCGAATATCACCCGAGAAATCTGATTTAATCATTTCGTATTTAGCCTCCGCCCTTCTCTTCCCTTGTCCCTCTGTCCCGATATTATCGTCGCCCTCCTGCTCAACTTCTTCTTCTTCTTCTTCTTCTTCTTCTTCTTCTTCTTCTTCTTCTTCTTCTTCTTCTTCTTCTTCTTCTTCTTCTTCTTTTTCATCCCATTAACTTCTTCGTTTCCTACTTTTCCTTCTATCAGGTTTGTCTATTTCTTTGAGAGCCTGAGAGAGAGAGAGAGAGAGAAGGAGGGAGAGAGAGAGAGAGGGGGGGGGGAAGGAGAGAGAGAGAGAGAGTGCGGACAGACAGACATACAGACACACATACATAGAGCGGAAGGGAAACTAGGGAGCAAGAGAGGGATAGCGAAGAGAAATGGTGGGTAAGCATGCGACTGATATGAAGAAAGGGAAAAGAAAATAATGATTACTCATTTTCACACGAGGTCCATCGTTTTTTTTAGCTTGACCAAAGAAAATTATACTTGGCAAAAAAAAACACTTCATTCATCTCCCGACGATGCTTTTAAGTGCCCTATTGTTGATAAATTGAAAGATGCAAATAGAAAAGGGAGAAAAGCGGCTCTGACACCCTTCGTTGGTCTTATCCATACGCGGTTATGTTAATCAAGCTCACTCAAATGTGGAGTGAAACAAGATCAGAATTCACGCATACAGCAGTCCACAGATTTACATTCTGAGAGGGGGAGGGGGGGGGGGGCGAATCCGTTAGAAGTCTTGTGACAAAGTGTTACAAAATAGCTGGGGTGACTGCTACAAATTGAGTCGACAGACGGCGCGTCCTCCGCGGGGCAAATTTTGTATCGCTCTCAGATTGTCGGGAGCGCGCGCTTTTTCGCTAGCTCCTCGCCGCGGCGGCCTCAGCTAGCTGCATCCACCCCTATCTCATGCTGTCCGTGGATGTCAGCTTACTGATGCCAGACACGATGCGAACGTGGGCAAGATGGACCAGCAACATTGCCCAGTGACGAGACGTGAAGGGGAGGTTTCAGTGAGGAGGAGGAGATGGAGAAGAGGGGAGAAGACAAAGGGGGTGGAGAGACGTAAGAGAGGGAAGGGGAGGGGGGGGGGGGTAGAGATTGGGTAAAAGAGGGAAAGAAAAAGAGAAAGAAGGGGAGGGGAGGGGTAAGGATATAGACAGATATAGAAACATACAGATATAGAGAATACATCACATGATGAAAGAAGTGAATTGTAGTATAAGCTTCTTGAAACAATTGGAAAACCATGAAATACATACCTTTAAAATCACATCTTAAATAACACTTTTTTGGCCTTTACTCATTTGGCTTTTCACAACAGAAAATAAAAGGGAATGTGAATTGATATTTTAAACCACTGTACACACGGTAGATGTAATAGTTGTGGATAAGTTCCAAAGCATTCAAAGCCTATCAAACACGGTATTCAAAATCAGTCCCGCAATATTCATTACGAGTAATATATCTTTGTTTGATTTCTGTTCTTGCTTGTAGGAAATCGCGTAAATAAATGAAGAAATTGATACGTAATGAACTATTGAAAAGAAAGAGGAATTTCACAATGAATATGAAGTTTCTGCGCTTTCATTCAGCTATGAAAGTACACATTTGCTATTTGCATTCACAGTTCCCACCATCTCTTCTTGAGAGAACAATGACGATGAAGGCAGAGAATGATTACATCTCTCTGCCTCGATCCGCCTATCTCTCTCTCTCTCTCTCTCTCTCTCTCTCTCCTCTCTGTTTTTCTCTCTCTCTCCCTGAATTTACATCGTTCGCCTCTCTTTATATCGCTCTCTCACTCCAATGCTCTCCGCCTTTCTCTCTCTTTCTCCCTCTTTACCTTATCATCTACCCCACCTAGCCCCTCTTTTACTTTTTCTTACTCTTTCTTTCTTTCTACATGATCTCCCCCCCTATCTCTCTCTGTCCCAATCTGCCACTCTCTCTCTCTCTCTCTCTCTCTCTCTCTCTCTCTCTCTCTCTCTCTCTCTCTCTCTTTCTCTCCTAATCTCTCTCTTACTAACTCCCGCTGCCTCGGCCCCCCTCCCCCTCTCTCTACTCCTCACGCCATCTCAACCACCTCACTGTCACTCTCTCTCTCTCTCTCTCTCTCTCTCTCTCCTCATCTTGCCCTCCTCTCTCCTCTCATGTCATCGCACCCTCTCTCCCCTCCTTGCCATTCCTGCCCCAGTCAATAGCTGAGCTGGCTGGGTAAGACTGTCGTCTATCATGGCGGGCAAACGGAAACAGGAAGCGGGACTTATTCCTCAGGAAGCAGCGCTGTGTTTGATTGCTGGTTCGCCATTCCCCACCGTAATATTTCATTTTCCAGCCCAAAAGAAATGAAATTAAGATAGTTGGTATCCATTTAAAGAAATCAATTCTTTTCATTTACGTTTACTCCCTCCACTTTCCCTCCCCTTCGCCGCAAGAATTTTAATTGCTTGCGATGGAACTTGATGACGATGTAGGGGAGCCTTTTTTTCAGACAGCGGTTGTTGTTCACCAGTTTATTGGCGCTTGCATATGTACTGATTTTATACTTCACCACTCCCAATCAATAATCGACCAAAGTGATTTAGTTTGGCTAATTTACCGTGATTGTGTAATTCTGTCAATGCCAACCAAGCCAACCGCAGAGGCAATTTTGACTCTGGAATGACAAGTAATATGAAAGCGTCTCTTTCCCTCTCTTCTCATTGATTTCCCTTGTTTGTACACTAAGGTGTGTTGTTGAACTGAGAAAGAAAGATATCTCAATCTTTACTGGCAATTTATTCCCCCCGACGCAAGCAATGTAATTGGTTGTGATTGTAATAAGAGGGAATTTAATGATGAGTTTTGATGGGGACAATACATTAGAAGCTATAAAGATTGTGCTTTTTGGCATGAAGATATAATAAATGAAGTAGAAAAAGAGAAAAGAGAATAAACGGAGTGCGTGAAACACGGGTGGGAGTGGGGAAAGGGGGGGGGGGGGTTGCAATAGGACACAATGAAAAGTTCACACAATAAGGCGACATTATACCAGTAAGCTATCAGCATTGGTAACACTGATCTAAGTTAGTCATGTTAGTTCAACATGACATTACAATATTAGCAGCCGCTTCAGCTGAGAGATTAACGAGTAATAATGATATATTTTAATGCATGACTAGATTAGATAACAATAAACTCGAGATTATATGAAATATTACATTATATACATATGATATTTAAAACACCCTAACAAACAATCATATCATACTACATATGCCTGATTTATTGTCGTTATGACGTGGAATACTTGTGGCTACATATAATTTCGTAATATATCATACCCCTTAATATTCAATCTTTTCAAAATATATGTACAATAAATTGATAAAGAAGTAGTTAACGTGTTTATGATCGTAATATCACAGATATTATCATCATCATTATCATATTGAGAACCATGGGGACGAGTTGCCTATAACACCCACGACGCTGTGATCAGTTCCAACAAAGACACCAATACGGATTATAATCGATTTAAAAGATGCAGAGAGAGAGAGAGAGAGAGAGAGAGAGAGAGAGAGAGAGAGAGGAGAGAGAGAGAGAGAAGGGGGGGGGGGGTGGGGGGCTATTACCCGTTGATACTCTAGTTTAAATTTACTCTAAATGAATCAATTGTTTCGTAATTATCTCAACAAAGCCTATAAGATTGCTTTGTCGTTAGATTAATGGTGTGGATGAAAGCCAATATTTTGATTCAATCATCGATCCACAAGGCCACTTTACACTGGGATAGTGACGACGATAAGCGAATTCGCGCCAGATAAAACCGACCGCCCGACCGGCAGGCAGCTAGCTCCGAAGTTAGTGGTGTAGTGAGAACGTTCGCAATTTACCGACAGAAGTGCGTAATGCATAATCGTTATGACTCCGACGAACGACGGAGGAAGCGAAAGTTTATTCAAGTCGCTAACGCGGAGTTACGATCCGAGGCAGAAGTCAAAGAGATCGGGGTCTCTCGAACCCGCGACAATGGCATCGCGGACATTAGCGGGACGGTGACAACATCCGACTTCATTAGATCGTGGGCCAGAAACAATGACCGCGAGATGGCCCAAGCTAAACAGTCCGGCCAAGGGGACACAACAAAGAGTAAATTAATTTTACCTCCCATCCGTGCCCTCCCCCCTTACCCCCTTCCATTGTTACACCACGTTCTATAGAACAAAGTCAACAAGCCGAAGACGTATATCACGATGGCTATTCACAGCCATTGTGACTGGGTAGAAATAGAAGGTGTCAAGAAAACGTTCTCTGAAAAGATTCAATAAACAATTAAGCGGGCCTTCCCACTTCTTTCTTCTCTCTTTACTTAACTCCTTAAGAACGCTAGCTGCTGGATTGGAAGAAAAGTGAGATCTTTTGAGAACGATGTAACAGGTTTCTTCGCCCAAGAAGGCATCTTTGCAGGAGGGATAACCCCTGTCGTAGCAATAGATACAGCTGTGCACAAATGGGGGATGAGTCAGTGCGGGACTTCTTCAACAAAAAAACAAAGCCTTTCTTTCATGGTAAATAGACAACGGCTCAAGATGCCTAACGGTGATATAAACAAATCTAATAATTATGCACACTTTTCAAAAAAACAACACGACACAACACGCAGATGTTGCATGGGATATGGGGGTGGGGGGGGGGATGCGCTGAAGGGCATATTCTAAATTGTATGACCTAGTCTAAAGTATAGTAGACGTCGTACTGTCATCATCAGTACCATACATGGACACAATTTCGGAGACAAAGTAAAGGTAAGGCAACACATACGTGGTTTATATTGGGTATTTATCATGAAACCAGAAGGGGAAGGTCTTAATGCAAATGACATCCCCATTTGTTCAAGAGATAATTGGAAATATCTTGCAGACGGTTGGCTTTTTGTTTCAAATCTGTTCGTGATTTCAAAGCATATCCGAAACAAACTGTTGCTTTCATAGGAATAATGCTTCCCTTGGTGCTTTATATATTGTGTAGTTTTAGGCAGTGTTTCAGATAACATTAAGCCTGACAATAAACAAATAGCCCACGATGGCACGTTGACATGTACCTGAGTAGTCATCATAGTCCCACTCATGGCAAGAAATAAAAGTGATAAAATGGTTGAGTATGGACTGAGAGAAAAGAAAGAAAACATATACAGCACACGGAAGCAAAGAACAGAATTGAGCTTCACGTAGTAACAAAGTGATTTAATGGGTCATGTTGCATACAGCTGTACAATAATTTTACTTCCCATGTTGTTAGACACAACCAATAAGCACTGAGCATTATACCCGTTGCCATGGTAAGTACAATTTATTGTAGAATTATACTCAACATGATTCTGACACCATGACGGTTAACCACATATCAACCCATTCTCTGCAAACATCAATACACTACACTACTATTCATGACTCGTGCGCAGCATTAGTGCATAAATGCTGGAGCGGCACATATCAAAAAGATGATTTGAATTTTTACCTGGACACGTGACTCCACGAGGTCCAATCGCATGGCGAGGGCCTCGCGCGTGAAGACATCAGGGTAATGGCTCTCGTTAAAGGCTCTCTCTAGCTCCTCCAGCTGCCAGCCGTTGAAGTTGGTTCTGCTTCTTCTCCTCTTGTTGTCCGCAGACTCTTTGTCGTCTTTATCTAGATGATAAGATGTGATAATGGTGTTAGATGTTTGAATTCGACGTTTTCTAAACCCGTTTATCTCATTCCCATAGACTCAACGCAGTGACCACCAGGGTCCTGTCTTATAATGAATTGCAATTGATTTTAATCGTAATTACGTACATTAGAGATATGGGATTGAACTTGCAATCGATTCAGATCAATCACAACTTTTATTGAGATGGGGTCTAGGCTCTCGTAAGTTAGGGGTTAATACAATTGTGGAATGGATTTTAACGCATACAGGACATGGGGGTTTACCGGTTTGTGTTTGTGTATGTAAATGTGTGCATACTTGTGTGTTCATCCCATCAAATGAATCATGATATAGTCTGAGCATTTATCATTACCATTATTACCATTAGCTCATTACGTCTGACCAACATTATTCTCAGAAGCGCCGCAGTTTTTCTCTATGGATCGAGTGTTCGCGTTAATAACATGAGTAATCATAAAGCTTGTTGTATGAAGTAAACACGTGTTGCGAATTATTTCACGAAACAGTTTGTGCGTACCAAATACCAACATCATTGCCATAGGGGGTGGGGGTCCGTACTGATCATCTGCCAATGAGTCTCGATCTCCACCCCACCCCCTCCCACCTCCCACCTCCCCACCCCACACGCATACACACCAATCCTGTGGCATACAGTATAACGAGTTGGTCCAAGCAAGACACAACATCATTAGCACTGCATTGTCTCATTGTCGTATTTTGCTAATACTACTCACGCACACACGCGCACACACGCACACACCCTTTATATAGCAACAGGTCAGATGAACGAAAAGACTTCATCACTTGATAATTGGATATCACTCTCAAGTTCAACTGCTGAAGAGCGGACATAAACAAGGAGGATTGGGGGGGGGGGGGGGGGGGGTGAAGGAGGGCAGATGGAATGCAAGGGGTGACGTGATAGTGGTGATCGTTTTCAAGGATGAGGTTGATCACCATGACGGATCTTCTGCTGTGGTTCACTGTCAGGTTATCGGCGGAACCTCGCGTGAGGAAGTCGAAGTGGGAACGATGCATGTTTAGGCTGACCGGGGCTTCGTATATCCTGACTTTGTAGACATAGCCCCGGTCGAGTGAACATGCTGTAATGATGATAATTGGGCAGCATGTTGAGTGTATTCTTTACTTAATCAGGTTTGCACGGCCAATTAGACCAATGGATAGTCCGCGCTCCAACGAAATAGACTAGAAATTAACGATACTTATACCAGCTAACATTTTAATGTCAGAGTGATTATTAAAATAACCAAACCATCATATGCCCTCTTGCATAATGGAATTACATTTTTGTCAAGCTTGCGATGAAAACGGGCCGAACCGATAAACGCACGCTCGATTCCTCGCGTTAAGCCGTAGGTATACAGTGACTGGTCACGGCTTTCAATGAACCATACACAGTGTCAATTTCGTAATTCATTGTGATTTAATAATTCATCAGTGATTACATGCGTGACTTACAGAGACCGTTAGGCAAACAGTCTCCGATTAGATTTCATTCGGCCACTCCATTTTCCTGCCCTTAATTGGATCACGGATCAAAATGCCGGAGCGCCATTTAGTACTTTGTTCAATTCATATTAAAAAGGAATTAATTGAAAGTTTTATAGCTCAACCGAATCAAGTGATCCGTGATTGAGGGTGTAAGTTGGGATGCCGGAAATGTGCGAGAACTGTATCTTGTAAAGTGAAAGTGCGTTAATCACTAAGTAGTTATTTGAGTAATGTGTATGAGATTCGGCCTGATGGTGGTGGCCGTTGGTATGACAGTCTTTGATGCAGAAACGCGGGAACCTATTAAACAGGTGAATAATGAACTGTACCTCTTCCTTGGTGGCGTGACGAGGGAGCGGTGTGTGTGTGTGTGTGTGTGTGTGTGTGTGTGTGTGTGTGTGTGTATCACTGTGTGTGGGCGTGCATGTGTGGGTGTTTGTGAGTTTATGTGTGTACACGTGTGTATGCATGGGGTCCATGACTGCATCCAGACGAGATGGAGATAATGAGCATGATGAGAGAATCGACGTAATACAATATGCTACGTACCGCCCCCCCCCCCACCCCCACCCAACATTCACAAGAAGCAAGGATGTATGCTTCATACACCCTTGGTTGATGTGATTGTGATCACAGAAGTAATGCTTGACCACTCGACAAATCATCGGCCCTCGTGTTATTTGTTATAATGATAATCTGATTTATGAGAGCAATTCTTCCTGATAGACAAGATAGAGACGTTGTAGCCACGTTCACCTGGGGGGCATTTCATCAAAGGACTTGTCGGATATTTTATCCGACAAGTTTGCTCTCGGCCAATAAGATGCAAGCATTTCAGTAGCTTATAACAGTTTGTCGGATAAAACGTCCGACAAGTCCTTTGATGAAATGCCCCCCTGGACTCCACCTGATCATTAAACATGTTGGATATGGCCTAAACTGTGAACATGTTATCATGGCCCTCACATCAATCAACATCAAGGGGACACAGGCAGATCATCTGCCAAATATCAACTGACACTGGGTAAAGAATCAAAGAGATGTGGACGATAGCCCGGCATCAACTTGTACCGAGAGTAGATATGCGTGATACGGGGGCGTGGCACTCATATCAATCAGTTTATCCATAATTTGGAGTTAACCCTGTGTCAGCAGTATGCCATGCATGGAGAGATGGCATTTTCGTGTTCTTTCTGTGCTCGACTCTTGGCTCTACGCCAATTGAAATATCATCGCGCAAATGATACACATGACTTCCATATAACTAGATTAGCAGTTTGTATGAGGACACAAAGGGTTTAGTTGGATGTGCGTGTATCATTCATACATAAAATGCGACGGTTAGGACTGCAATAGTTAAGGAAAACTTTTTCTTGAAAGATAATAATTCTGCGCCTATTACTTCAAGTTTGATTTCCCGACACACCGAATGGACAAAGGTAACTGGAAACTCCTTGAATATCCAAATGCACGACAGGTAGATTCAGGTGCTATTAGTATGATAATACGGAATAATTTTGTTAACAGTTTGCCATCGTAGTCATGGTAGTGTCTGCAGAATTCAAACACCATCATAACCGTCAATAATGTATGCCCTAGATACTGCCAAATACATCAAAGACAAATTCAATTCCCTCGCTAGCGTGTAAGAGCTATTACGTCCGCTTTTTACCTATTCACCAAAAGGGTATTTATTGCTACTCTACATATTACATCAAACGTAATGTTTCAACTCTAGAATTTCAGTAGCTCTCTAGGGCCTTACGGGGGGGGGGGGGGGGGGGTAAATGCACCCACATCAAGGAAACACAAACAAGCAAACGATTATTTCATTTCCAAGTTGAAATGCGAGCGTTTGAAGGTAGTGACAAGACGCGGTCTCGACATGCCGGGCGGCGCGGCGCTACGGGCGGACTGCGGTCCCCTCCTCCCCGGGCTGTGATCTGATAATCGCATTACTCACACTTACCATGCTTGCTCGCAAGAAACAACGAGTTGGAGAAGGCAGGCAAGTAACAAGTGCTGCGACTTATTTCCCCAAAGACACTGGCGGAATCCGCTTAAAGACAACACGCCACGTCCGCTGAACACACACCACGACTCGCCGCCCATAAAGACGGCTAAGTGTTATGAGTAAAAGCTGCAGAAATAGAAAACACCACGGGACACCACGCGAGTGACCATAAATAACGAACAGGATACTGCCGAGCAATTAATTCTTTGCTATGAAACACCAAGCCAACAGTTTTCATAATTCTTACAGAGGGGGATGAGGCGTTATGATAACTTTGGTAAAACCTAATTTTATTATTATTTTCTTGCGTGGAGCTGTTAAAAGCAATATTTGCCAACGCCCCAATATCGGTGTGTCAGCGTTGCCAATCGTGACCTAGTATTAACCGTTAGTCTGTTCTCCTTTCATCTGTTTTTCCCTCTCTCTCTCTCTCTCTCTCTCTCTCTCTCTCTCTCTCTCTCTCTCTCTCTATCTGCGGGAAGGCCTGTCACGTTGTAGCATTAAGCATTACATCCTCCTAAGCTCCGATCTACGATAGATCGCTGCGGCCGAGGCGTAAGATTCACACCTGCTGCACGACCACTGCGATCCTCTTCCCCGCCTTGATTTCTTCCTGGCAAGACGGTACAGGGAGTGGGGCAATATTGACATGCGTGTTTTGATAGGCGCACGGGACAGAGAAGGAGTCGTTTTAGGGGCGAAACGAGTAATTAACCGATGTTCGAATTGAAAAGGGACGAGGTGACTGCACCGCCGGCTGCTTTTCCGTTCACGCCAGTTAAACTCCCCTTTTCGGCAATTGTACATAATTTGTGTTTCATCCGCTGTACGGAGAAGGGGAGAGACTGTGTGAGAGTGAGATGGAAGAGGAAAGGGAGATGGCTTGATAGATCTAGAGAGACTGAGAGAGATATAGAGAGATAGAGGATAGACAGGGAGGGAGGAAAAGAGGAAATATACAGACCGACGAAGAGAAGGAGAAATGAGAGGATGATATAAAGGGGAAAGAGAAAGAGAGAGAAAGAGAGAGAGAGATGGAGAGATGGAGAGATGAAGAGACAAAGGGAGAGAGGGAGAGAGAGAGAGACGGAGAGAGAGAGAGAGAGAGGGAGAGAGAGGGAGAGAGAGAGAGAGAGAGAGAGAGAGAGAGAGAGAGAGAGAGAGGGAGAGAGAGAGAGCCATGTTGCAGCGCGCGAGTGCTGGGACGGTGCTTGCAGCGATAACATGTCAGAAAACACACTCCTCGCCCGCTCGACGCATCCGCCTCGCGTCTTACGAGTCAGTGGAGCACGTTTATGGGGTCAGCCCACCCATTACCAAACTGTTATCGCATAATTTCCTCCTCTTCCCCTACACAAACCGGCGCAGAAAAATGATTTTCCGAATCGAAGGAATTGCTTCATACCCGTTGGCAACATTCTCTCTTTTCTTCATCTTCTTTCTTTTGTGGCCATCCTCTTACCTTCGAGCTCGCGGTGTACCTACAACATGTCAATTTGCTGTTCGAGCCTCACTCGTGCGTAAATGCCATAATTGGCCACGTCCTGTGCGGTTCTCCAGACATTACGAGGATGAGTTGGGTTGTTATTGTTTCCTATATATTTCAATATGTGATATTACGGCCAGTACTTATGAACAGATATCAATAATGTCCATTCATATGACGTCATGTATCATTACTTGCCAGTTCATATTTGATTTAATTAATATAATATTTATATAAGTTCAACTAAGCAGGGCTGGTATTTATATATATATACATGTACAACATTATCAGCACGCAAAACGCACGCACAGTGCGTTATATAACGCGCACTCCCGGCACGCACAGCGTCACCCCTCGTTGGCGGTAAAGCAAAGTTGTGCACTTTACATGAATTGTGCAGAGACGAGACAACTAGCCCCTCCTTTTACGGATCCTTTGGATCGAAGCCATGATTCAATGTCCTACTACAATAGCAGCATGCAGTGTCAAATATGTAAGGCAGATATAACGCTTCGTTTCGTCACACGCGCGCGCAGTCCCGCGCACGCACGAAACAATCGGCAGTAAAAACACTGTTGATCTAACGTCGCGTTTAGGGAAGTGTCCCTATTAATTTCCGGCGTTCGACGTTTCACGAATAGAAACTAGAGAAGGGGAGGGGGTGGAGGAAGATAGAGGGAGAGGGATGGAGAAAGTGAGAGGGGCGGGTGGAGGAGGAGGAGGGGAAACGAAAAAGAAAACAGAGACTCTATGCATGCCGAGCGAGATGCTTTTTTCCCCTGTTCGATGACATTGCTTCATTGGGTACGCACAACGCGGGCCTGCTTGAGTAAACGTGTTCGGGAGCCGAACCTATGGTAGAGGGGGACGGGGGAGATACTGCAGTGTGACGCGCAGCCGTCTCCTGCAACTAAACACACACATTGAGCTGTCAACAATCACTTACCTATCTTTACTTTCATCGATTTCCAGTTAAAGGCAACACTTCAGTCTGAAATATGCTATGATTTTCTCAATTACCTTCATGTAAGGCCAGTATCAACAAAGGGCAAACAGAGTGAGAGAGAGAGAGAGAGAGAGAGAGAGAGAGAGAGATAGGAAGGAAAGGAGAAAAGAAGAGGCGTGCGCAAGACACACCGATACACAGACTAAAAAAGACACAAAGAGGGAGAGAGAGAGAGAGAGAGAGAGAGAGAGAGAGAGAGAGTTAGAGAGAAAGAGAGAGAAGAGGAAGTGAATTTCCCCAGATAGGTATCATAATCGATTATGATCATTTATCATTAAAGGCAAATTTTCTACTCTTATCATCATTTATACCACGTTCTGAGATTAGTAAATACGCCAATACAATGGCACTAACTACAGAAAACGGTGGAAATTGAATTCAATAAACAGAAATTGTATTTAAATGTCATGATGCAAAGACATTATTTAGCGTTAGACAATGGTAAACATAATACACTCGTAACATGGCGTACGATACTGCCTCATTTCAAAATTCAACATCCGTAGCGATATTCTACAAAGCACAGGTCATAACTGCTTTGTAAATGGTGAAAGCCTAATATGTTATCTAACTCCTTCTCCGCTATACTCCATGCTGTCCTTTAGAAATGATGTATATAATCAATCGACTGTTAAGTATTTCCGTCCTCTTTAGTTTCCTCCTAGGAATATTTTTTTTTTCTTCTTACAAATGAGCATGATAGACATAATATATATTCTCTTGATATCAGGATATCTTATTTAATTAACCTCCAGATCTATCATGTCTGACGAGACTTTCAAACTCCCCCGCACTGTATAACATCAGCCAAACAATAATAGCCTAAAGTTCATGTTTCCTGGAGATGTCAATAACGGGTTTAATGTTCGGGCAAATAACAAGTTAAATCATGTTTATTGAGGGCTGTTCTCCTGGCGCTCTCCGAAGATTGGTAACTATTTTGCTTGTAGAAATGTTTCAAGCTGCCATAACCACGAAAGCGCTTTTGTATTGACATGCATTTGGCTTCCAATAACGAAATAAGCCAAGCCAACATTGGCCAATACGACATGAGCTTAAAGAGCCAATTAAAGAAAGATATGCCATTAGAGAAACATCATCTTTCATTGGGTTTTAGAAAATGAAGCGAGCTAACGATATGGGTTAAAGGATTCTACTCGACTCATTCTATTAGCCATAACGGTATGTTATCTTGCAAAATGAGATTGGGCGATTATTTTGATTGCGGTGATGAAGATACGGCAATCGTAGCTTTGCAGGTTCCTTACAGGCGCCCAAGGCGATGAACGATAGTTCGTTACGATCGCACAGTCTTGCGCGCTGGTTATGACAAGATGGGGGTAGGGAATCGGTATGTTTGTGTGAGGGGGGAAATGGGAGGGGAGGGGTGGAGAAGGGGAAGGGGAAGGGAGAGAGAACATAACGTTCCACAACATAATGGAAATTGAGTTGAGGCACGTATATCATTATGTTTATCATTTTATAACTTAATTTATTAACAAATGGATTGATCAATCAATCAATCAATCCGCCAATTATGAATATACCACTGACTCAAATCAATTAGCCATTGTACGTTTAATGATATCTCATATACTATGCGTTTGCGATGAAATATTCAACCATTTTTTACGCCTCATTGAATCATGCCAACAGTCCATTAGCAAATTCGTTTTGTGAGGTGGATACCAACACTATTACAAGCTGGAACCCATAGATCCGTATTGCTGAGTATACCTGTGGTATTTACTCATTCATATGCATGCATATATGTACAAATACACAGATATGCATAATTATAAACAATTTTGTGTCCCACAAGAGTTATATACAATACCATCCCCAATGCCACCCCCCCCCCCCATCCCTTCCCGCCCCATCCTCACCCCCTCCCCCGCATCATAAGTCCAGAAGTGCCATAGCATGCCTACGAAACACGAACGTGATTTTCCCGACAAAATGGGAGGCAATAAATTTCATTGCCTTCATCTATTTGTAGAATTTCATTGGAATCAGAGGATAATGGGACGGAATATTACGAGTAACGCTGCGGGGAGGGGAACCGCCAGCGCGCGGACTTTGATTACGACTGTTCCGTGGTGGGACGCCACAAGCTAGGCGGGCGCAGCGCACTGTACGCTGGACATAATACCTTCTCTTAATCGCTCTATTAATTCAATTTATCCTTTCTACAAATTAAGTCCGCGAGCGATCGGCAAACATGTTGATCGTGGACGGCGCGATGAGGGAAAGTAGAAATGGAATATAAAATGTCGAAGAAATGAAATGGATAATAAGATGTGATTACATTATTTGGATGTAACTTTTTTTTTTTAAATAGTAGCCACAAGTACAATTGGGCATTGACACTGGAGTAACGTTTCCTCAAAAGAGGTGATATATCATTATTATCCATTTAGGTGGAAAAGTAGGATTAAATATGAATTGTTGTTGTTGTATTGAGACAAAGTTTATACTTTAATTCAGTTAATTCTAGATAAAACAATGACAATCAAGGTATTCACAGCAAATCAAAGCAAATCTTGACAGGAACTCAAAATTGATTATGAAAATATCGCCGAAGTCATCCGACAAATAAATTGATTTGATGTATGCGTAATTCTTAACGTTAAGAAGGTAACCATCGTGGCGATGGTGAACTTTATTACAAATGTGCTATCAACAATATGATAAGCTTTGTAAATATGTTTTAGCTCAAAATGGTGAGGGCCTTAGCCGACGAAAATGAAAAATGTTAGGTAGCACTATCAACATGATAAATCAAGACATCTTGATGAATCAATATGATTTAACCTGTAATTAATGATAATTCTGTGTCATCTATCATATCATGATAATAAGTTATCTGCCTGTTGAGAAGTGTTGTATTTGACACTCTTTGGACACAAGAATAAAGCATGTTTGTTTCATTCCGGCGTGATTTCTACACACTCACGTTCAGATGACGTTTTAAAAACAAACCTGGTCTAAAACAACTTTTACTCATATTTGTTGTATCTAATCATACCTCAACTAAGAACGTTTAGTGAGTGGTAAACAGACATGATGTCGTGATAAAGAGCAACATTACATGTATAATCTAACGTTTTCATTAAGCCTTGAGATTCACACAAAAAATTATTACAAAATTGTTTCCTTTCTTTCACTTTACTTCACATACATAACAAAAGGAGAAGCAGCATTTTGATGCATTTGATTTGATTTCAGATAAGGAAGATTAATATTGTGATGAGACACCTACTAGCTGTTTCTCCTGATTCAACTACGCTCTGCTCAAATCCATTAAGATTTATGGTCTGAAAAAAAAAATCTGCTTTTGATTAAAATAAGTATAGCCTTAATCTATCGATAAATCGCAATGCATTTTCACTGATGAGGGTGTTGAGATAAGGTTTAATCATAGTGCGTTAATTTTGATGGATAACTACTGATATGCTACAATGTATACAAAGGATTGTGTCTGCACGTACAGAATTTCCTTTGTTTTTGAAATTTAGATGTATTTGAAAATTAGATTAGATGATAACGACGTACCATTCTCAGAAAATGTAAGCGCGTTGAACAGACCGAATCTACCAAACAGACCAAACAGACCGTATCTATACGAATATGGTGAGTAATCATTTTCCGTGAAGGTGATATAATTCATTAACACTGAAAGTGCTTGGGAAAAAAGAACAAGCGACACTGAACCTATGATATCATGAACTGCTGGGAACAGCCACCAAAAAACAAAATCATACACTTAACATTTGAAGGAGCATCGATCATTGTTAAAAACCTTTCTTCACATGCGGTTGGGATAAGACAAACATTATTGCATAATCCAAACACTGAGATGTGTCTTAGCACGTAGCCGCAGAATGTTACACCATGTTACACCATTGTCTTTCCTGAACTTATTATTGATGAGTACATCCAAAGGATACCTTTTTAGAGCAAGTAGTTACGCTTTTCTGATAACGTTCACGACTTTATTTGCCGATACGATTGCATATTTCATGAAGCTTTACTATCACGTGGATTATGCGTTTCCAGTATGGAGTTGGAATTTGAGTAACATTGATTACAAAACTCAAAAAAGTATTGCCAGTGTTATATTTCTATCCCATGCAACCTTACATATAAATAACAATGCATAAGGTATGTAAATTTATATGTAAATCCTTACATATAGATCCCCGATTTTGATGAGTCAGTGGGCTAGAACATGAGTTGCATGACAGCTTAAAGGGACTGCCGAAATGAGGTTCCACGTTTCTTATCGTGACTTACGGTAAAATGTCTTGGTACAGATTGTTCGAACAGCTGAAAATGAAGTAAATCAAGGTGAAAACTCTCTACCTAATGCATATATAAATCATATATATTCATAAGGTTTCTCTAGAAAACTAAATGATATTTGGAGAGTGATATATGGCAAGATATTTGTATTACCCTCGCCATTCTCTTAGTGACAATAAAGTGAATTCTATATCATGATGATAGACTCTCTACTTTGTTGTGGAAAACTATGATAAAAGTATATTCCACCTAATGCCTGATTATATACAAATACCTAAGCTAATAACTAGTTTCTTTCAGAGGCGGCAGTAGACTTCAATCTTTTAGTTTACGTCTCTAGTGTTGATTGCTCCCATGAAATGTGTGAATCATTTGAGGAACAATAAAAATAGCTACCCGGGATGCATGGAATTAGTTCAAATATATCTTGACAATAATAGAACATGATTATACGTGCGTTTATGAAACGCTCAAAGTGTAGGGCGAAGCAGGCGGGGTGAAAAAAAAATGTTTGATGTAATACTCACCATGTTTATCATCTTCTTCGTCTGAGCAGCCCATTTTGACCATCTTCCCAGTCGCCGAGAAGCAATCTCCAGATATATGTTTCAAGTCTTTCTTCATTGAGCTCTGTACCCTGACAGCAGCAGCGGCGGCAGCCACCGAGGTAGCGATGGCCAGCTCCCCCGGAGTTCCGGGCGAGACTCCCGGCGGTGAGACGTGGAAACCTAGCGCGTGGGCAGCTGCGGACGAGAACGGGTAGGCAGGGAACGGGGGCAGGCCGGGGAGGCCGGGCTGCGAGAAGTGGCTACGCATCAGCTGCGCGTCCATCCTGTCTCCTTTCTCTTATTTGAACCTGTGTCTCTGTGTGTCTCTCCCTCGATACTATCAGCCGAGCAGTCCCGGCGGGTTGCTTATCCACCAATCGATGCCTAAAATTACACTTTCAGATATCCTACATGGCAGTTCTAGAGATCAACTGAGACAGCTATCAGCTGATGAAACAAAGTTGATAAAGTGATATCTTGATATCTGTCGATATTGAAATTATCATTCATCAATATATTTCAAATGATGATTTTTCCGCCGTTTTCCGTCCGTATATCTACGGGAAGCGCCTGCTATCTAAAGGACTATAACCTCCAAGTGACCGGAATTATTCGAGGTCTTCAAAATGAGAAAAACACCAAAATTCGACGCGAAGATGGTATCACCCTTCAGAGATGTTGAGAGCAAGTTTTTTTGAGATGCACTATGAAGCCTTGGCTGGGATGGGTGTCTTTGGCTCGACTTGCACGGGACACGGGTCCGTCAGTCAGTCCGTCTGTCTCGCTGTCACCAACCTGTTCCCCTATCAATACTCTAAATTAATGGCCGTAAGTAGTTGATGGTCACCGCAGCCCTTTTTCTTTCGGCTCAACTCCACTCGCACGTGCATCTGTGTGTTTAGCACTTTGCAGATGCGGCTCAGTGTGTGACGGAGAGAGTGTGTATGTGTGAGGGAGAAAGGGGGAGTGCGTGTGTGTGTGAATGCAGTAAGCGGTAGATACAATCCTCCATGTGTGTGTGTGTATATGTGTGTGTTGCTTTCTGCAGGTAACTGTTGATGATTACGTGTTGTAATCTTTTGACATCCGACCAATCGGCATTTAGAACCTCGAGTACCGCGGTGTGCGCCACGCATCGGGGCGCCTCTCACTCTCACTTTCAGCCCGTTTCCCTTGCTTTCCCTCTCATCGTCCCTCTCTTTCTGTCTCTCTTTCTGTCTCTCTCTCTCTCTCTCTCTCTCTCCCTCTCATCGTCTCTCTGTCTCTCTCACTCTGTATGTGTGTCTCTCTCTTTCCCACTCTCCCTTTCTCTTTCTCACACCATTATCGTGCTATATGGATGTCTCTCTTTATTTCCTCCTCTCTCTGTCCGTCTTTCCCCCTCTTTCCCCCTCTTTCTCTCTTTCTCTCTCCCTATACCCATTTCTCTCTCGTCTGTCTCACCATTATGTTACTATATGGATGTGTCTATATATACGACTTTTTCTCTCCTCTTCCTCTCCCTTTCTTTCTCCCCTCTCTCTCCCTCTTTCCCATTTCTCCTTCTCTTTAATTATGATCTTACTTTATCACTGTATAAATGGACGGCCCTATCTCTATAAGATGTTCCTCTCCCCCCTCTCTCTCACTCTCTCTCTTTCGCTTACTCTCCCGTATTTGCTCTCTATGCTTCCCCGCTCTGTCCCCATCTATCATTTTGTTATCTATCTCTTTCTCTTGCTTGTGCCTTCCCTCCCTCTCAACCTCTTTCTCTCCCTCTCTGTCTTTATCTTCCTTTTGCAAACCTGTTTCCCCACCTGTCTCTTTCTCTTTCGTCCTGCTCGCCCTTCCCTCTGACTCTCATGTTACTCTCTCTCTCTCTTCCTTTCTCTCTCTCTCTCCCTCTCTCTCTCCCTTCACCTTTCTCTCCTCTTCCTCTCCCTCATCCACTCTCACTCTGCCACTCTTCTCACACACCCTCTTTAATACGCCTTCTCCGTTCCTTATCCCTTGTTTTCTCTCTTGCTTAATCTTTCTCAAGTTTCACTCCATTAGCTTAGTACAAAATGTCATGTATGAATTATGTTATCCTTTTTCTCATATTGTTTTCAGCTCAGCTTCCCACACCACTCCCTCTCTGGTATTACTTTCTTCAAATGTTGTTCTTTCTTTTTCGTATACTTCTATCTTTGCTGTGCTGCTTATTGCATTTCACCGCTGATTCTGGTTTATACACTTCTCCTACCACAACACTTTACCCTTGCATACGTTACATGCCAAATACATGTATGAAGGTCATTTTTGGCAACTTTAATAGGATTGTGTGCGTATCGTGAGCAAAAACTAATATGACATTGACACATAAAGAATAATCATTAAAGTCCCTTCTCCTCTCTCTCTCTCTCTCTCTCTCTCTCTCTCTCTCTCTCACTCTCTGTCTGCTTTGTCTTTCTCCCTCCCTCTCCCTCTCTCTCTTTTCCCCTTCCTCTCTCTCTCTCTCTTTCTCTCTCTCTCTTTCTCTCTCTCTCCCTTTCTCTTGATCATTCCCCCTTTGTTTGTTTTTATCAACGTTCTATTAATACCGTCTCTCTCTCTCTCTCTCTCTCTCTCTCTCTCACTCTCTCTATTTTCTTGATCTCTATGTCTTTCTCTTTTTCTATCTGTATCATTTCTCTTCATTCTTCTTTCTTTCAGTCTTCCTCGCTCTTTCTCTCATTCGCTCTATCCCTCGTTCCTAATCTCCAGCTCGCACCTTATCTATGTCCCTCACCCTCTCTCTCAACTTCTCCCGTTCTCTCTCTCTCTCTCTCTCTCTCTCTCTCTCTCTCTTCCGGACTCTCCTCCCCCCATCATTTGCGGCTTCACAACTAGGCACGCGCAGCGAGTTGACTTATCTGATTTGAGTTTTCTTAAGACGCGGCACTGCCATCATTCAATGAGACTGTAATATCTCTGCTCCTTCAAGCCGACTTCACACCCTCACATCATCGGAGAAAGATGACCGATGGTCGAGCAACGACCGGGCGCTGATGACCACTGAGACGACACTCATGCGGTGTCATTCCTTTATTGTTGTCTCTCTCGACATGCCTCTGTCATGGATGTTAGAGTGTTGACATGCATACTGAGTCTGTTTGTATCTCACCATCTCACCCTATCTATGTTGACAGCTATTTACGCACGCCTTTCAGCTGAAACGTTTATACAATCATAAGCAATACAATACTAACAATAAATGCAATAGTTATCCTTAATGGTTACGGGTTCTGTTTCATAAGATAATTCATCATAAAGTTAAAGCAATCTTAAACAAATCTTAACATCGAAGGCATAAACGACGAGTGAGCAAATTATACGAAACGTTATATCTACCGTGAATATATTCAATGGAAAATGAATTCTGATATGTAGCTGAATGAAAAAAAAAAAAACCAGGGGAATTTGAGGAATACCTAACATAATTGTAATCATACACTTTTTTTTCTTCAAATAATTAATCAACATTGACAGTTCCATTAGTCAATAATCATTGACAATGACATATTGTACGGTGTTTTTCATCGATCGTGTCACACACGTAAACATGACAGCACTAAAAACGATACTTGTCTACCTAAAAGCAAGACTATCTTGTTTGAATATTTTTTTAAACACAAATACATTCTTTTTTTTTCTTATAATTCCTTACTTGTGATAAACATCAACTATGACCAATGTTTGATTCTATAGGCGTATTTAACCATGTTACGTCATTCAACCATTCTGGCATTAGTGATACACACCTCACATAGTGTGGCATTTATATAAAACGAAATCAACAAAACATTGAGCCAAGAATAACAAGAAATACATGTCTAGGCCATAATCCAATAATCGTCTTTTGTTACTTGTCACTTTTAACATTACATAGAAGAGAGGCTTAAATCAATACAACGCACATTGTGTGTATAGTCAGTCCTCTTGATCTTGCTGTCTCGCCGAGTCATGTTTCCTCGTGCGCGATACTCCCCGAGAAGCAGGCGGACCGAGTCACCTTATCGTGACGCTTCGATGCAGCTTCGCCCAACCCACCATAAATAACACCGCTTTCTACTGGCTAGATGCATGCCGCGCCCCACCGACCAGACCACTCAAGCCACGCCAGCCGCCAGGCGACGCTTGCTTCTCTCGACCCGCTCGACCATTCCGCGGTGTCTGCCCAGAGACGCCGTGTCGAGAGGGGCAGTTATTGTGTCTCGTCCTCTCTCTCTGTTCCTCTGCATGTCTCCCTCTCTCTCGAATTCTCCGCCTACCCCCTTCTCTCTCTCTCCCTCCCTCTCTCTCTTTCTCTCTCTCTCTCTCTCTCTCTCTCTCTCTCTCTCTTTCTCTCTCTCTCCTTTTCTCTCTTTATCTCTTACTCATCTTCCCTCTCTCACTTTTCCCCTACTTATTCCCCCCTCTCTTTCTCTTATCCTCTCTCCTTTCATTATCATTCACTTATTATCCCTTCTACCTCTCCCTTCCTCCCTTTCTGTCTGTTTATGTATGTATGTGTTTGTGTGTATGTGTGTGTGTGTTGTGTGTGTGTATGTGTGTGTGCTCTATCTCACTCCCATCTGCCTTTCTCTTCCCATCTCGCCCTTTCGCTCATTTCCTTTCCTTTCTCTCCCTCTCTTTTTCTCTCCCAATTACCCTCTCCCTCTCTATCCTTCTCCTTCTCACTCCCTCTATCTCTACTTTCCCCCGTTATGTCCCCTACCGCCTCCATGCTCCCCCCCCCCCCTCATACATCTGTGCCCGATCCCTCTGTCTCACAACAGACTTGTCTTTGTGCCTCGTTGAACACGACTCCACAAAATGTGTGAATAACCTCGAGGCATTTCTTCGACGGAATCTGCACTCATTTCTGTTTAGGTGAAAATAATAACTTATCACAAAGACAAGCTCTCTTCACCCCGAATGCCCTGCAACGTGAAGTTCGGCAAAGCATGCAAATAGCAAAATCCTGACCAATATTAACCAAAATATATCGCAGTATCACTGTCAAGGCGAAGTACATGCGCACTGATTGTGATGACAGCAGTAGTAGAAAATAATAATGGTGACAACGATATCAGAATCAAGAAACATGTTTATAAAACACCTTCGTAATAGATGTTGTGTGTCTTACTTTATTTTAACATTGTTGTGATATAGGGTGATATCAACATGATTAATGAATATATGACAATATTGCTAATATATTTGGTTGGTGCTATGCATATTCTACAGTGGAAATTAATTACCTATACGTCATGTTCATGAAAAATGTGACATTGCTTTGTGCAGCTTATTACCAGATTACAATCATTGTGATTACAACGAACATAATTATGACAATTATAAATATGATGTGAATGTAGATCATAATAGACAAGGAAATATTCCGAATTTGGCCTTTAACACATGATAGTGATATCAAAAGAAAAAAAAATATGATATACATGTTTTTGTGGCACCTTCTTTAAAAAAAAGGGATGCACATTATCTTTGTGGTGCGGTAGAATTGCGTGTAACATTGGGATGGTCGGACAGAAAATCGGCTGCGCCTCGTGCTAAGTGCATTTGTGCACACAATTCATACAATCCACTCAAACCTGTACACCATCTGTATACTAACAATGATGATAATACACCTAAGGGAAAGAGAAGAAGAAGAAAAAGAAGAAGAAGAAGAAGAAGAAGAAGAAGAAGAAGAAGAAGAAGAAGAAGAAGAAGAAGAAGAAGAAGAAGAAGGAGAAGAAGAGTAAGAGGAAGAAGAAGAAGATGAAGAAGAAGAAGAAGAAGAAGAAGAAGAAGAAGAAGAAGAAGAAGGGGAAGAGGGGGAGGAGGAACAAGTCAAGAAGCAGATCTAGGTATTGGTAATGCTAAAACAAAATAAGAAACATGCTTATAATCCTTATCATCATCTCCTCATCTTGCATTCACTCCTTAGCAGACATGACCTTGGACTTAAAGGGAAACTCCACCCTGAAGTTGAATTGGTTTTAATCATATCATAATAATGGAAGCAAAATATAAGAGAAGGTTTAACGAGAACCCGTCAAAACATAAGAAAGTTATGACTTTACTTACCATGCTTACGAGGTGCCTTCCTATATTGTATGCTGTATGACTCCATTAATGACTCTTTTTTCTGATTTTGGATGAATTGATAAATATTCTTCATAAAGGTGTGTGCGTAAAACATGTCTCTGATGATTTATCAAATATACATATAAAATGATATTTATTCCTTTTGAGAAAATATATATTTTTCATCAAATAAGTACACAACTTATTGCAAAGTACCTCGCAATGACGTCACGAAATTAAGAATATGATAATTCATAACTCTGTTTTCCTTTGACGGATTTTGTTTGACCATCACTAATTTCTTCCTTTCATTTTTTCTGCTTTTAATGACATAAATTTCACTTCAGGGTGGACTTTCTCTTTAATAGGGGAGTTTGATAACTCGTAACGCAATCAGGTGATAATAGTCTGTCGATGCGAAAGTGACTCCGACACCGCTCCCACGGTACGGGGTTTGACTTTGATAGCGTATAGCAGAGAGAGAGAGAGAGAGAGAGAGAGAGAGAGAGTGAGAGTATTAATCAGAAGGATGAAACGCATTCTTGCGGTGGGAAAATTAATAAGTTGAATGAAGGGGTAAAAGAAGTAAATTAGCTTGGTATAAACACTCTGTACGGTATACAACATTCTTTGTTTAATCTTATCGGCGCAGCCAAATGCAGGCAAGGTGGAGTGGAATCAACGATTTACCCCGCGATTGGTCATGAAGGCTATTCAATGATGTGATATCACAAGCGATGTTGGATAATGATCTTCATGGTAATGTAAGTTGTTCTTTCTTTCTTTTATTCTGTGCCCGTGGTCATGTGTTTCCCGACATTAAGATTTCATGTGGGAAAGGCTCGCGGCATGGGAAGACGGGTTGGACGTTCTATACAGGGCGTGTGTCGTCAATCGATTTCGATTGTTTTTTTCACTCCGATGTACCGTCTACGGCAGATTCCCACACAGAACGTCTGCGCTGCTATTCAACCAATCAAGTGCGACGTGAAATGTGTGCGTACGCGCATCCGTCATCCATAATTTGTATCTATGCCCGGCTGCGTGTATTGTCCATGACGACGTGGGTCGCGCGGTGTGTGCACGCTGTGCGCGCGAAGGAACACACGACACGTGTTATTTCAGTTAATGTCTATTGTCGTCTATTAGCTCTCTCATTTCATTCCTGGGTCGTTTCATCCATTCTATGGTTAGCAAACAACGGTCGTATTCAGAGGCAGCCAGCGTGTAATGATTCCATATCGCTAGGTATTATAGAGATTCGGTATCCTTATGATATTCCTGAGATAACAATCAAGACGTATTGTAAGAGCAATCAATTTGATTTCACTCTTCAGGCAAAGAGAGAGAGAGAGAGAGAGAGAGAGAGAGAGAGAGAGAGAAAGAGATTAATATCCAAAATACAGACGTGTGTCTAACGTCAACCATCTCATGAAGGTACGGATGACCTTGGTGGATATTGCTGACGTAATACACTAATGACAGTTTGTTTCACAATATCCATCAAAATATAGCACAATGATGCACACGTGCTACCATACACTTCTATGCATTATATGCTGTTAAAACATATAGGCCTACAAACAAGAACAGATCTTCGAGTGAAATTGAATTTAAGTTTTCTTTCTTCACGACCATCGTACTTCTTGCTAATATTCCCCAGGGTACTGTGCTGTGGGGGAAAGGGGGGGGGGGGGAGGGGGGGGGGGTTAAACTGACAAAAGGATAAATTAATTTTGAACCCATTTTTTCATCTTTAAAAACAAAGGCCTACTCGTATGCTGCCTGCATATCTGCCATTACATTTTTACCCTCTCTTTGCGAGAAAAAAATTCCGTTTCTAGGATCTGTGTGTATTATTTCTGAATAAGTTAAAAGAGGGACAGGAACTAATTTCCATAAGATAAATCAAATTCATGGCCATATTTAGCGTATGTTAATCACCAGTACACCGGACAGATTAGCCGACATAAAACAACCCTATCATGCATATAAAGAGATCAAATCAGCGCTATCTCCCACGGATATTCAATAATGAGATGACCCATATTTTCATTTAGCTTTCACCTGGTAAAACATTTAGACAGCTTGATGCATGTCTATTTAGACTCACTGTAGGTCATGAGAAAATAATCTTCATACACTTTATTTAGGCGACCTATAAAGATTACGATGGAACAATGTAATCGTCCGTCTCCTGCATTTATATCCCACTTAAATCATACGTAGTTTCGTAAATCTATATCTATTCATTTTCCAGAATGAAAACGGATTTTTCGAAAGTGTGTTGAATGATGATTCATTTCATTTAATTTCATTCCACATTCAGCATTACAAAAAAACACGTACAGTGAATACAATCTATTGAAGATTGCAATTACAACAACAACAACAACAACAACAACCAAATACGTTCACAAACACCAGAAAGGAGAGAATCCTACTGCACAAAGAATAATATAAAATGTTGGGGATTACAAAATGATCCAGGGGCTTATCGACGAAAATTCCCATTGTGGACTAAAGGAGAGAGAGAGGAAAGAAGAAGAAATTATGGTAAGAAGAAAGGGAAGAACAATTTCAATGTTATAAATTGATCTATATTACAATCACATTCTCCATCCTAATTTCATGTTATTCTATTCTAGTAATCATCAATTCTTACATCCTATATTTCTATTGTCTTATGCATGTATACCATATATACTGTTCTGCTTTATCACATCATACTTGACTAAATTCAATGGTATGGTATGGTATTATCACGCTTGTATTGTTTTGTATTCAAACCCTCCTTTATTATATCATATTTCTGCGCTCATTCTTGTTATTGTTTATCATTATGGCATGATATCATTCATATCTTCCTCAAAAGGCCGATACACCTCAATACAAATTCTGTCATGTATTTGATTGAAAACCGCTATATTCTCATACACCAGAAATTAGGATTTTTATTCTAAGTTTACCATTACATTGGTTTTTTCAATATCATCCCAGTCATAACGCTCTTTTTTTCTATTTCATATTTGTGTAAGCCTTATTCCATTAATTTTTATGACCCCCTTATCATGTCTTACCTCTTTCATATTGTCCGAATCACACATCTTGATTTCTTGGGTTCTCTGTTTTTAAAAAATAGCCGTGAATTAACACACATGTGGCATATAACACTTCAAAGATATATCAAATTAAGATCAATGCGATATAATATTGATACATCTTATAGTAGTTTCTACTTACTTACTACATAGCTTACAACAGGCTGAAGTGATATGCATCTTTAAATATCTGTTATCATGGTTACAGTAAGTGAAGAAAAGGTAAGTTACTAAATACATAGTTTTAAATATCTTTTTGATTTCATGAACGCAAATATTCGAGATCAAATGTATAAACAACACTAAAATTAGCATACCAAAACAATCACACCAAATGGCACTCCATGCACCCGACCGCCTCCCCCATCCCCCCCCCCCCCCCCCCCCATTTTGATACAGCATGCTAATGTCATGAATGTGATCTGCTAGGATTTTATTTTTGGTGCTTTCATATTGCTTGTCTGCTTTCTTTCTTTAAGTAATTCGAATGCTTTTTTGCATCCACGCTGGCTTTCTACGGTCTTGTAATTATATCACTATGTTGTTACTGTCCAGGCCTTTGTTAATGCATGTTTATCCAGGTACGTCAGGCCAGGTCTACTGGATCTCCCTAGTTCATTCTTTAGTATCAAGTGCACTAGTTTAGATAAGGTTTCATCACTAATTGTACTGCTGCCAGCAAACTTTTTACTGCTCCTCTGTACCTATAGGCTCATTTTGGGAAGGTCATAAACCTATGGCGGTATGCGTGGTATGGATATTCTCCGTAATCATCATCTAAACTGATTTCCACCGCATGATGAGGGTTAAAGGAAATGGGTAGCCCTCTTGAGACCAAACTTGCCTTAGAAACGGAACGCGAACAGTGACATCTTTCAATAAGTGCACGAGCAAAGACAATTTTCGATGACAGCTGGCGCACTGCTCTCCCGATTCCATTAAAAAGTCGTCCGACTCAAAATTACGTCCGATTGTTACCGGAGTGTGGGCATCGGTGGGTGTGCGATGCTGCTATGGGTTGTATATGTACTCGCGTAAGAGGGTGTATTGAACTATACGTTTCTCTCTCCCTTTCTCGTTCTCTCTGTCCTGTTTTTGTCATGACAACCATTTATTATAATGATAAGTTTCCTATAATATCATCACGTTCCTGTCGCCTTCACAATTCGTCTTTCTGCTAATCTAACATACAAACAAGGTACCTACTGATTTATATATTAATCTATCTAAATATCTATATTTATAATAATAATCTGTAACCTCCCATATTCTTCTCTATTTATGAATAAACATTAATACATACACATATTTATGAAAAACAGTTTTTCCATTGAGAAGAGCAGGAATGAGACGTCGTAGAAACACTAAAATGAATGATTTGTAATACAACACAACTTAAAGGTAGCCACATCTTTTTTTCATCATAAACATGATAAATGTAAAGCCTTTACTATTTTTCTTTCAGTTGTGATTTCTTTTAAATGGGTTGTATTTATATCTTGAGATTGTTGATGGCTAATTATTGATTTCGATGGTTATAATGTCTCTTCTACATACATTCTACAACTCAGGCTATTACCAATACATTATCTGTCTCTCTTTCTCTCAATAACTATGTTTGTAGACTTTATAAAGTTTAATTGCTTTATTTTTTGTATTTATCGTCATCAATACTTCTGTATGATTATAGATCATAATTATCTATAGAGTTTACGATATCCCTACAGGACAGCCAGTGGGTAGTGGATGGGATGACACATGGTGTACAGAGGCGACCTGAGCCGCTTCTTCCCGGGGACCAAACCTCCTGCATCGTGGCCAGCCGAAAACTGATACTCGGCCTTAGTAGCTCTCGAACCTGTATTCACGATTCGCATTCGGCCTGCTCTTTACTCGAACACGCATGCCAATTTGCTCAACAGAATTGCTAATTCAATTCAATTATCAGGTGTCAGATCGCGCCCAGCTCCATGCCAATGTATTTTTATGGCTACTTGGGAGGAAGAGCGTAATCCGGGCTCCGATTTCTCTCACTTCCATCTCACCCCCGGCCGCCGACTTTTAATTGAAGCGGCGTGAAGCCGAGGATGGGATGAAGGGGGCTGGGACGGCCCAGAGATCCGGCTGATACCCGATACTGTATCACTGTAGCGCCTTTACGACCATCGGCAGACTTGCTTATAGCTACCGCGCGCTGAATCCCATTGAATGTTGCTTTGCACTGCTACCTCACAAAATGTGTGTGTGAGTGTGTGTGTGTGTGTGTGAGGGGAGTGTGTGTGTGTGTGTGTGTGGGGGGGGGGGGTATGGGGGTGTGTGAATGTACGAGTAATCGCGGAATTGAACTTTAGATAAAGGAGACAGGCGAGGTGAAAAGCGAAGTACACACATCATATTTTGTATGAATATCTTAAAATACATACAAAGAGAGAGAGAGAGAGAGAGAGAGAGAGAGAGAGAGAGAGAGTAAGAAAAGGAGAGAGAGGAAATAGAGAGTGCAGAGGGGGCAGAAAGGGAAGCAGATAGAGAGAGAGAGACAGATATATATATATATATATATAGAGAGAGAGAGAGAGAGAGAGAGAGAGAGAGGGGGGGGAGAAAGAGAGAGGAAGAGAGTGAGAGAGAGAGAGAGAGAGAGAGAGAGAGATAGTGAGAGAGAGAGTGAGAAAGAGAGTTAGTGAGAGAGAGAGAGAGGGAGAGAGAGAGAGAGAGAGAGGAAGAGAGTGAGAGTGAGAGAGAGAGAGAGAGAGAGAGTGTGTGTAAGAGAGAGAGAGTGTGTGTAAGAGGAAGAGAATATAAATATCAATGCTGACAATGATCTTGACTCCCCAACATATGTGATGATCCGAACAATTTGTGTCAGTTTCTGAATTCTAAGTATATCTATTTGTATAATGGGCGGTAATGTTAAGAAAACAACCATGTTGAAATGTGTGTCAAAAGAAAACAACTCTTCCAAAAGTACAGAATAGGAATACGAGAAGCAAAGATCATACATGTAATTACATGATGAAGTAGAAACAAGAGGTGCTGGTGTCACCATTGTATTATTGGTAATGGGTGAATCCTCATTCTACAGCATTATCCATGTGATTATAGTTATTAGATTTTAAGCATTATGATATTAGATGACATTGCACAAGATTCATTCGTGCGTACGGATTGATGGTATCAGAAAGTGCTATTGACTGTGGTAGTTATTTGTTGTATTTAAGAGTGGTATGGATTAAAGGGAAAATCCATCTTGAGATAAAATTGGTTTTGATAAAAACAAAAATATGAAAGAAACAACTGTGAAGGTTTGACAACAATCCATCAAAGAGTAACAGAATTATGAATTTTCAAATTCTTGAATTTTAAGACGTCATCTGCTAGTAACTATATAGGTGGCATAGCCATGTTCTTTTATCTTCCATTTTCTCAAAAGAATATAATCTTATCTCTGAATTTGATATACCATTGGGCACATGTTTTTACGCACACGCCTTTATACAAAAAAGAAAAGAAAAGACGATTCCGTCATCTAAACCAAGAAAAGGGGCAATTAATTAATACAGCACACAATATACATGAGATATGTGTGGGCATCTCGCAAGGGACGTCACACATATCTTTGGATGGTTGTTCGTTAAACCTTCACTCATATGTTGTGTGATTTATCTGCCTTGATGAAAACTAATTTAACTTCAGGGTGGACTTTAATAATGATGTTCATGTATGGTATGGGGGGGGGGGGGAGAAAGAGAGGAAGTAATATGAAGAGTTGTATGTGTGTGTGTGTGTGTGTGTGTGTGTGTGTGTGTGTGTGTGTGTGTTTATGTGTACGTGGATTACATAGACAGTAGGCAGGGTGTTAGATTCGTCAATTGTATAGATTGATGGACTGATGCTAAATAATGGTCCTCGCTTGTCACGGTCATACAGGACAATTCTCTACGTGTGACACCGGACTACTTAACTCATCGAATGTGCGCTAATAAACAGAGAAACAAGTTGATTAATTATTTGTTCAATCATTTTTCAAAACCACCAAGCATAGCAAACGATCAAACATCCTATTCCATTATCTCTCCATACTGACATCTTCATTTCACTAAATAGCTCACTCAATGTGCGTTCATTGAGATAGAGATCTGCCGCTTAATTATTGATACAAAGTATGTCATTAACCAAGCATGTGAAACAATCAAATCATTTCCATTAATTCCCTCGTTTCTACACATCACCATGGCTTTTAGTTACACTCCATGTGGCACTATAATGTGATCTAACGGCAGGCGGATAGGGTGAATGAATGATCATTTTGGAAGCATTTTTCAATCCTGATGTTTGTGTTTTGGGGTTTGCCTCCGCCACCATTCCGCTGCCTAGAAGTCTAGCTAATTACGCTGAACGTGTGACGTCCAACTGTTATCATTTGGCATGGCTAGTAGCACCATAGCTCCACCGTCTCACTGAAGCGGTAGGTATGGGGCGGGCCGGGTCGGGCCGGGTAGAGGCTAGGGCAGCTAGCTAGGCAGAGGAGACTCCAGTTGGTTGTGCTTGTGAATGACAATGAGATAGAAGGATGATTTTGACAACTCCTTTCTATTATTATTTGGAGGAAATAGGAGGATGCCGAGGGAAATTTCTTCTTGTAATGCTTAAATTCGAGAAAAAGAACTGATGTTTTTAAGACGAATTATTTTTTGTCATACATTTAACGGCACATTTTTCTGAAAGAATTCGACAAAGCAGGTACTTCTTAATTCATTTTTAGTATTTCCCCCACGTTCTCAACGTAGCATTAGAACAATATATAACCCATGTTCTGTTTTACGAACGCTGTCATTTATATCGTATGTTTATGATGGGCTGTACATAATTCGTATATTTCGTATTTCCACATGCACTTATAATCGATTCGCATATGATTAAATCTTATGGTGTTCCTATGCTATTCCAGTTCACTGTAGTCAAGGAAGAATTAGGGAATATCCATGTCATGTGCCATATATACACTACACGGACAAATAGCAATCCTGAAGGTCAAGAATCAAAAATATATATTGTTATGCATTTATGTCCAAATTGCCTCACACTTTTGCGTGCCTGCTTCTCTCCTTTTTCTTTATGCCTTCATATCATTTTTTTTAACATAGTTTAGTTCCACTTTAAGATACAATGCTGAGAAATATGTAATTTGCCTAAAAAAATGGTGATTGTCTCCATCACCCCCACCCCTGCCCCCCCTCCCCCCCCCCCGATCCCCACCCTCCGTCCCCTCCCCCCTCCCCTTTCCCCATGATTTTCTCTCATTTCTCAATGTATTTACATATATCAAATTGATTTATAGTTGTTTCATAATTTTTGGTAAAATTTCCTGTTTTAAGAGGTCCAGCTGACAAGCTATGCTTTTTGGGCTCCTCCACAGGCCCAGTATCTATCATTACCATTTGTACACTATTTCATATGTTTATTTCTATTTTGATGCTTATTTATCATGTTATGTTGTATCTACTGTGGACAATAATAAGTTGATAATTACAAAAATTAAAAAAAAAAATGTGAGCAGCAAGACTATTGGAGACGATACATATTTATGAGCATATAATCTCATATATACGTTGAAAATTACTTGCGTGAATCACAGATCAAACCCCGTATGAAGCATCGACTATAAACCGACGTATTTCACATATGACAATCTTAATCACGGTGATGGATACGGAATGCGGGGTACGCCCTAGGCATGCTAGCGGTAAAATAATGGGAACACCATCAACTGAAAACGGGACCAATGATTACGAAAGAATCATTCTACCATGATAACGGTTCCGTTCTCATTCGTTTGGGGGATTTTAGATAAAGTTGTAGGAGACCTTGACATTATAGAAGAATGGGACCTGCGCCCACGGTAGACTTGGTAGAACGATTACGCTATGTTGTTGGGTCCCTTCGTCTTACACCCGCTTCAAAATGTAATACTTTTAGCTACATAATGGCTTCAAAGACAAAAAAGTGGAAAGAATATTAGTCTATGATAGGATCATATTTAACAGCCCAGAAAACACGAATTCAAGTTGATTGCTTACACACATTTAACGGCTTTCCACGTGGATGAACAATTTCATTTCGGAAGCAAGGCGAAAGCAAAATTTAATGTGGACACTTTTCATGGTTGGTCACGTGTTCTGGGCAATGAGCTGATGGCTTTATATTACATGTATTAGGCGCAAAGTAAAACTAAACCATTAATTGTGTTTGCTTTATTTGATGCAACGTAGCCTTGAATCACGTATCAATCTGTTTATATTTCAGCTTTTCATTTAGATTTTTTTTTATCTTGTTATTCTCCTTCTGTATTATTTTTCTCACAGTTTATTTCTTCCTCTCCCATTCTTCTTATTTAATTCATCTTCTCCTTCTCCCTTCTGTTTTTCCTATTCCACTTATTCTATCAAAAGTCTTCTTCTTCATTTCCTTTTTTTCGAGTTTTTTTTTCTGCTGCATCTTTCATGTTTTCACCACTTCTTTATCATCGTCTAATGTAACGATTATGTGGGCAACTCTTCCATTTCCTTATTCTTTCTTTGTGTACTGTTCTATTTCTTTTTCATTCTCCATCTTCTTTTTCTTTGTCATCATTGCTCTCCAATTATTCCACGTGTCTTACTTTCTGTTAAACACAAGCACTGAAGAAAATAATTTACATTTATTTCCGAGGTATTTTCTGATATTTCGAAATAGATTTGTCAAAGCACTAACACCCTAGATGGATTAACTCTATTAATCAATGCTTTATATTTTGGCAATAATTCCGTTTACATTAATACTAGTTTAACATAAGCTTCATGTATCTTCGTGCTATCGATCATTGTCCAACTCATCAGGACTGGTCATTCATCAGCATGATAAACATCCATGAAATAAAGTGCTTCATTACCATTTGTTAACCATAACTCACGAGCGCTTACCCAAAATTAAAACCAACAAAAAAAGCCAACTCCGGCCATACGGATGAAAAGTTGAAAAAACATGTATACATGTATACATGTATACGTGCCTGACCCTCTGTTGGTATCAAAACGCAAATAGTATGGAACCTTTATAATTTCCATTTAAAGTGACAATGCTGATCGCACGGCCACCAGGTTATTTTACAGCATGATATACATTATCTGCAGCGTCCTAAAATATAGAATACGGGAACCTATCCTTATTTATTGCGAAGTTTATGTGAATTCACACAAATAGAAAAGTGGAGATAAAGGTTGTCGTGCGTTGTCTATAGGTCAAAGCAGCGTCGATGCACTTTTTCGAGAGCCAAATAATTGCTGCTATTGTGTCATCAAATTTGCAAAGCTGTGCATGAATTATTGAGGGCCCTCTCTGAGATAGACGTACAGGCAGCCCCCCTGTCTTCCTGACAAACACATTCAAACACCCACATCCCTGGCTCTGCCGTGGCATTACCCGGCCACACTTCCTCATATCCCCCACCTTCTCTCCCACCCCGTGTTAATTGATTAATTACCCTCCATTCTTCCAGACGTAACCTGCACCTGTCAAAAAATGAAATACGACCGCAATCGCGCGCAATTACACGAGTCAAAACGCGAGGAGTGCTGAAGTACAGGGCTCAACCAAGGCCATCCGTCACGACGCGGCGACAGAAAAACAATAAAACGCCCAAAATCGCTTCTAAATGATGAGCTCCGCCTGACCTTCACTTGTATCAGTGTTAGAGGCGAGGGACAGGTGATTCTACACCCATCGGTTCCCATTTAGTTGTCAAAACTAATAAATAATTATCACATCCTGCCAGGGAGACACTTGATCACTAGCTATTAATAAATCAATAATTGCTCCGGATCGCGATCTTCCAACGAGAGGGACTCGTACTTGAGAATCTCAGAAAGGTTATGATCAATCCACCGACACTACAGTTATACAAACTCGTTAACGATTTGGATGTTGTCGTTTTTTTATTTGAATCGGAGAAAACTCGTCATTAGAAGAATATATTCGAAACGGCAAACATGGCTTGGTATCATATCACATGTTGATGTTGGTAAATGATGGATGACCGGAGAGTTCAAAAAGATGTAGGCCAATCAATACTTGTCTATAGCTATTAGTGCGAGGGGTTATATAGTCAGAACGCGTAAATATCATATCGCCGCATGCTCATTCCTGGCGTCATTTAAGTAATATAAATCACACCTTGGTTCATGCGGACATTGTGATGAAAACTGCATTGTTTTTATGGCAAGAGTTGTGGATGATACAAGGCTTCACCACCACTTGACAAGACTAAAAAATATGGACCTATAGGGCTTGTTATTTTGCTCGGAGAACTTTAGACAGGGTTAACTTATACAGTTGTGAAAAAATACCGCTGCTGTAAAATAAGATACCCTTCAAAATATCTGTAAAAGAAAGACAGGAAACCTTACTTTAAATGGAATTATATTGACCGTTTCACTTCGAAAGGATGTTATGACCAGTCGTCCAAAATTGTAGTTTATTAGGCGTATTGACAACTTTATTTTGTTTTTATGTCACAATCAAAGCAACTCACTCAGAACACTATTCATCACCAAGTGATTTCCTGACAACATTGTGATGATATGGGTATGTAGGCTACGGCGAGATATAGTTTATTTATTATCATCATTTTCATCATGTTCATTGCAATTTGAAAGGAGAGGTAAACTTTTTAAGGCGGTAGTTTTGTCATAGATTATCTGGATTCTATGTCCCTCTTAAGTTTCATTCTTTATGTGTGTGTTGGTTTTGTGGTTAATGTACAGTTTTATACATTTTATGTCTGCAAGAGTAATGTATGACCTTCAATCAAAGACTTGATTTGTTAATCTAAATCTACACACATTGTTTTCCTTTCTTTCAAAATGTTCTCAAATAAACAAATTGGCGATATTCAATTACAGCACTTGTAACTCCTGCATCCTGATTTGACTAAATTTTGAAAACATAATGTTTTTGGTGGGATTTTGTGTTTTCGCCCTGTAATTAGCAGCACTTTAGCAATGACCTTAGCTTTGTATGCATACATGCCTGTATTGTTTCTAAAAGACTATTTAAGCGATCGTGTTTTTTTTTATTATTATTATTATGTTGATATATTGAGGGCCGTACTGAATTAGTGACTGTTCAAATCTGACAACAATTCGTTTTTAGAAATCATTTCCCAACAAGATACGTTTTAAAGTATAACATTGGTTATTGCTTGACGTAACCAACATTGAGAAAGAAGAATGTACAATGTAAATTGTGTACTATGGAAATGATGGTCAAACTCTAGCTGAGTTTGATGCAGAGATGTATGCAAACGGTACTGGGGGCATTTTACACGAATATTGTTTTATATTGTTTAATATTGTTTAAGTGCTCCATCACATTGCTTGAATAATAATAATGTTCAGTGGAAAATGCTACGACTCTTAGGTTATTTGAAATGTCTGAATGTTGTCCACTGTAAATGTTGCATGTTGGCGTTTACACAATCAAACTCGATTCAGAAATTACCCGCACTAAGCATTAACAACTGAAACAACAACGGCACAGTCTTCTGAAGTACAGTAGAGTTATTTAACAGTGGATATTCTGGATGCTAGTTTGCCCCACGTTTGTTCAAGTGGGTATCCGAACTAGAATATTGCCCAATTCCCGGAGAATGTGTCATTTCATTTCATTGTACCTTGATGTCGCTCAAAGACTAGCTCTCAGACACGCATCTATTCAATGATCCATATTTAGAACAGAGGTTTAACGCAAACAATGTACTTAAAGGGCCCCTGTCATCAAAATATATGTTGACTTCTGTTGATGCAACTTAATATGTATATAACAAAATCACTAACTGTTCAATGGAAATATGTGTCCTATATTTTAAAATATAGGACCTGAGCACTGATAGGCCCCGCCTCCAAAATATCCTCAAACTCAAGATTCCCCCTGTGACATCATCAAAGGTAGAAATTAGCAGGATAATAGACATGATTCATAGACAAAATAAACATTGCAATGACTATCTGCAAGTGCTTATAATAGCATCACATAGCTAGCACATTTCTGACATAAGGAAACGATTATTCCCACATGAAAGGTTGTTAGATGGTATTGTGTGAAGACGTGATGATCTTGTGGGCAGGTGGAGGTAGTCATTGCAATGTTTAGTTTGTGCATAAATTCTGCTTATTATCCTGCTAATTTCTACCTTTGATGATGTCACAGGGGGAATCTTGAGTTGGGGGATATTTTGGAGGCGGGGCTTATCAGTGCTGAGAAAAAATAAAGAAAAATTATTTTAAAATATAGGACACATACTTCCATTGAACAGTTAGTGATTTTGTTATGTAGATATTATGTTGCATCAACATAAGTCGACATACATTTTGATGACAGGGGACCTTTAACCTGGGCTGACTTTATGGAACGCAAAATTAAACAACATGAAATAGAAGTATTGATTCAATATGATTGACTTTGTCCTCAGAATCATCTGATGCTCTCACAAAATCATTGATTTTCATCACACAGTCACAACAACGGGTGATTTCAATTATTCACTGTAATTATTATTATGTGTCCCATTTAATAATTACAGCGAATAATTGAAATCACCCACTGTTGTTACTATGTGATGAAAATCAATAAATTTGTGACAGCATCAAATGTTTTATTTTGCGTAAGCAAGTCTACGTTGTTTTTTTTCGCAGTCGAAGTTAAATACGGGCACATGTAAACAGCGAGTCCATGGATCTTAACAATGAGAAGACAGGTAGGTATAGCCAAGTCCCTCTCGTAGGGGACATCTGGGAAGTTAGAATGTAGTTTGGGCCCACTAACTAGCTTCATCACGCTGTGGGACACCGGGGTCAACCACATATTCTACAGACACTCAACGCAATGCTCCAAACCGCATACAGGTATAAGGAAAAGTCGTCCCATGATGCACCGCGCAACCACGTCAGGATTTTTGTATTGGAATTAACACCCATGACCGTTCTAGCGTTTAGAGTAGGAAACCGGAAATAAGCATAACTGCCAACAAAAAATGCTGAGGTAGCCGCGCCGTGCATTATGGGAGGATTTTTTCTTACCTGCTGTATGGAGAATTGTGACACCGTCGGAAAGCATATATATCTGCAAGATTGCAGCCTGACGTGTTCTTCGGAGTTAGAAGGTAAGCATGGTCAGTGGTCTGCATAGTTTAGCCTGATAAGGGCTCGTGCCTACATACTACCCACCGTCTTGAAAGCAGGTAGCACAGATGAGGAGACATGAAGTAGTCGCCATTAGCTGTGATTGCCAGCCCGAGCATAAGACCTTAATCGGAGGATGCCAGGCGGATTCTGTATCCATCTTGAGGAGGTAGAAGAATACCAGCGAGGTGGAAAGAAGAACTGAAAGAAAAGGAGATGGAAAGAGAAAGAGAGAGAGAGAGAGAGAGGGATAGGAAGAGACAAGATAAAGAAGGGATGGGAAGAAAAAAGAGGCTTGGGGAACTGGAAGCAATATCAATTAGTCCGCTTACATTTCTGCTTGAGCTCCAAATTTCTAAGTTGAAATTGAATTTCGACGCAGAAGGAGTCCCCAGACGATTCGCAGCTACCGCTCACCCTAGCGCTCGACTTGCCCCCGGTCTCGCGCGCTGAGCCTGAAAGCAGCGAGCAGCCTAGGCACTAGGGGCATAGATGGATGGTGAGCGAGACCTGGTAATAGCGTTGATCATACACGGTGGGACAAAAAACCCTTCGTCTATAGCCTGACCCGTAATTTGATTAATATTTTATAGCTACCGGAGATATTTACGTCGCTAATTTCATTAAATGATGCCAGATCCGATTTGAAATGCGATTTCTCGACGATCAACTTGGGGAAAATCTTGTCGAGATTGGTTGAACAATTTCTTTTCTTCCCGAGTCCCCCCAAGTTCTTTTCTCTCTCACTTACTCTCTCTCTCTCTCTCTCTCTCTTTCTCTCTCTCTCTCTCTCTCTCTCTCTCTCTCTCTCTCTCTCCATCTCCCTCCCTCCCTCTCTCTCTCCCTCTCTTTATCCCTCTATTCTCTCTCCCACCTTTCTCCCCTGCCCGCATGGAGGATAGTGGCTGGAGCACAATGAAGCCGCGGAATTAGACGAATCCATTAGGTGAGAGCGCCGCCGCGCACTCGCGGGAGCTGAAATGGTTTCACGGTGAGACTTTTTCCTTCTTGAAACCATACTCAACGCCAGTTGCTGTTCCTGCTAATCTACCCCGTAAAAATGCGCGGCATTAAATAGAAAACGTGCAGGGTTATACCTAATTCATGTGCTATGTTTCCCCTGTGACTGGTGATATTATCGCGGTCTCTGGCTTTTTCCTTGTCGTTTTAAAGGTTGAAATGCCCCATTGTGTAAAGCGCTTTATTCAGCGAAACTATTGTAGGAATCTTTCCTACAGAAGCATGGAAATTTTTGAATGCAGTTTCAGATTCTGGATTTGAGGTCGATTGTCAGCTTGTTGCTAAAATCTAATATGACAAAGTACTGACATAGAAAGTGAACGATATCATTTCATATACAACTTTTGTTGTAGAGAGTAACTTATAATACTCCACTTCAATAATAGCAACACACTACAATATATTATAAGCATAGTTGTATCTATCGGTCTAAGGTTTATCATGTCACACAAACACGTGGCCACCCAAACGGTATATACACTATATGTACTATGGAAATCAAAAGGCTCCTTTGTCGAGATATCCGAAGAAGAACAAGACAATAACACAAACATGCTGTGGATAAAGAGCTCATCAACAGTCAGGCCTTTATAGAAAGGTCTTTTCATGAAGGTATATGGCCGGTATACACTAATAAGATACAAAATACAAGAACATGAAAAAGCCGAAACAGTAGGTAACATATTTATATCTGGTGTTTTCATTACTTTGTAGTTTTCACCCACACTTCTATCATCGAGTAGTGTCTTGAAATCTTCTTTGATTAATTACTAATGCGAACTTTATTGAATATATATATATATATATATATGAATGCGAAAAGAGAGTCTAGGAGCTGGGGCGTAGCTGGACCTTCCAAGTTTAATTGAAAGCTTTCGGCTGTTAGGCCTTCTTCAGTCAAGTTCTGAAGTATAAACAGTAACAAATACACTGTATAAGCAAACATATATGGCAATATCAATCAAATCAAATCAAATCAAATCAAGCATCAAAAACATAGCAAAAATTAGGTATGAAAAATATCATAATCATGCCAAATTATATATATACATCTATACGTCATGTACATGTGTATATGAAGATAATCGTGACAAATCATCTTTACATATATATATATATATATGCACATGCTTTTTTGCATGTATGTGTGGAAAATATATCACACTATCTATATACTGATGCCCTCCACAAACACAGGTCTTGACACTAAAAGTAACATCCGTGTCACTTTTAAATATTATATTAGTATTACTATCACATATATATGATGTGCATAGTCATGTCAAATTGTGTATATCTGATGTATGTGTATGTGTATGGATAAGAACAGATTCATGCCAAATTGTATACATGTATATTTCAAGTATGCGTGCAAAATACCATAATCATGTCAAATTATATATATATATATATCTATACTTCATGCACATGTGCATATGAAGATAATCGTGACAAATCATCTATATATATATATATACTTGTTCTTATGTACGTATGTGTGGAAAATATACCACACTACAATGTATTTGTATACCGATGCTCCCCACAGACACAGGTCATGACACTACAAGTAACATCCATGTCACAGGTCAACAACCCACACTTCACTGCACACCACTCATCAAACACACTACACACAAATCCTAACAAGCATACCCACAGCACAGACAACCGCCGCCAGGCAAGGTAAAACACTTTAAACCATTTATTCTAAAACATTTTTCATACCTAATTTTTGCTATGTTTTTGATGCTTGATTTGATTTGATTTGATTTGATTGATATTGCCATATATGTTTGCTTATACAGTGTTTTTGTTACTGTTTATACTTCAGAACTTGACTGAAGAAGGCCTAACAGCCGAAAGCTTTCAATTAAACTTGGAAGGTCCAGCTACGCCCCAGCTCCTAGACTCTCTTTTCGCATTTATATACTTCTGGAGCAACCGCACTTATCATGTCTAAGTTGAGAACTATTGCACTCTTATATATATATATATGTATATATGATATATGATATATGATATGTATACATATGTGTGTGTGTATATCATACGCAAACATATTGATAGACCTTTTGTAAAATGGTCGTCTCCGTCGCTTCCATCGGTTCTGTTGAGTGTATTTAACTAATCACTTTCAACTACACTTTAGTGTTCACTGGTTTCATTTTGATCAAGAGACGGATGAAAATAGTTCATGACATTTCCATTTCATGACACGAAAGCTCAGAGGGAGGCCGAACTATGCATGCGGTCATTATTTCAAGTTAGGAGAGACAACGGAAGGCAGAGAGGAAATCAGAAGGACAGAGGGAGAAGGGGGTGGAGAAAGAAAGACGGAAGGAGGGGGGGGGGGGGTCGACAAGGAGAGTCGGACCGATGCAATAAACAGTAGTGTAATTGCGAGAAAATTGAAGGGAAAAGAGAAAGATTAATATCCCAAGTACGAGCGTTTATTACCACATTCGCGCCTTTAATCGCCGCTGGATGATCGTAAACCCAGAAAGGAGAAACTTTGTCGGTGCGGCTCGCGATGGGGCGTGCGGGGGAGAATGGGTATCATGGGCGCGACTCGAGACGGTGTGAGGCAGTGACAATGAGACAATTCCTTATCCCAAATACACCATGAAGAATAGGAATCAGTAAACCAATGGATTATGAGCGTCTAATTGAAGTCTCTGACAAAGGTTAGCAATGCAGTTGACATGCCGCAAAGAACACATCAAAACATAAAGTGAAATAACACTGTGAACAAAGTGTGAACACATAGAGTGTAATCCTGTAAATCACATCGTGTTTGACACTGTAATGACTATTTAGAATGTTCACAGTACGGACACAGTGTTTACCAAACTGTCAAAATCTGTTCACACTGTGATCAAAGTCTGAAAACACTATGGTCCTCTGTGTGTATCACATTGTGTTTAACGCTGTGATTATTATGTTAATGTATACCGTCTGAACACAGTGCATACCGCAGTGTGAAAAAGGTGTCCACAACTCGTGAAAACATCTTAAACTGTCGAACAGCCTTTATGTTGGCGAATATGAATGTAAATCATAGATGATAAATAATAATACAAATTATGTTTACCATAGAAGTACCGTGGTAACAAGACCTATCGGGGCACTTAATTGTGAGCATGATATCACACTCATGAACGTATTTATACGTAAAAGAACATCAGTCAACCATTGTGTAGTGTAATCATATACACATTGGAAAACTGCATATATACATGTTTGCTTTTTTCATATACTTTATGTATACATGTGTTTGCAGGGGATACGTGTTTGGTTGATTTTATTCATAAATGTATGAAAGTAATAAGCAATTATTTAGAACCCTTGTTAATGACTTTTATATAATTTTCCAACGTTGTGGAATATGATAATGTTATCGAAATAAATCACAGAGATATAAACTGATGTGGATGTAATACAACATATCAAGTCCGTTAAAGTTGCTTCGGACACGTCTACTGAGGGGTACTTCACTTCGCAGAGCGCAAGATGTGAAAATACGTGGATAGACAGTCGTCACTCTATTCCCGCATTGTAGATTTATATTTTTATTGTTTGGACTTTATTGTCCCAGGATGGTCACACTCTGTTAAATCATCTTCCACACTGTGGAGTTACGTTTTCACAATGTGAGATTTATGTTCACATGGCATATGGTCACACTGTTGAATGATATTCCACATTGTGGGGTGTGGCACTTTCACAGTGTGGGCACACTGTGATGAGTGGGGCGCTGTTTCATACACTTTCATATGCGACCACTTTGTGAGTAGTAACAGTGTGACAGTCTCTACACTTTGTTCACCGAGTCAATCAACACGACACGACACAAACATGCCACGCCCCAAAACGCCACACACGACATTCTACGCACAACATTCCATTTCAGCGTACAGCATAACTATCACGCACAATGTACCCCCACATGAAACACATCACGTGTACAGCACATTGCATCACATTATGCACACAATATATATCTATCTTTCTAAGTGCCATATCCGGGGACGTAGGCGATCATTGAGTGCCACAAAACTCTGTTTCTATAGCTGTTTGAATCAGCTCCACCTCCCGCTGATCCGCACTTCTCTCTGTAATCCATACATTCAGACTGGTCATCCAATTCATTCGTTTCCTTCCTCTATCCCTCTTTCCCTCTATCTTTCATGTCAATGCCAAATTTATGTAAGCACATAATATGCGGTGCAGTGAAACCTTTATATAAAGACCGGCCAAGTGAGACAATGAATGTGGTCTTTATAGACAGGTCGTATTTGTGTGCAGGTTACATTAATATACATTTAAGCGAAAAACACTGTTCAAGGGCTAAAACAATGTTGTTGTTTTTTCTGCACAAGTGATCGCTAATGCAGACATCGCTGCATTTAACTATATAGTCGATACATATTGGTAAAAAAAATCACTATGTAGACACGCAGGCCTAGCTTCATAAACTATTTTATATTCACAGAATCTTGTAATATAAAACATGCAACTCGCTACACTGTATAATACACTACCTGAAGCAGGTTACAAGCCAAACACATCGCGCGAAACATTCCACTCAACACGCTCAATTATATAGTTACGCCAAACATACCAAAAAGACTAAGATATGGTGCAACACACATAATATGGTACGCAACATTATCACAGAGAACACACAAAAAAATCTTCATCACACAACTCATTACACAAACACGTCACGTGCAACATATCATACAACACGTACTGCACACAGAAATCACAACACATTACGTGCAACACCCACCACACTGCGCACAACACGCAACCCGATAGCCCTATAACTCTTAATACCCTTCTTTAAAGCAATATTTCATCACGACATGTGCGCCATTAGGTTGGCTACTTAAAAGGCTGCCCCGCCAGTATAACCACAATCATACACGTACATTTAATAAAAAAAAAAAAGAGCCTCATGAGGTGACCCGTGCATCAAGCCGATGTTGGTATAAAGCACGGACTGTGACCCGAAGGTGTGACATGACGTGCGCCTGTCTCCATCCCTGACATTGTAGATTGGTGGTTTTTGTTAGCAAACAGGCGTTAGCATGAAATTAAGCTCGCCAAAGATGGGCGCGAGAGCCGGCGAACGTGTGAAACTATAATCAATCGAGTAATTGGACATTTATTAGTTTGCAGAAATAATCTTTTCCGTAGGCGTCTGTATAAAGACGGGAACGTGATAAGAGTGTTAAATTGACAAAATATCAAAATGAAACTTTGGATGTTCAACAATGATCGCTGGATATGACAATAATGCGATTGGGGAAACAGGCAATAAGTCCTTGATTTTTTATTATATTTCATAGCGCCTTCATACAAAATGAATTGCCTTACGATATTAAGAAAAATCACAAAGTTTTTAAAAGTAGTTTCAAAGAGCGGTGTACGCTTATGAAAAAGAAAAGAACCTCGACATAATGACAGGTAAAGCGAATAAAGCACGTAAAGATAGAAAATGAAATGAGGGAGATAAGGAGGGAGACAGAGGGAGAGAATTATAGCATAGAAGAGAGAGGGGGCAAAAAAGCGTGAGAGAAAAAAAATCATAAAATATGTAAACGCAGACAGGCAGAGTAAGGAAAAGAAGGATAATAAGAAAAAAAAATGGTAGAACAACACAGGAAATTGGAAAAGAAAGAAATCGTCATAAACATGAAAGCATGTGTGTCTTCCCCTCTTTCTCAACTTCCACATACACTCCCCCTCACACACACGCACACACACAGAGACACGCATACACATGCACACACACATACACATACACACACACATATATACACACATGCACACATACACAATCACCCACTCACAAAAAACATATCTAAGACTGCGCGGGTGCTACACTAAAATTAAAAAAAAAAACGGCAGGTAATCAAATTCGTGATGATCAATGATTAAAACGGTCAATCGAGGTGTACTTAATGGTAGAAATAATGAAATTATGAAATAATAGTCATAAAATAATCAAATTAAAAAATCAGATTACAAATCAGATTAAAAATCAGATTAAAAGTGAAAAGCAAGCGTATGGACATTGTATCAAGTTTGTCTTTGAAGATGTATTTCTTTTTATTTCAGGATCATGCGAAGAAATCACTTTCAATTTGTAATTTCCTTATCTAACATCCTGAAATGCAGCGTGAAGAAGATCAGTCTTCAGGGCAGAACGGTCCTGCCACCGTAGACGACACGATATCGCTACAATCATGCAGTCGTATTGGCATACGACTGGAAATGTGACGTCACCTCACTTGTACGAATCCCATGATCGGATCCTGCGATTTAGCCAGTCGCAGCGTCGCACGACTGATCGGATCGCGTCGTCTTTGATGACCTTCACATGTCTAATGCGCACTCCCTTTCACACTATTATACAAATAATGAATTTTATGAGTGCAATGGACAGAATGTTTCATGACGTGATAGATGGAAATGAAGATCCATTTCATCTTTAACCGAATGAAATATTTTGTCCATTGCACGAATGAAAAAAAAATCATTATTTGTTTTATATCACACCTAATTAGCTCGATATGCACAAGTACTGCTGCTGAGCGGTCGCGGTTCGCATACACAATACACGCGAGTACTGGTGGTCTCGGCGAACGTGCAATGGACAATATCGTATGGATCCAAAATTGCACGGTTGATGACGTCATTGTAAATGGACTGAATGATCGATATCAAACAACCAATCAAGTGACAGGGATCTATCTAGGTGTCATATAAAGCCATGCCATGTTTCCATGTTATTCTTTTGTTATCTTTCTGCTACACATTATACATTTGTTAACAAACCATCATGAAGACATTCGAAATAAGAAATTAACAAATTATATCTTTAAATAAATGAGTCAATAAAAGTATAAGTTCATACATGAATCTAAACAAATATGATTTTATACACCGCGAGTATACAATGATAAACTCGGTCATTTCCCCTTAGTTTGATGTGGATGTGTCTCTTAGAACCTTTGTATGTAGGCCCCACTTAAACTCCAAATACATTAAGTACATAATCACATACACGTCATCAAAATAAATGAAATAGTTTGCTACCTTTTATCCAACATCAACGTTTAAAGATAATAAAAGCAAAACATGTCGTAGGAAGCGAGGGAAAATTGATAGAAGTAAATGGAAGAAGATACTGCACTGTAATGGTGGGAAGGGGTGCCGAAATGAAGGAGAAGTGGAAGGAGAACTAGGAACACTGTACTGTCTTTCTCCTTCTGTTCATCCTTGTAGTATGTTGACCCCAGTAAAAGGGCATTAGCTTGTCTGGTATATGATTAGTTATATTACCTGGGTCAAATAAAACCCAATGAGAATGATCACGTGACCAAACTGCTAAAAAAGGGTGCCTTAATAGTCCCGGTTTAATGAGACGGGAAGTTTTAATTTGTCATTCAGCATCGCAAAGTAGACACAAACTTAATTCATCCCAAGTCAATAAGCTTGTTAATGTAGCAGTACTTTATTTTTCATTTAGACTGTTTGTATTGAGAAGGTGTATGGTTAATATATACACCTGGTTTCCTCATTAAACGCCCGAAACCAGGCGTACTTGAGGCCTGCCAAGCCGGCATGTCGTGGGGGACATCTTGACAGCGATTTAATGAAAAGACAGAGTATCACTCAGCGATTGACTACCCATCTTATGAGAGGTAAATTGTCCTTTCTGTCTCATTATCAAATTAAATTTCCGGCTTTGTCTCTGAAGGAATAAAAACATTCAAGTGATGCGTGCAAGTAGCCGTACACCCGACACGCTAGGATTGCTTTCTTATTGGTTTTCCGTCAGTTTCTTAATCTCGCCTGAGCCCGCTATCTCGTCGCATCTCGTTCCCCCGGTCGGTTACTTGATAGCTCTGTGGGTTTTCCTCGGTTAGTTGGCTACGGTAAATACTATCCAGGGGTGATGAGAGAAGAGCTATATCATATCACTGACAGACTTATTGGGTTTGGAGCTAAATGAAAAGAATAACTGAAAAAGCTTCGAGCAGAAGCTACCGGTGCGCACTGGCGCGCGAACGGAGCTTTCCGTAAAGTAACGCAGTCGCTCATGCGCAGTAGCTCGAAACGAACACACGGTGCGTTATAATTTACGCTGAGTTAAGACCGGGCAGGTCCGCGCGCTGGGCGGGTCCCTCGGGTAAGTTTGAGTGAATTGATAGCAGTTTTGTCGGGGAATGAAATTTACCGACCAAACATAATCAACACGGTCCCCACAGCGAATATTACAGCTTAAGAATTCTCTTTGTGGACGGGACGATCTGGAAAAAAAACACAGCAGAGGAACTGGAAGACAAAATCTCACATTTAAAGGAAGAGAAAGAGTCAAGATCCGTTCACACTGACACGCTTCGCCTCAACCGCTTGCCGTAGCGGCAATGCTTTTGAGCCGATCACGCCGCGCCGTCCCTCAACGAAAACGCACTGAAGGACGGCCATAATGATTTATTCTACCTACATTGTTGCGCTTTGCCGCTGCATGAAAACACTGGCTTACAAACTACATGCAGCTAGCCTTAGCGGTAGACTGCTCCTGTCATGTCCGTGTGAACCTACCTTAATATTGGTTACAAGCTTGTCTATATTTGGTTCACATGAGGTCCAGTGTACCACCTCATCACCAATACGTGTCACATTATCGTCATGGAAGAAAGCACGTACATGTACTCATAGCAATATATAGGTATACACAATTTACCTTCAATGTTTGAAGAATGCATTAAGTACAGCCCTACAAGTACATGTATGTCACACTAACCAACATACTTTTCCTTCGTCAGTCATTTACAATGTTTTACCTTTGATATAAACTTTCATGAACAATGAGGTGTGATCAATTATTTAAATGACATAAAGTAAGATGAACCCGAGTACACAAATTACATACAAATACATACTTTAAAAAACACCATACATCAAATAAAGACTAATACAAGCAAATAAAAACGAAGCAAAAAAAAAACAAAAAAAAACAAAGACAAAGCAAAAACAAACACAAACCAACGTTTAACATGTAGTGTTTGGATGGCATTTTCAATTGTATTAGAATTCTTTAAGTCTGTACGATGTCATATTGTGTAATGATTGCACTTACACACGAATGACACACACACACACGACTGTGTGAGATTGTGTGTATATAGAACGTGTGTATGTTGAAGAAATATATAGAGAGAAAGAAAGAGAGAGATGCAGCGATGAGAGAAAGTGAGACAGTGAGAAACTGAGAGAAAGAGAAAGAGAGAGAAGAGTACAACAGCAGCAAAAGCAACAGAGAAATGGAAGTATAAAGCATTTTTGTCGTGTGTCTGTGCGTGTGGAGGGGGGGGGGGGGGCAATGATAAGTTTGTTTTACCACCATGAAAAATTTACAATGCGTTAATTACAAATCCTACCCTTTTCAAAATGCTGTATTTCTAAGAGCCCATGCGAGTACTATTAAAATACCATGAATGTTAAAATGTTAAAGAATTCTCGACATTGAGGACAGGTGAATATCGTTTTTTTTTATCGTGTACATCTAAAAAATGAAATCATAATTATAGCTCACATAAACCTGCAGAGTAATATCATTAGTCACATGAATGATACGCAATTATCATTTAACAGATTGATTCGTCCTTGGCTGTATAGCAAGCCGTCTAAATAATGTTAATTAGATGTGGAGGTACGATATCATACTGCTAGGTGAACATGTTCAATTTGTTTTTGCTGTTTTTGCTCACACAACACTTTAAATACAAAATTAAAATTTTCCATAATGAATGTTAGCCACATTTTTCTGTCATTTGTTTAGCGCATTCGACGTGATATCTTTTCATATTTTGGGATGAATTCAAAGTTTATAATTTCAGTTGCTACATTTGCATATGACACCGTGCAAGCAAATTGTTTCTAAGGATCACATTTTAAAGCGGAATAGCTATCATTACGGTGTGAAAGAGAAATTGCATGACATCATTAAACATCTTCTTCAATGCTGTCATGTGATAATAGAGTTTGTTGGTCTGATAGTGGTCAAACGGACACCAAAATGATCGAGTTAATATGATATGAATCAGGAATCTCTCGTTATCTTATAAGTGGAATTATCATCACGAAAACATGGCGGCATTGATACAACCAATTGTGTAAAGATGAGTAAAGTGCAAGGCATCTGAAGTCCAATTGTTAATTTCTTCGATTCTTATTGAATGCAGCGACAGTGTCAATGTCGTCAATCGACGAGTATCGATATCGCGTGAAGAACACGGAAGCACGCCTCCTCGAAAAAAGAAATTGCGATACGAACAGCGAGAAAGTGGCCTTTTGTTTATCACATTCACAAGGATTTTGTTCCAAATAACGGTTTTCACGAGAAGTACATGCACATCCGCTAGAAATCCGTGAAACAAGAGAGTACATGGTGGATTCCATGTCATGGCTGTAAAGTAAGGGGGAATCGCCTGCCTGAAATACAAACAGTGACCCACTTATTACCCTGAAAGCGGGAAGCGGTAACATGAATTATTGGTGATCGGAGACCCGTCTCGGCCGGGCTAGGCGTGACCCGCGCGCCCTCCCCGGCGGCCTGGGCCAGGCAAGCTAGCGGTAAGTACTGAAGTACGTAGGCTATTGCAGAATAAGAGCCGCCTGTCTTTAAAGGGATAGTCCACCCTGAAATTTAGTTGGTCTCAACAAAAGCAGAGATATGAAATGAACAAATCAGTGAGGGATTGACGAGAATCCGTCAAAGGATAAAAAAGTTATGATTTTTTGATATGTCAATTTTGTGACGTCACGTGCGAGATGCTCTCCCAGTATGTTGCTGCATGATTCCATAAATTGCTCTTTTTCTAGCTTTGATGACAAAAAATGTAGACAACATAATGGGAGAACACCTCGCACGTGACGTCACAAAACCAAAGCTTTAAAAGAACATATAACCTTTTTATCCTTTGACGGATTTTCATCAAACCTTCACTAATATGTTTCGTTCACATTAACTATCCCTTTGAAGGACTGACGATATCTACCGCTACCACACATTCTGGCAAGATACTATCCATTCGCTATTATCCATTCATAGGGAATATACTGCATTGGGAAGTCTTCAAAAGGTGATCGTGAGCAGTCCTCTCACCAATGGTCTTAAAATCATATTTTCCATTTTAGAAACTTGCTGAAAGTTATTTGCCCTCAAATGATCCATATTTGGAGTGATTAGTTATCAAATCACAAATCCTCAAAATGTTCGACCCGGACATTTTGAGGATTTCATTAATAATCATTAATTGCTCCAAATATGGATCATATATTAAGCTAATTATCATGGGACCCGAATTCCTTTTCCGTTTTACCGTCGTCATTGGTCCCGATCCCCTTATGAGTAATACACGTGATCCTGAACTAAAATGAGAATTTGAGCTGTGGAAACGGCAAAACAATTCTGCCGTGATCACACAGGTCCCGTCAGCTTTACCCTTGGTATCCTTTACCTTTAATCCATAACACTTCAATGGTCAAGGAATAGATGCCTGTCAGCATGGCCAGAGGTCGGTGGGGGCTACCGCACAGAGTACTAATAACAGCACAACCCTCGACACGTGCCAAATAAGTAGTGTTCACACGCGTCTTATTGCAAACGCATTTTCTTAAGCTGCCGCCATGAGAACAGTCCTGCGTAAAAGAGAGTATAGTTAGGATTGTCAGATTATGAAGAAAGCGATCTGTATCATATTTAGTGAGGCCGGTGTTTGGTAGTCTGGTTTGGAGTCTGAAAACTGACATTGTAATGGTTATTGTAATGGAATATTTTCCTACTGCAAGCGATGTTTTCACGTGGTCAATTTAGTCCACAGATTTTCAATTTTCACAATTATTGATATTTATCGTCCTCACTTGTTCCAGACAAGATAAAACATTTAATGTGTGCACCATGTCTTTAATAGAGCCTTGCAAAAATAGAAATGAGAAGATAATGACCCATCTTATAGACGACCTCACTCTGAAGCTATCAAGAACTATCTAAAATCGCTGATGCCGACTTTAAGATTTGGATGTGGCCGGTAAGCATGAATTAATCTAGTCACTCCCGGTAGAGCGGTGGTTTAGTTACCATGGTTATGCAAGTATGATTAATTCTGTGAGGTTTACCGGCCATTATTCGACTTCTGCCATGTCTGCTCGCGAGGAGGGCCGGTGTATTGTGGTGAGTTCCACGGGGACGAAGTGAACAGACGGCTATTAACCCTCGGCATCTCACCCACATCTCATCCCATACCGATATCACTACTCTGAAACACATTTCTGACTAAGAATGGTTAGAGATCCTATCCACATTTAAAATACGAGTTCAAATATTAACTTTTCTTATTCACAATGAAATACGTGTATCTCCTAATCGATAAACCAACTTTTTTCCCCCAAATGGAATATCCATCTATCCATGTAAAAACGAATTGATTCCAGTTACCATAGACTAACCAAATAACTCATCTCATACCTATATCATTACTCTGGAACATATTTCTGAATAAGAAAGCTGAGAGAACCCATCTACATTCAAAATGTTACATCCATAATGAAATACGTGTATCTCCGTAATGGAATATCCATCTATCCATCTATCCATCCATCTATCCATTTATCCATCAATCCAAATTGATTTTGGTTATCAAAGACTAACGAAAAGAATCTCCTCTCATACCGATATCATTACTCTGAAACATATTTCTGACTAAGAAAGGCGAGATAACCCATTTACATAAACAAAAAAAAAAACCTTCATTGAATCCTCGGATTTGGGGAACAATCTGTCACCCAATTTTGCTCCAGTAATTTCGAGGCAGAAGACAGCAACGTATTATGGGAAGCCTCACTTGGCGTGAAAAAATCCAGAGGAGTTGATGAAAGTTCCCTACAAAAGTCTTAATGATGGTTAATGTTTTAACTCTTTATGCGCCGTTGACGCATTGTTGTGCCATTGACGCATTATTGCATAAATTATACACACATACCCCATATAACAGCAGTTTCTCTGGTACACAAAGAGTTAACTACACATGGTATGATTTTCTTATCTATTGAGTTTTTTCTCGAGCAGAAGCTTGCAAAGTACACATGCTGGCATTGGTATTAAAATTCTGTTTATATATCTATAATGAGATGGTGCGACCGTCCTCACTGCTTACTTTTAGCGTGACAACCCCAATTATTAAGCGTTTTCTCTAGCGCAAGCTTGCATAGTTTACATGTTGATTTGGTATTAAAATCCTGCTAATATATCAGCATTGAGATGGTGTGACCGCTCTCATTTGGTCACTAATAGAATGCCCAAGGGAAGCATGTTTTGAAACAAGAGTCGAATACACTCCATACATGTCATAAGAATTATAGTGTGGAAGAATACTTAGTTAACATAACCTTGTACGAGAGACTACAAATGACATTTAAAAGTTAACCCTTCCACATCCAAGTGATACAACGGATTATATCCAATTATCTCTGTTCTAGATGTTCATTTTTTTTATTCTTTCCGCGTGTAAAATAATTACACCGTATTCACCAAGGCGCTGTAACTTAGACCGCGTAGTAAACGTATACAACCTTATGGGGTGCAAATTAAATCGTCCGATGCTGTCACCACATCATTGCTTTTCTTTACCGGATCACAAAAGTGGATGATTTATATTTTTCGCTGTATTTATCATCAAGCTCAAAATATCATAGTGATTCCGAGGATAAATCAATTGTATAAAATCAATGATAATGTTTCGTGATGAATTTGGCAACCCATAAACTTCATCCAGGTTTAGTACACCAGTTTATTTAAACCTCTCTCTAGAATACGGACCAAGGTCTATATGCACTTTAAGAGAGTTAAGGCAAGATTGGCATAACACTATGAATCAAACTCGCTATGAAAATCTCAAGTAAACGTTTGTTAAAATTCCGAAATATAACCAATAATTGTTTAATTTACACCTAATATAAACCTTCCTTACCTGTACGGAAGTGGTTGACAATCTGCGTTGCCTAACACGGTTTGTTGAATTGCAGGCGGTAAAAACGACCATGATTTTTTTAGACATGCCGAGCCTATGAATTTTCCCAAGAATAATATTATGTAACATGTGATCTACATGTACTTAAGTATAAATAGTGGACCACTTGTTTGATAACAACGTTGAAACAAGCACATACACTTTGTATAAACATTTTCCTTAATCCATTGCGTGTAAATGGTATATGTCATCATCACCCACGTAATCATAGCAATAATTACCCTCTTTTTTATTTTTCCTTTTCAAATTTAGAGGTTTTGTGCTATTCGTTCATTGTCTGGTTCTTTAATCATTCATAGTTTTGGATGGATTAATGAATAAACAATTATATGAGTGGCGTTGTAAACGCAAAAGGTGAGTTGTGGTGTCATTAATCATTTATCTTGCCCCGTTTTCAGCATTTATGGACAGAAGTGGATTAACGAATTCAGTTGCATTCTTTAGAACACCTTGATAAATCATGGATGTGTATATTCTAAAACCATGAAACCCAGAGGAGAATATATAAGGTTATTCTTTCCTCTCTATCTAGCAATCAAAAACAATAAAATGTATATTCTCAGTTTGGAAAAGACTATGAAAATGAAAAGAAAACAAATTTATTCAAATAAAACGAAATAACCCAGCGCAGACGGATCGCTAAGAGGTGTGAACAAAATCGATTTTGAAAAAAAGATTGTGAAACTCGTCATCACGATAAAACTAAAATCTTGCAATGCCAATCATATTTATTTGCATTGGATTTTTACTCTTTCATTTGATAATCTTGGACAAAAATGCGAGTCCATTATCATGATAAATCTATGTATATGATTACGAATGAAAGGTGGCACTGTAGGTTTTCCGGTACAAATTATGGTTTTCCTTTCCGACAAATCTTGTCGTTTATTTCATATAATCACCTAAACCTGTTTTTTTTTCAATTCCTTTTCTTTCATTCAGGTCTTCACAGCATGCTCGTACAAATAATGCACGTAATCCCACAGACATAAATGGGCAGCAGTTTGTTTGGCAAAAAAGAGCGGACAGGGACCAGGGACCATATTCATGAAAGCTTACTAGCCTAGATAGTTACTATAACTGCATTGTAGCCGAGTGCATTTTAGTTACTAACTAGGCTTGGTAAGGTTTCATGAATATGGACCCTGGGGTATTTCACCAAGCTGTACGTAAGCTACGCAAGACTGGTGCACTGTTCTTGTGCTAAATTGCATTGTTTCCTGTTTTAACATAGTGGGGGGTTTCTTTTTTTAATTATCCTAATCAAATTTGAGAAATCATAAACTTTGTATTCATCCGCTTGTTATTAACAAGAATTCTGATTTGCGAAGGTCTGATTCCACTTAAGCTGACGGGAATCAAAATAATTGAGAATCTGACTTAGCTCAAGAGGAAGTCACTGTCAGATTCTAGTGATGCATTTACTGGTCTGACGATACATTTGATTCAGATGTATGTGATAAACTTAAATGGAATACACAATAATCAGGCGATTTCAAAACACAGAGATACATTTCAAAATGTTTCTTTAATCAGAGCTACCCGCTCTTATTTTAAATGATGGTTACAAAACAAACATTGCGGTTACATTCCCGTCTTCCATCACATTTTACCTTTATCTCTTCTGTCTATTCAGATACTTCACAGAAATGCTTAAATTAGCACATTGACTGATTATTGTATGATAATTGTTGACGGTTGCTAACAGAGGTGTGGTGCGTCGGGAGGCTTCTCCGGGCCTGGAAGTGTACCTGGACCCCGGCGTTGAAACCAGCCTGGTGTCCGATGCCCGTCGCTGCGTGGTTTGGAAATAGCCGTGAACCTGTGCCTCCAAGCCCTGGCACGCACCTTTTCACACGGCTAGCTCTAGCCCAGAGCTGCAACGTTCTGCTCGTAGCACAGCCTAATGTCATCTGCCCAGTGCTAACTTTTCCTTTCTTCCTCCTGCACTGCCACACCTAATTCCCTTCTCATACACACCTGGCTATGGGACTCTGAGTGTCTTAAGGCCAGGTTGTTGAGAAGTTGGCCTCCGTTAAGGCAACGCCGTATACGCTTGGCCACCGCTGATGGTCCCTCCTACCGCTCCGAAAGTTTTGAGTTGCATAAAATATTGACAGCGGTGAGGAGTAGTAATTTTCCGCTCCGACAAAGTTCACCATCGCTCCAACAACGCCCAGTCAAAGTTTGGCACCGCTAGACGTAAATTCGTGGACGCTTGGGTCCGCTAGGCCAACGCAGAAATCTTGAACGCTGGACCACCGCTGCTTCGCCAGCTTTGCCGGGCAGTGATTAAACGTTGCACAAACTTTGGTGGAGCAGTTGTAAGTATTTTACGATCAGACAAGGGATTGCTGGAACGGTGTTGAAGCAGCGATCCATTGCGCTGATAAACTTTGGTTTGACGTTGGTATGGAGGTGTCGGAGCGTCACCGCTCACGTCACCGCTAAACCAAGGCTCGCTACCGTTAAACCAACGCCACCTTCAGCGGTGCACTGCTAAGGCAACGCCCATGTTTTCGATTTTTTTTTTCACATTTTGTGCGCGGTTACGAGCATGGTGGAAATGTGGCCCCTCTCCCTACCGTTCAAAGAACGCTCCAACAAAACTCGGGCGGTGTGACCGGGCCTTTAATTAGGGGTGGTAGTTATTCGAGCCCGCCTATCATTGCCGGTATTCATAGAGTTGGGGCCCCAGAGCCTCTCTATTGTGTTTACCCGCTATTTCACCTGGCCTATGCCGTATGCCGTATGCAAGTCGGGAGGGAGGGGGGGGGGGGGGGGGGGGGCTAGACTAACATTGTGACAGTCACCAGTCGCGCGCAAAGTCGTTCTTAGCTCAAGAACAGCTTGGAGGAACACCCCCAGTTCTTTTCTTGTTCACCTTGCCCAGACTCTCCCCCATGTGATTATGTCCATTAACACGCTTAATGACGCCCTCTGTCAGGTCTTTATTGCATTCTATACCGTAAAGGTCAGTCTTCCATATCTTGTCCTCTGAGCTTGGCCTATGAGTCAATGTCTCTGTGGTGAACGGACAGCGGTGATATTAAGATTCCGAAATGAAAAATGACATGGAGCACCTGATGAAATATACCAATCATTGTTTGTCAGACATACACAAGTTCCACGTAGAACGACGGATCTCTGAGTACAATTTCCACCTCTTTCATATTCGTCACAATCACGGTAATACTTCTATACACCTTTGAGTCCGCCCATCTGCATGCTAATGTTTTTTTTCCAGTCAGATATTGAGTAATGCGACTCCTGCGTAATCTGTTGAACAGAAAAAGGACGACAGGCTGTGAATAAACTTCAGAGTCCTTGGAAGGCGCAATTAACCCACGCCCATTTGGTTACTGCAGTCCCATGGCAAATGTTGACACCCTAATGGGACCAGAACATCGAGCCGTGAGCATTTTTCTGGCTATCACATTTTGTGATCCATTTTAACAAGACAAACATGGAAATGGAACCACACCGAGTCCACAGCAAAGGAACAGAACAAAAGATTATGTCACAAGAAATGTATCCCCCCCTTTACTATTCCTCCCAACACACTCTTCAATTTTGGTCGTTCATTTTTGCTTACCAATTATTTCTCTTTAACTCGCTGGCTCTCACACACAATATGTATGGGCACATATTTCAGACGCCTAATTCACACTTGTCGATGATGTGGATCATGTGCTTAAGTAATGTGCTTCAACATTATGCAAGAATCAAAGAGCGGATGACGACCTAAATTACCATTTGGCACGTTGAACCAGTACGGCATGTTGCAGCCACACACCCAGCGACTATCGCTATTTAAAATATCATCAAAATAGCTTGAATTATTGAGGACGTGGAGGTGTGCAGGCCTTCATCTTCCTCTCCTTGCTTCAGACTGGGCCAGGCTCGGGCAGTGAGACCAACACCACGCTTCTTGAAGAACTCATTACAGCGGCGGCTCTCCCACCAACATACTTTTAGGCGCACGCACACGTGCGAAAATTCATTAAAATGAGCCATTATGCAGATCTCGCCTTCTCACAAATATAATTGAGCGTTTGAGTGTTATTAATAAATGAATACGTATCTTTTCCTGTTAGGCTACATTTTCGTTTGAAAGGACTAGGTGAGAATCTGTGACAAGGGCGGCATCTAGTTTATTGTTGTCCATCCATCGTTTGATGTTGGCGGTGAGATTATCATACGCCCCCCGCCTAAATATTAATTCAACCACGCAGCAAAGCGATACCTTATTTATTTATTATACTTTATACAGCTCAAAATCTGTTTACGTTTGCACTACGCATAATTTCGAAATCTAATAAGGTTTAACAATTTTTTTCATAGCCATATATGGAAACGCAAAGGCCTTCATTTGCGGGAGGTTTATTGCTTCATTAGTTATTCATGCAATCTGAAGCTGCCCGATTAACGCATTTGGCAAAAATAAACTGAAGAGTGATGACCAAGATCAAAATTCATAGAATCAAGAAAATTTTGTTTGTAAAGTGTCCTCCATTTTCCAACCGCTTAAATTACGTAACACTCTTGCCACAAACCAAAGATGAAGAAGGAGGCCGATTCGAGATCGCAGAGCAATCCATGCATGGTTTATTCATGATGTGTTCGGGGTGACGAAGAACTTCAATAATTTCCGTCCCTATCAAAATGGTAAATACTCAATCACCTAATTATTTATAAGATGATCCATACAAGTTGCAAATACTATAACCACGATCTTGCATACTTAGTGAGCTTTTTGTGTGAAAAAAAGTGGGACAATACAAATCAGAAAGAACACAACCACATGGTTCTACCAACATTTTCCAATATCATTTATGTGTAAGATAAGATTTGTAGATACTCTCCTGTTAAACAGAATCAAAACGAGCAACTCAAAAAACAATCTTTACTATCGATATGTAATGATCGAAATCAACTCGGTGCATGGTTATTCATCTCGCTCACAAAAAATGAACTATTCGTTAAAAACAGCCATATGCTTCCGTTTTGATATCTAAAGATTCGACACTTTGTGTTCCATATCTTACTCTCAGCGGGCGTTGGCACCTCACTGGTACTAATGACCGTTGAAAAATATCTTTTCTTGCACACTTGTGCATAAATTGTAGCAACCAGCTCATGCGGTAAACATTTGCGTGTTTAAGGGCATGGTCGCGGAGACGCCACGATTGCTATTTAAATGAACTTACAAAACTCTTTGTCTTCATGCATTTTGCAACCAGAGAATAGTGACAAATATGCGCGCGGTACAAATACGGTACGTGCATTCTGGAATCAACAATGTTATTTAATAAAACTAGAATGGACTTTTGCTTTGGATAAATCATGGTTAATGGTTGTCGGCTGTGATTTTTGTAGTTATTAACGATATTAGGTAAATAAAAATATGTGAATACATAAACTGCTCATTTGGGCAGGGAAGTATTCAACCATAGGCACAGTAAGATCTACAAAAAGAACATGCCACTCGGTTAACGCTTCGTGATAATAACACGGTTTTGAAATAACCTCGTTCCGCAGAGCAGTTTATATTTGTATTCTATACCACCGTAGATATGCAAAATTCAGTGTTACGTGAACTATCGACGCATTATCCAAGAAACCAATCGAATGTAGATACTTTACATTACTATACACCATTAACATTGTAAGAAACGAGTCTGGTGCATGTGAAAAATATGTGAGGTGTGAGGAAAACTGTTACCTGTTACATGTGAAATAAAAACAAGGCAATCCCCCCAAATCCCCCCCCCCCCTTCTAAATCCCCCATATCAAAGGTTATTGTAAAAATAGTAAGGTTTAATCAAAAACAGCTTCGTCTTCAAGTTATACCTCCCCTAACCTTTTGTTTTGTGATTGATAATTATATTTCCGCATTGCTTATTCTGTTGTTTGTATTTTTCGATCACTGGTGTTACAGGTGAAATAAAAAAAAAACTTGATGAAAGAATGAAAGCATGCAACCAAATCATTCGCCATGTTCAAAACAGTAACTAAAATATTTTAATACAAAATAGCTTCGACTCTCATGTTTCCCGTGTTTCCATGTTACATGCGTAGTGTAATTAATCCACTATCTCAATTAACCTCTTGGTATATGATTGGTTGATTGCATATTTCGATTACTCTGTGTGCGTGTTGAGCACTATGGGTATAGCCTTAGCGTGGATGATGCTTGCACATTCGAACAAATGTGGCGCCATTAACTTGATATGGTCTTTGCCATTAGTAAATGCCAAACTCCTTTGTAACAATTGCTACTGAAGGCTACATGCCAAACATGAATGGAACTTATACACGTTTTCTTAAGAGGAATTATATTCTCGATGCATATTGTTTTTTGCTAGCCCATTTTATGTACATTGTGTCAGAAATATGAATATATACATCTGTCAGTATCTTAAATGTATAATATACATTTATTACATTTAATTCATAATACATTTATTTATATACATTATGAGAATTTACGAAAGGAACCACTCCACACCCTCAAGGCTAGTAAATTATTTTCAGGAGTTCAGCGCTTACATTCTAATCGTTATAAAGTTCATGGGGGAGCATATAACTCTACATCCCGTTCAAGAAGCGAAGAAACTATCTATAAACAATCATGAAGATAGATAGTGAGTAATGCATTTGTACAAATTGGTATGCGTATGTATGTAAACATCAAAGAATAAGACATAGACACATGTTGTAGGACAGCGTGCTCTTGAAAGCATTAATGTGATATTCAATTTTTGAGAGGACTATTGTCATGATGGGGAAATGCTTATGACACAATGGATGATGTAAAGATTGTCTTGGAACACCTTCTTAGAAGACGGTGCAACATCTTTATGATACGCATATGCGCCCTTTATATTTTGGGGAAATATCAATTCACTGTTTTGCAAGTATATACATACAGTATTTAAAAATGATTGTGATGTCGTGTTATGTTTAAAATATAAATAACTTCATGTTACATTTGACTGAAGATTTCCTAATACTGTTTTTTTCAGGTTTCGAAAAAGGTAACGCAGTTTTATGAGCTAAAGGTTTGATCTTATAAACATATACATGCACCCTAAAAAGATTGTTTGCCATAAAAAAGAAAACAAAAAATTATTTTTTTTTAATTGAAAATAATAAAGAAATAAAATATAGGTTTCCTGCTCTATAGTTGTTCACTGTTCATCATTTTACATTAGATGAATTAAGAACAGAACCGTTGTGATCAGCGATCAAGTATTTTACATAAATCAGTATTTTATTGTTGTTTCCATGTAACAATAAGGGTGAACATAATCCTTTATAGACCTTAACACGACCAAGGCTGTGTGCTAAGTATCATCAAATTCCTTTTTAATGTTTCATTATCCAAATTATGTCACATAATTATCGAGGGAAAGTGATACATGAATCAAATAGGGAGCCGTCGTGAGGATCGGTTAAGCGCTTAAAACTTTGCATTGTCGTTTCATGTTACCGCGAGAGAGTGATTTGCAAATACAGTAATCTAATATGACGCGTAGATTTCCCCCGTCTCCTTTCAGTCCAATACAATTAGGACTGGTCAGGCGTGCGTGTCACCAGCGCACAAGACAAAATCGATGTTTGGTCCCACATCGCGTATCAAGCTAAAAGCGGCAATGTCAATTCAATCTAATCCACTTACAATACGATCTACCTGCCTCAAACAACCAAGACATATCAGTTTAATGCAAGTTTAAATGAATTTGTGACGCGCGTGCCTCCAGTGACATTATTTCTAAGTTCTCTTGCGCCCTGCTTGAATTGGAGGTGGAGAGGGTGAGAGAGAGGGAGGGAGAGATATGGAGATAGCGAGACCACAAAGAGAGGGGAATGATGAGTGTGTGTGTGTGTGTGTGTGTGTGTGTGTGTGTGTGTGTGCAAGTATGTATGTGTGTGTGAAAGAGGAAGAGGGAGATATATGATAGAGAGAGAGAGAGAGAGAGAGAGAGAGAGAGAGAGAGAGAGGAAGGAGAGTCGAAGAATGCGCGCCAGAAAGACAAACCTCGGGGGAATTTGTCCTCTCTAATTTCCAAGCGGTCTTTTGTGTCGAGCCAGCACCTGACTCGGGGCCCGGGTGGGCAAATTCAATTACAGATGTAATTATCCCCACAATTAGGATTCGTCTTGCAACCAGACTCTGGAGCTGACTTCTAGTTGAAGTCGATCATCAAACATGACTCCAGCCCTCAAATCCATTTATGAAATTGCTTTTTCACATTTTCTCCCCTCTCCCAGCGCACCAGAGAAGAGAGGAAAAGCAGTGCAAGCGGATAATAGTGGTTTGGCAATGCCGTCTCGAATCAAATTGACGCGTATACATTGTATGGAAGGGGGAGGGCGTATGGGGCGTGCGTGCACTAGACATAACGCAACTTACTGAAACACTAAGAGAAATCTTTGAGGAATAATTGCAAAAAGCCACAAACGTATTAGAAGAGTGAAGAAGATAAGGAAGACGAAAAGAGGGATGGGTAATGGTTGGAAAAGCTAAGACACACACTTTTCTTGAATTCTCACAGAAAAATTAGATCTTAAGGGAAAATTTAACTGAGGCAGATAAGTAATTGTCAAAAAAGAGGGAACAGAAGAATTATCAACATGATCAAGCTACTAGAAATATACGGTACACCATGTGAGAAAGGGAGGGATTCGATTCTTTCTGGAAGTTGGGGGAGTCCTATAGAGGACTGTTGGCATAAGTCCTATGAAGGACCGATAGGGGTTGGGGAATGGGTTAGTCCTCATCAAGAAAGGAAGAAAATGGGGTACAATCATCACTGATAATAATGACCGGAAAGACACGAAAGAGCTATGGGGAAAGATAATGCTACACAAGGAGGTCCTCTGAACTAAAGACCACCTCACCCGCTACGATCCGATCGGTTGCACGACTCTTCGACTGGATGAATCGCAGAACCCAGTTATTGGATGTGAACAAGAAGGTGACGTCACATCTCCAGTCATAGTTGCTTAAAACTGCAGAATCGTGGCAAAGTCGTGTTGTCTGCGATGGCCTCAAGCCATGTGAGCATGGTGAATGCGCGTGGTTTTCACCATCATCATCATCATCATCATCAGGCATTGTTCAACCATTGTTGGATGAAGCCCTCCTCAATCAGTTTCCATGTGCTTCGTATTTGCTGTCATTCTGTTCCATGTTGCTGTGTTTGTGTATGATGATATTTCGTCTCTCCACCTTCTCTTTTGTCGACCCCTTCTTCGCTTGCCTGTTCGTGGTTGCCATTCTGTGAGTTTCGTGGTCCATCTTGTGTTCTATATAAGTGTCCAGCCCATCTCCATTTCATCTCTTGAATTTTTACTATGATATATTTGACCTTCGTTTTCTCCCGTATGTCAGTGTGTTTCACTTTGCCAAGTAATGTTAAATTCTTTTTTCTTTCTTCATTCTTCTTTCCATAGCTCTTTGTGTTGTTCTAAATTTATTTTCCATTTCTTTAGTTGTAGACCAGGTTTCTGCTTCATACTTCAGTGTTGTTAAAATGCACTAGTCAATTATCCTTCTCCTAATTGCAAGTGGTATTTTCATGTCAGTTAAAAGTTCTCTGTACATATTTAAACATCTCCACACTCCTTTAATCCTTGTCAATACTTTTTATCTTGTATTATCCTCCATTTTTAAGGTTTGGCTCAAGTACTTGTAACTGATGACTTTCTCTAACTGGTGATGGTCTATTACAAAAATTACAAAAAGAGACGCACAAATAAGCATGAGAATTAGAACAAAAAACGAAGCATAAAAAGATTAATATAATGATGAAGAGGATGAAGAAGAAAAAGAAAAGGATAACAGAGAGAGAGAGAAGAATGAAATAAGTAAGAGGAAAGAGAAGGAGAGAGGGGAAAGTAGAAAAAGAAAGAAGCAGACTATCTAGAAATGGAAGAACAAACATCGGTCAGGATGAAATTAAGGACGAAGTAGAATTATTCATGGTAGTGGCAAATGAGAAGCATTTGAGAAGAACGAGATGGATTATTTCAAGGAGACGAATATAACGGAAAGGTCAGGAAAGTGGGACATAACATTTTAAACAATAAATGCTGACATCGCTGTCTTTGTATCAAACTTGACGTTTTGCATGGTTTATTTTTCCGTTTTCTAATGAAAAGGAAATATACAGATTGAACGTCACATGCGGTAAACACTCCCTATCTAAGGCTGTATTCCATTAATCCATTCAACGTATTCTTCGGAAGAAAGCGGTTGCTTTGTAAAGACGAAATCAATATAAAGTTGAGGATCCCATGGTTGGTTTCTACTTCCCTGTCAGCGCGATGTCTGAGTGGAATGAATTCTACAGAATAAACCGTTCCTACTCGACCTTCTTTTCTTCCTGCATGAATAGAAATCAGTGAATGTCAGAAAGACACAGAGGATGGCGGATGGAGCTCGTCTCTTCCAACTATCACCACTCACGCATGGACAGTATCATTTTTGCGTAATTTTCATTTCATCCTCAATTACCGGATTAAGGGCGAATTTGACAAGCAAACAAAAGGGATACGGAACAAGACTCTAATCCGATCAGATCATTTACAATAACCGACAGCTCGCCAAGCCGTACCTTGGCGTTGCCTACCTCAAAGAAAATACAAACTCGGCAAAACATGAACGGGCGAGCATTTAGCAGTATAGCGGAGGACGACAAGAAATGAGGGGGAAAAAGAAAGAGGCGAAAACGGCGAGCTCGTAAACCGCCGTACCGTTATTGTTTTTGTGCTCTCCGTCGGAAATGAAATACAGAATAGGTTTGGCAGTGAAGGTTGCAGTAGCGACACACGAGTCGTGCGGCAATTAGTGTAATTGCTGCCCATGACAAGCAAAAGCTGGTATTATCTCCCATGCACGTCAGCTTCTCTCAGGCGCGCGGCCGCTGAGGGGTAAGAAGGACTTCTACCCTGGGGACAGAGCGGGGGCAGCAGCGCTCATCGGCAGGGCGAGGAATGGATAGCAGCACAGCTCACGAGACAATTCAATTTCAAGATTCCCTCAATACACTCTCCTTCTTTCTCCCTATGTGACACACCTTTACGCTAACCCGCTTTTAACCTAAAATTGATACTTAAGTCTTTCGGGGATTTGATGCTGTACGACATGTATCAAGATTAATGTTCGGGATTCAAGTAGTGGTAATGTGTTCCGCACTTGTAACATATCATTTAGATCCAACATTGAACTTGTATGTAAAGGTTTTTGTGAATTTGACATTTCTGTGAAATGACTTACACCTTGCAGTATAACACTGCATTAAATGAGCACATGTATACATGTACCTATTGACATGTTCGGATGTTGCTTAAAAATCTCTGTACATTTCTTTCATTATTGAAAGCTTTCTCGGGTTGTCACACTGTCTTTAAACATTAAGGAAATCATATTTGTATTTATTGTCACAAAAGTTTGAAGACTATGACTGCACACTGACTTGCTGCCCCAAGAAACATGATAGGAGAAATCTCTGTTCATCGAAATACTCTTTGGACCTTTTCTTTCATCCCCATTAATGGAAACATTAATGGGTCTTCTAGTGCTATTCTTACTTCAAATCTCACAAATAGCAAATAATTGGTCAATATTCCTTTCATTTATCTTCATGGTCATCTTAACAAATTGCTCAAAAGACCAAATTCCACAGCCTTCCAACTACAAGTCAATGTACAGATTTAGGCTGTATCTCAGATGACGACCAACCAATCACATCGTTTGTAACATCTGTGTGTGCCCTGTAGTGTATATCACAATGACATTTAGCTTTTCACATCGTGTATAATAATTTGTTATAGGCCAAGCCTTTCTCTCAGAATGACCACCAGCCAATCACATTGTGTGTCATAAATCAATGCATAGGCCTGGACTGTATCTCAGATGAAATCCAGCCAATCAAACCGTTTGTTATAATCATGATAATTGGGTATGCCCTGTATCTCAGCTTGACTACAAACATGACAAAGGAGTTTTATCCGCTCATTTTTAACGTGCTTCGTTTACCAAGTAGTTATTTTTTTTGTTTTCATACTCAGAATTTCACTTTGATATAAGCAGTGGAAATTAGTTATCAACCAAAGGACTCCTGACATAGCGAAACAGTCATCGAATATCATAACAAATAGGGAAAGGGAATTAAAGTGAAACAGGAGAAATATATGCACGTATACATTTGTGTGTTTGTTTGTGAGTGTGTGTTAGGGAGGGAGAACGTGTGAGAAAGAAACAAGAGATTTAGCGATAGGTAACTAGAATGAGAGAGAGAGAGATATTTATATAGATAAAGAGCGTACAGGGTGAAAAAGATAACTGAGAGAAAACAGAGAGAGAGAGAGAGAGAGAGAGAGAGGGAGAGGGGAGGGGGGGGGGGGGCGAGAAAGATAGAAAGAAACGAAAGAAGGAGCGGAGACAGAGCTCTTGCTAGAAGACCAGCGTGGACCAAACTTTAAAAGAATCATAATTGTATCCATTTAAATCACATCACATCATGCACAGAATGCAAAAAAGCGGTGTCCAGTTTAACAGTTTCATATCAGATATCTACTGAAAGTAACCAAAAGTACAACGCTGGCCAAATATAATTACCAACACTGCAGCTCTACAATTAACTTTTCTACGCAATAGTCTTGTTTCTATGATAATAATTGTAATAATCTCCATTCCTTCTTGACAGGTAGTCCTACGCAAAGATTTCCGCACTGACGTGTAAACAAGGCGATGGGATCGCGCGACCTTCTACGACATATTAGTCCATTAACTGAACGCCCCTTACACGCATGGGCATAGTGAGCGTGTGATTATTTTTGTTGATCGGTGCGTTCTAATTCCAGCTTGAATTATTAATTTTCTCATTAGGACGATGGGAATTTAATCTCCGCGCGCTGGATCCATGTACTGTACATGATCTATCCCGATTGTGCGCGATCGTTGAATGGGCATGTGATACCAACCTGCTGGCTCTAGCCAAGTACATGAAAAAGAAATCGTGATTAACGCGGAAATCCATTATGTCATTGTTCTGAACGATATAAGAAAGCAACGTTTTGACGACAGGACATACACAAAAGTACATGATAAGGGCTGGTTCTTGGTGTGTTCATATTATTTTCATCAGTGTCCCCATGGCTGTGACGTATTACCAAATTATCACCGGCTATTAATCCTTTGTGTCCAAGACAAACTGACGCGCTATAACATATATACGTATCATGGTGCAAACATGCACACGCGGCATGTCAAGAGTTAAAACCGTATCGACGCACACCTTGCGATCCTTTTACTATCCAGACAGTACACGCACTGTATATAGCGCGTGACCCTTGCCCGCGCGCTTCCTGCATATTTTAACACGGTGCTTCCCATACACGAGTCGTGCGGCCAATCTCATTAATCAAAATTTCCATGTGGATAAACATTACGACGGAATCAATGACAAAACAATTAGCATTCAATTAATTACGAATTCTATATCAGCACCAGCTCGAGCTCGAAGACAACAACCGCCCCATCGCACAAGGTCTCAGTAGCTGATTGTTTATTTTTTCTTTCCCAGCGAAGTATTGGATTAATTGTTTGACGATAGAAAGGGAGCGAAGGTAACAAAGTCAAGGGGTAACAATCGGGGAAGATTAATTCTGTCTTCCCTCTTATCCTTGCTCTGTGGACTGTTGGTAATCGCTCAAATTAAATGAAATTTGCAGGTGAAATGCATAAATAATTCATTGGATCAACCGATGTTAATAAAACCGAGATCGACAGATGAAAAACAGTAAGGTAGTTTGCTTGTACAAACCCCCTATTGTTCAGTACGGCGTATCAGGCATAGTGGTATCGTAATTATATTATTGCCTCACATGAGTATGACAATTTATAGAAATAAATTGAAATTTCCCCAGAAAGCCCTTTTCACTAAAACCTACCCGGAATTAACGTTGCAACTCCAACATATTCATCCACACACTTTTTGGCACAGTGAACGCACTGTGACTGTCGTACATATCGTATAGTAAAATGTAGTATCTTTATCAAGTCACTATCGTTCGTCATTATTGTAGAAGTCTTTAAAGTATGCTATGTTATCATGATAACATATTCTTTCTTCGCGATATCACAAGACAATTACCTTTTCAATACATGGGCCACGTATTTTGTTGGCATGTTGGCCCCATTACGACCTGCGTTTACGTGAATGATTCACGTTGTGAGACGGATTTGAATTGTCAAACTATTGTGGCTCCATTGTAATCATACATGTACTTTATCTTGCAACCTATGTACTGAAAACAATGTACGTACAGTAAATCGTTTCAATATTATAGTTTCCTTGACTTGTTTTAACATCCAGGTTTTTTGTCCATACTGCATATGTTATTTTCAAAATGTATCAATGATATAATATAAATTAAACATTTACTTAAATATTTAATAATTATATATTTGATAATCAATTAATATCAGAACAATAAAAAAAATATTTTGTTTAGTGGATGCTTGCTTCACCGAATGGTAATAGCATTGTTCTGTGTTATTCTTAAGTTTCTATTGTTAAAGTCTACTCACAAATAGTATTTAGAAAATAGTCAGCCTTTTGGTAACACCATTAATACCTCAAAAGTTCGTCGAGTTGTTCTCTTCGAGAACGTCGAGACCGATACTTTTTGATAGTGAAAGAGATTAATAATTTTAATGCAAAAACTTCGATATGTTTTTAAACCATGCTTTTCCTCTCTTCATTTGTTATTAACTTGTCCGTATAAATACTTTGTGACTAGTTCAGAATCTACCTTCTCCTCCTACTTCCATTTAACGTCTTTTATTTTCGCTTTAAACACTGAAACCTAAAGCTAAAGTAGCCTGGCTTGTGTAAGCATTATAGAGTTGAAACAAATCTCTTTTCTGTCACTTTTCCCTTTCCTTTCACCCATAACAAAAATAACAAAAGAATACAAACACACGGTGTTTCCGAAACTTGTAGTACTCTCCTAATATTATTTATTTATAGTAGAATTATTATGTAACCACAGCTTTAAAGTTGCACACTCGGAACTCTTTCAATAACATGTACTCTTTGTATAGAAGGCCTGAACAAAGTCAAGGGGTAACACTCGGGGTAGATTAATTATGTCTTACTTCTTATTCTCGCTCTGTCGGCTGCTGATCAACGCTCAAATTAAATGAAATTTGCAGGTGAAAGGCATAAAGAATTCATTGGCTCAGCCGATGATAATAAACCAAGATCGACAGATGAAAAACAGTAAGATAGTTTGCTTGTGCAAATCCTCGATTGTTCAGTACTGCAAAGCAGGTATAACCGTACCGTAGTTGTATTGCCTCCAGCATTAATAAAATGTCACATGAGAATGAGAACTTGAAATTGAAATTACCCTAGAAAGTCCTTCCACTAAACTCTACCTGGAAATAACATTGCCACTCAATCAAATTCATCTATTCATACCAGAGTGTAACTTCTCGTATATATCGTACAGTCAAAATCATGTATTGAGGAGTTGAATGTCACTCGTATGTGTGTTGAAACCAAGCTTTTCCTCCCTTTAATTTTCTCTTTTGACCATTTTTAGACATGGTCACAACTCTTTAACCCATCCTCTCCTTTTGAATCAATTCCGTCCTTTTAATTTTCGGTTTAAATACCTTAAACTTAAGTTGAAACAGTCATGCGTGAGTTTTATAAAATTCAATAATTCGTTTCTCCCATCTCGGCATGTTCACAACTTTTTAACCCATCCACTCCTTTTTTTTTTATTAAAATCTGTCTTTTTAATGTTCGGTTTAAACACCTTAAACTTAATTCCAAATAGCCTTGTGTAAGTTTTATAAAATTCAATAAAGATTTATTTCTCCCGTCTCGATCGTCTTTACTTCTTTCGTCATACGTAAGTTTAATATTCTGAAGAAATACAAGTATATAACTGACATTGCTTCCACTTTCTAAGTCATATCGTTAATAATAAATGATTATTACCCAATAAAGCTGCATGCCACTTGTGAATCATTTCACCATCTATACACACAAAAACCATCGGGCAGCATTTTGTCTTGCGCACACAGGTTTGAAGCCATGAAGTTGCACACCGTGAACTCGTCGACTAATTTGTACTCTATGTTATATTTTGTCAATTTTTACTCAAACTCAAAACTCAAACTCAATCATCTTCATGAATGATCGGCGTACCGCTTATTTCCGTCAGCCTTTTATGTGTTGTTTGATGGTCTTGAATTCAATCTGCAACTCTAATGATAAGATGAGGAAAACATTTGGAAAAAAAGTAGCGACTTGTATAAAGACAAGGATGGAAGTACATGTAAATAAGCCAGTTCGTAATTACAATTTGCGCATGAGCAGATGAAGGTCATAGTGACCAAACCAGCTTGTTGGTTTTTAAATCACTGAGATAAGCATTATCATTAATAAGTTATTTTAGAATATGCTTGTTATCCAATTTATAAAAGAACACCAAGGTGTTCAATCATGGGGTATTTGACAACAGGCCAAACGACAACAATTAGTTTACAATAAACAATGTAATAGAAGCTTTCCCAATTGTTCACAGACCGTAGCCTACTATTCTTGTCACCTGTTTTGAGATGGTTCCTTTATTAGAGGTTGAATATCGCCAATTGCTATGTCGGGTAAGCACATTACGTAACATCTCCTTTTGAAATGATATATTAATCAACTGCTTATGCTAATGAAAAAGGGAAAGGTCATAGTGACCAAACTTGCTCCAGAGCTAACTACGAACTGGTGTATTGGGTATCTTCATCACTAGCCCTATACCCGTGCTTGTCTAAACATTGTCTTGTCCATGCATGGCCCACTTGAACAATGGCACGTCCATATAACACTTAATTGCGGACCAATGAAGTTTTGCTTAAAGGTATATGAATGAGGATTAAGTAGTAATGATAATATTTTTTAAAGCTCAGCTTTCTTATAATAAGGTAAGTTTTTCTTTAAAAGAAAACACGCATCCCATATCTTTCTTAGAGTTTTCTTCTTTTGTTTTATACAATTTATTATCAGCAGGTCAACGTTTTATTCACATTTAAGCTCCATAAATGCAGAATCATGACAAAGCAGTTAAAATCACAATAAATAAATACGATCAAATATCAACGAAGAATCAATGTTCTAGATTTCAGTCAACTTCTCTACGCTTTACTAAACGTGAGGGAAAGAGTGTTGACTTCATTTCGAACGCAAATTTTTCTTCATGTTCAAACTGCTTGAAAGTAATATTTTATCTGCATGCGTATTATGGTGATAGAATTATATACCGTGAGGTGACTGTACCGCCTTTAATGAACATGGATATGAGGTAAAAGGGAATCAGATACCATAACATGTATGATGTGTAATGCAATTTTATTCTTAGGTGACATCGCACAATTCTGCTCAAAGGAGTATCCGAAATGTGAATATGTGTATTGTCCAATCACTACCTATCCCCCACCCAACACATACAGATACACACAATACAAAATGTACTAGTTTCTTTATTTCAATACATTGTATTCCTACTCCGACCTGAAATTAAACAGGCACTTGAAAAGGACTCTCAGAACGCTTGAGTGAGGAACTGAAAACTGTCAAGGACACCATGAGCTAGTTTGAACGGCAAACCTAAGGGCTTGCTCAAAAGCAGCGCAGCGACATCGGCAAGGACGCACTGTAACGGATTTCCAAATTGTTCTGGTGTGACAGGCCTGCTATTGTGACTTAACCCTGTAAAATGCGAAGCGACCGAGCTAGTTCCCAGGCACAAATCAAGTCTGTAGATTAATACTTTGTGTGCCGGACCTCCTGTAGCTTTATGGGATTTGTGTGTATAACTTGTGAATATATTGAATGTGACACACAAAGAGTTAATGAGTCTGGACTCGGAGACTACATATGGCCATGGACGTGGTGGGCATGCGTAGTGTGCACACCACCACACAAGAAACGCAACTGGCAGGTCATGCTATAGTCTGTTTTTACCAGACATCTGTGAGTTTTGACGATAGCTTCACAATTGCGTCTGCACGGACAGACTACAACTAACCAGACGGATTCTAATGAGCCTACCACGATGCCATGCATTATACCGCGACCCGACGTGGTAAAGATCATTACCACGTGACGCGTCAGAGCATGAAAATGAAGCGAATGAATTGTCTGCTAATGGCTTTTTCTGTAACAAGAACACGTTATACACCAACTACCTCCCCTTAATTCTGATAAGGTGGACGATACGGCTTAGGAATGAGGTGGTTTAATTTTCACAGTAATAAGTTGTCATGAAAATAATGGACTTAACGGCTTGACTAAATAGCATTTTATTATGGATGAAGTTGTGATTAATAAATGATAGATAATACGGGTAAAACCGTTTAACCGGCCTTATGGTACATTAAGCGCAATCTCTTTTATACGGCGTTTTCGTTTCCTACCCAGTTTGAACGGTCTAATTAAGGAGAGAACAAGTTCGCTCATCAACTCCTTCCATCACGGACTGACGGGGAGGAGACAGGACTGGGGAGAAATTTGTAAATGTCCTTTAAATACCATTACCGGTTTTTAGAATCATTTTGTTCTAGCCCCAGCTGCCTAATTATAGAAGTGAAAACTCCCTTTTCACTCTTCAAATGTAGCCTATTCCCTTTGAAGGCCTGACATATAAAGTCAAGTAGTATAAAATTGATATAGAGCTAGAATCAATGATGATGAATTACTACAAATGCCCTCAAAATAAAAGCAATTAGAAAGGTGAATTATAATAGCAGTCTAATGTTCATTGTTATATTTTGATATGACCCTATAGCGGATCGTCTGGAATATAGTGCAATATCTACCGACCCTTATACGCACAATACTATTTTGTATGTCATACTCCGTTAAACTTGGACAGATTAAAGGTGTACGCAGTCAGAGATTTGTGGCAACCTTGTGACAAACTACTAATATAAAGCACACTGGATACACCATCAACTTACAGTTTTGCAGTTGGAAAAGAAATATACATTGAGTATCAGACTACAAAGTAGTTTGTTCTTTGGGCTTTATTTGAATTATGCGTCACTCACTGGTAAGGTTCACTCGCAAACTTGATGTATATGTTATTCTTGTGATACATGGAATGTTTTAAAATAGCCTAATTATCCGTATGGTCCGAAAGAGGATACATAACCTATAAGCGAATGTCTCATCACACGATTGGTATAGAGTAGACGTGCGAAATACGTTTAAACATTTTTTAAATAAAATGTTCTTTACTCTTGTAATTTATTTCTACAATAGTTACAAAGACATACTTTCCTTTGCGACACAAAACAAATCATTTTGATACCTAAATTACATCATAATGGTGAATTGTGCATTTCCTTAATTCCAATTAAGTGATATACTAAGTTGTCACGGTTGAATATAATATTGAGCTTAACAATTTAAATGACCTCCACCATTTACTTTAAAACGAAATAATGAACGAGAAATAAATAGTAATTTGTTCAGTCATATATTATGCTCTGGGGTATCTAGTGGTGGTTGCAGTGGCATGAAGAAAAAGTATCCGACACCAACGAAATAAATTGTTAGGGTACGCCTATATATAATATAGGGTACAAATGATTCTTGCACGCGTTTGTGTTTATCTGTTTTTCTCGTTATCGTTTGTAAGTGTAACACCGACGTATGTTTTAAAATGTTCAAAAGCATATTTAAAAATACAGGCTGATATACAGTTTCTTACATGCACCAATTATAGTTTTATTCAACTCGTCTCATGCTTTCGATGATTGATTCTTCTTGAACAGCTTTTCATGTTGATATATGGCACTATGAATTGAGATTTAAATAAATTACCAAATACCAATAAACCATCAAATTGATTAATCAATCCGGTATATAATATACACTAAAACTTTAAGAAAATGACGCATACATAATGGTCAATACCAACAATTTCTCTGACATACTAGTGTTTCACACAAATGACATGTATCAATTAACCGTAGTAGGAAACTGCTGCATACCCCAGTAATCAGCATGTTACATCGTAAAATTAAATCATATGTATACATGATTTAATACTTTGTAGGCAAACTGGAAGTCCGGGCTGTAAAACAGACGTTCGGTCGCCCTTATCAATGCCACGATGCCATTCATTTGAGAAGAGTAAATATGGTGCAAGTGAATCTTCAAAACGTAAATATTAAGCCGATATTTCAAATAAAACCGTTCGTGCCAGCAACAATACCATCTAAGCAAAGTGGAAATATAGACTGCAAAATAGATGGCGACTTCTGTTCAACCGTTGCGATGGTTATGTATTTGGTTATGTCCGTCGAGTATATAATTATTTTTTTATTTCTTGGATGTCCTCCAACAAGACATTTAATCCAAGAAGAGCTAATCTGTCTACAAGAACCACTGTCTATTTATAAAGATCCTCTATCTGCAAAGGCCGCATATCTTGGATGTCTTCACAGCAGCTTGCATGTATATTCCACCTGACTATGAAGGGAGTGCGGGGGGGGGGGGGGGGAGGGGTATGTCTTGCCTCCTGTTGGTCTCTAGTTGATTACTAACTGTGTCCTATTTTTTTTTTTAATGAAACGTATAGTAAACATTGCCTGTAATGTATCGTTATGAAAGAATAAGTATAAAATACCATGACGTTATTCGGTAGCCTACGATATATATATATATATATATATATATATATATATATATAGATGACGTATTGATTTGATGCAGCATACAATAATTACCTCTATTTGAATTTTTGTATGAATTGCATACAATAATTACCTCTATTTGATTTTTTGTATGGATTACATAAATTACGAAAGAGATAAATAAAGATTTCAGAAGGTTAGGGGGGGGGGGGGGGGGAGACGGAGAGACAAAGAGGGAGGGGTAGAGAGCTAGAGATCGATTTAGATTTAGAGGTGGATTTATGTGTATGAAGAAAAAAAGGCGGGGATACAAAGAGAGAGGAATAAACGTAAATATGGAGAAGAGAGAAGAGGAAACTATAAGAGAATAGAAGAAAGTAGTACATGGAGAACGAGACTAGTCAAACAGGCAGAGAAAGAATGAAAGAACGATGATAGGTTGATAGTAAGAGAGCTCGAAAGAGAGATAAACAGGGAGTGAGATTGAGTGGGTTAGAAAGAGAGAGGGAGAGAGAGAGAGAGAGTTAGAGAGAGAGAGAGAGAGAGAGAGAATCTACTGTCATGTCTTGTGTCTTAACTCTATTAATTTGTTTCTTTGACTCTACTTTGTTTCACCGTCCGTTTGGTCAGATCTTTGCCTTAGTACCGAGATGCTGTGGGCGCGCTGCTTGGTCGACGACGCGCACACAGGCGACACATCGAGGCTGCACGAGTGACTAGGAGTTGTGTCGACTTCATGCAAGCCTGCTAAGTCATCACGATCCTCACGGAGACCTGACATCGCGCCAGCTTTGGGGAAATGGGCGGAGAGGAGAGACGGACAAACGTGGAAGAGCTTGCCGGGAGATGGCGCTATTACGTGTAAGTCCGCAGAAGACATCGAGTGGTTCGTTGCGCCGGGGATTACAGCATGCAGACATTGTAGACTCGACCTGTGGTGCGGGGTGGGATGGCGAGTGGGCAGGGGAGGAGGAGGAGGAATGGAAGATGGATGGGACATGGAGAATGCGGCGAGCTCAGAGCGACGAGGACAATGAAAGGGCGATGGAGACAAAGACGTGCTCGGAGCCAACGGCGGTCGTTGGTGGCGGTAGAGCTCTCCACCACCTACGTTGCCAGGCATCCTTTCTCGATGGCGGTAAGCGGTTCCTAGGCTCTCCTCGTACGCAGGTACCTTGCATTTAGTTGTAAGCGATGTATCCGCGGCCCATCTAGCCCCTAGAGCCGCTGCACCTGGTTTGTCGGGATTTGCAGGCTGCTTGTTGGTCAACCGACCTCTCTCCTGCCCGTCCTTCAGCGGGGCTTCTCCAGAAGACTTGCCGGTCAGCCCCGCGGATTTCTCGTGCTTCCTCCATTTGGCACGCCTGTTCTGGAACCACACCTACGGTCAACGAGAAATACCAAACAATAATCTCCCTGTCTAAGAAGAAACCTAGGATATTCAAACAGATTAGTTTTAAATCAGTTTTATTAGTGCACAAGAAGCTAACTGATGTTGTATGAAGTTTTAACATAATACGCTCGTAGATCAGTTTTTGAACACGTTAATAGCTCACTAATGATTATCTACTTTTACTAACCTGGACCATGTTGCAAATAGGTTTTCAATTATTGTAACTTACCACCAATGGTAATTGCCATGGCAACAGCCAATGTGCTCTCATTTTTGCACCTGTTGCCATGACAAGTTACCATTGATTTGAAAGTTACAATAATTGAAAATCTGCATGCAACATGGCCCTTGTCAAGGTAAACCTATGCATAATAATTTGTTTAAGCCTTTGGAATATGATTATATGCTATGATTATACAATTACCAGATTACTATCAAAACGTTACTCATGAACGAGTGTAGATGAAACGCGTCCGAGCGCTCTTCGAGATCGGCTCGTAGACCACTTGCAACCCTTGAGATGCTTATACACGCACTTCAATACTTCAATCGCATAAGTATTTCAAGGTGGTCTAGGGCGTTCTACGAGCTGAAGCACAGATGACGTGGGATCATCGCGGTACCATTGTAATAATAACGTTCGGTTAGAACGACAAGAAAAGCTTCCCACGTATATTTTATTTCTAAAAAACTTCTTAGCGAAGCGATCGACTAAACCGGCTTGGAATTACGCTATTGCGAACGCCTCATACTACACTGTGGACATGTAACACATTAATCAGAACTAATTTAGAGAGCTCCGATGCGCTCTGGACGGCTTAGGAACGTAGATCCGCTTCTTTGAGTGTATGTCGTTATTACTAGCAAGCAGAAGCAAATGCGTGAGCCAACAGACATGAAGATAGGTTTGTCCGTAGAAGTCACCAACGATTAGCCTTCCACTAAGGGATTTGGGTATAAGTACAAAAAAATCATGGTTACATTCATTACAAGGGAAAATGAAGAAACACGATAAAAGAAAAAAGCGAACTCAAAGAAGATTTTTTCTTTTAGGACAATTGGAAGGTGGTATACAATTCATCGGAAAATACTTTCCACAAATCTTTCGATGGAATGAACAGTGACCATATATGATAAAATATGAGAATCATATGATATATGAATATAGTTTGCTGATCTGTTTGAAACAACACAAAGTTTGATAAGTCTCATCGAGGAACGGAAAGACGGATTTCATCCAGTCCCTTTTTGCATAATCCTTTGCCCCGTCTTCCTCCATAAAAAAAAAACTTTCCTATGCCGTTGCTGTGGTATTGTTATTGATTAGAAAACTCATTATCTAATTGTACATTACATTTGAAACAATTACTGTTAATATTGGAAGCTCGTACGTTTAATTGGTTGTTGAATCATCGCTTCATTCTCTCACCAATCCTGGTGATTACCGAATATTTTGAAACAGTAGTATATCAGAAAGCAGAAACGTGCGATGTGTTGTCTTTGCACAGCTGAACACAGACGCAAACACGCTACCATGACAACCGGGCTATGCTCAGAAGACGAATGATAAACTAGTTTTCATTTACGGATAATCGTTTTGAAGGAGGAGTTTAGGTGGGGGAGGACAAGGTAGCACATACAGATGGATGGGTGATAAAGGGAAAGGAGAGAGAGAGAGAGAGAGAGAGAGAGAGAGAGAGAGAGAGAGAGAGAGAGAGAGAGAGAGAGAGAGATGGGGGGGGGGGGTAGGTAGAGAGGTGATGTAGAAAGAGAGGTGGTGTAATAGGGGCGAAGGGACAAGAGGAAAGATGGAGAGAGTGAAATAAATAGATGGATACAAATGAATGTAGGCATGATAGGGTGAGAGAGACAGTGGAGAAAAATGGGCAGTGAAACTGAGAAAGAGACAAAGGGAGAAAGATAGAGGAAGAAGATGTGGCGAGAGATATAAGAAGAAAGACAATGGGGAGAGTGGGTGGAGAAGGAAGTGGAGGCAGGAAGAAAGAAGGGGTGAGAGAGGGGGAAACAAATAATACAGAGGGAGAGAGAGGGGGAGGGGGAGATACAAATTGGATAACGATGAATATGGGCAGCTTCCAAGCAAAGAATGGGAGAAAAGATGGACGCGTTACGCGTTAAGTGATTGAAAAGATGTAACATTAACGATTGAAGAGTGTATGGGGACAACAGGGGAGGAGAGGGGGAAGGGGGGGGGGGGGGTGGGCGGGGGAGAAAAACCGACATCGGGAAGAAAGGCTGAATGAGATTAATGTGCCTTCGCGCTCTACGTTCAGACGATTCCCTGGTTGGTGACGGTGGAATGTTTGCTTTACGGCGTGTGAAATGACGAAACTAGAGGGTCTAAATTGATCGTTCAATAAACGACACCACAACATGCCATAAGAGCATCTGGATAATACCAATTTTCTCGAGTTTACTCATGAGTGGTTAAGTGCAGGCGATCTAATTATTTGAATTGCTAATCATGCCGATGATGGCAACCAAGGCGACGTCATGCTGTAAGTTTCTTATTTATGTCAGACGTGTCAGAACGGCCATTATTCATGTTATTTCTTCACGATATTTATTTAGCATTGTTAGTCTGTTGGACTTGTATCCCCTGTTTTTCTTTGTGACAGGGAATAACCCGCGACAAGTACGTACTTTATTTCTCAAACTTCAAAAAACAAAGTTTGGAGCTCTGTTATTTATATTCAGAGACCAGTATGCGATAACGTCCAGTCCCCAACTAAAAATGTTGATATCAATTGCAAATTGTGCCTCTCCCAATTTGAATGCGAAATGCCTTTTGATTATCTGTCATGAGAAGCACTTCATGCAGCTGGGTTGAAAATGATAGTTCCCTAAAATATAGAGGATAATTTGCTATACAAGGTTATAATGAGTACACAAAATCATCAAATAGGACGAACAGATAAAAATGAGATGAAGCGGTGGTTGGCGACGAAGAACATCGTAAACATGATAAAGGATGAAGTAGAAAATAAAGTAGAACGATTTGCGGTAGGTGGAGAATATTAAGTATAACAAAAAAATGAAGAAAAACATGAGAAGGAACGAAAATAAAAGCAAAGAGTTGAATTTAAAAGTAAAAGTGGAAAAAATTGAAAGAAAGACGAAGAAGGAGGAGGAAGAAAAGGAGAAGAAGAAAGGGGAAGAAGAGAAGAAGAATTAGAAGAAGAAGAAGAAGAAGAAGAAGAAGAAGAAGAAGAAGAAGAAGAAGAAGAAGAAGAAGAAGAAGGAGAAGAAGAAGAAGAAGAAGAAGAAGAAAAAAAAAAGAAGAAGGAGAAGAAGAAAGTGGAGGAGGAGGAAGAAGAAGAGGAAGAAGAAGAAGAAGAAGAAGAAGAAGAAGAAGAAGAAGAAGAAGAAGAAGAAAAAAAAAAGAAGAAGGAGAAGAAGAAAGTGGAGGAGGAGGAAGAAGAAGAGGAAGAAGAAGAAGAAGAAGAAGAAGAAGAAAAGAAGAAGAAGAAGAAAATGAGAAGGAGAAAAAGAAGAAGAAAAAGGAAGAGGAGATAAAGAAGAAGATAAAGAAGAAGAAGAAGAAGAAGAAGAAGAAGAAGAAGAAGAAGAAGAAGAAGAAGAAGAAGAACGACAATGAAAAAAGGAAGAAGATTAACAAGAGGAATAAGAAGGGGAAGAAGAAAAATGTGATGAGGAGAAAGAGTAAAAAGAACGTAATTATATAAAATCGTTCTCCATGTAAAACAAGAACACTGCAGCTTCGCACCTGTACCCTAGCCTCCATGAGATCGAGTCGCACCGCCAGAGCTTCCCGCATGAAGATGTCTGGATAATGGGTCGTCGCAAACGCTCGTTCTAACTCCTCCAACTGCCAAGCCGTGAAGTTCGTTCGAACCCGCATTCGTCGAGGCTTTCGTCTCGATGCAGCGACGTCGATGACATCACCAGGCGATGAAAGTGATGTCGACGAGAGAAGGGAGTCCACGTGCGTTGTGGGGATCATGGGAGCAAGGTTGAAGTCTGTTGATGACAGACAAAAAGAAGGCACGATGTAGGCAATGCAATGCAATGGTAACAAATAAGGCTTGTTTAACGAATACGTTTGTGATTCCTCAATGAAAATCGAAAAAGTAAATATGTACTTATATTCATGATAACAATGTGTTTTAGGTGGTATTAGTAGACACTCAAACAGAACTCGAATCAACATGATCATAATAGCGTTACTCACATGAACCAATATGTTTATGTTTGTATCTAATCAGAAATATTAAGAAATTCCAAGAAAGAAATACAACATTTAAAGACAGGGTGCAGACATTAGTCTCTGGTCTCTAGGCCCCAAGAAACGGGACGACCCGTCCAAAACCTCCTCAACAATCTAGCGATCGCTGTAATGCCGCTCACAGTCAGCTCCCAGTGTTGCTATTGGAAGGGAAGTTCACTTGCAGCGTTTTCTTCCATTTTTCGTGCTTCTCACGGAATTTTCATTTTTGGAGATGAAAATGGGCTACCGTGTCGTTAACTTGCAATTCATAACGAAATCATGACATCTTTGAATCAATGATAAAAAACTTGAATATTTAAAAGCGAAATGTACATGTTTTAACATGCGAAGTTAATTTAAAAAAGATTCATTCTTTGAAATCGTTTGTTTCAAATTAAACTTAGATTAGATTATTGACACGGGTAATTAGTCCCATTCAAATGTCATATTGCAAGTGATTATACAAATCCACAAGATTGTGAGGGAAACGCCCAAACCGGGCAAAATACCATTATCTACATTATCTACAATCTACATACCTCTAGCCAGTATGTGGCTCCTTTGCCCAAAGTTTGCCGCCACATCTTCACCCAGAGCCGCCGGCTTCTGACGCGGGTTCACCCCCAGGATCCTCTCGATGCTGAAGCTCAGTTTCGAAGCCGACATCGTAGTGGAATTCGTCAAAGAAGCTATGGAAGATACGGTGCTCACACATGCACACACAGTGCGTAATCTTCAGGAATGAAGCAGCACTTTACTGGAAGAAGAAAAAAGCTGACGGGGTCGCGTTAAAGTTTGGAAACTATTCAAAATGGGTTTAAGGGTAGAGCAATGCTGACACTGGAAGGTTGATCAGGACGAAACACAGCCGTTGGTCTTTATCAAAATCGCATCAATCAGATTCACCAGGCACAATGTTGAAATGTTGTTTCCAAGACGATATTATGGCATCTTCCAAATATATATGGATAGTGTTATTTAAATCAAAAACTTTTAAAAAGTGTGGATTTGATCTCATTTCCCTATACTCGATGATCAGAATAAAGATGACAACTGAAGATTTGGAGGATGAATTATTTTGCGAGCAGGAAGAGAAGTAATGGGATGGGGTCCTGATGTAACTTCACGAGATGGAAGTGTCCAGTATAATCTCGCATCTTCTCTGAATGAAAGGATCGTGTGGTTGGTGTAACATAAAAAGTTGCGCGGTGGTTTATGGGTACAGCGTTTGGTTGCCGGGAGACACAAGAATGCAGAGAAAGGGAATGGGAAGGACGACGAGAGAGAGAGGGAGAGAGAGCAAATGAGAGAGAGAGAGAGAGAGAGAGAGAGAGAAAGAAAAAGAAAGAAAGAGAGAGAGAGAAAGAGAGAGAGAGAAAGAGAGAGAGAGATAAAGAGAGAGAGAAAGAGAGAGAGATAAAGAGAGAGAGAGAGAGAAAGAGAGAGAGATAAAGAGAGAGAGAGAGAAAGAGAGAGAGGGATGACGTGAAGATTAACATAAGGAATGGAGGGGAAGTGATTGAGCGAGAGAGAGACACACAGAGAGGCAATGAGAGCAGGAATGAGAGGAACGAGACAAAAAATATCGTAAAAGGTAAGTATGATTTCATTCGTCAAGAATTTCCCCTGAAACCAATCAAAACATAATCATGATGCTCTTGAGCTCGCCATAGGTCATGTTATGCCTGTGTACGTATAGATATTTTGGAATGGAATACTGTTGGACAGCTTCCCACGGCCAACCCAAATATGATAGGTTTGGTGGATGAGTACCAGGGCTCACCTAATACTCTGATTGTCATAATTTGATCTGGGTTGTCCGCTCTAATTGTTGAATGACCCTGTGGGGAGTATATACGGATAGTTCCCCTCTTAAATGTTGACGCTGAAAAGTGACTTTTGCTATAGCATCTTTAGCTGATGAACTTCCAAACTACTGCAACCTTATTTGGCTTATCATACGAAACGGAATTAAAGGAACTGTTTCATTTCCCGATCCCCTTTGTCATGTTCGCCGATCGATAATCGGCGATTTACTTTGTTCAGCTCACACTCAATGAGAAAATTACTCGAAAGGTTTGGATTTGTTGAAGTGCTTTTTTGTTCGGTTAAACTAAGCCTACCATCATAGTCATGTATTGTGCAACCATGTGAACTGCCTAGGTACGAGTTTATCACGTAATTCATTTGCCTGTCCTTCGGGGAATCAGTTTTAATAAATTAAATCGTATAGCTTCTCAAGCCAATCTGAGTGAAGAAGCAACCCCTGGATACCTTGTAAAACTGTTCTACTCCCCAAAAATAGTAAGTCCAGTTGATTAGATTCAAATTAGTTTTGTATGAATTTTTAGCTGATACTTTTCCAACAAACCAAAAAAGAAGACGAAGAAGAAGAAGAAGAAAAAGAAGAAAAACAAAAAGGGAAGAAGACGAAGAAGAAGATGATGAGGAAGAAGATGATGATGAAGATGAAGATGAAGAAGAAGAAGAAGAAAAAGGAGAAAAAGAAGAAGGAGGAGGAGGAGGAGGAGAAGAAGAAGAAGAAGAAGAAGAAGAAGAAGAAGAAGAAGAAGACGAAGAAGAAAGAAAAACAACAACAAGAACAAGAACAACAAAAAAAAGGGAAGAAGAGGAAATAAGAATTCATCGTTCATTTTATCCAGATTTGAGAGGTATGGCTTAAACTTTCGATTCGCGATATGCATAATATGTAGTGATAACGGGATATGATGTCGGCCATATGGGAAAGCTGGATGTCAGCTTCGATACATGTAGCGGTAGAGACATCATCTTCGTCTTCGTCTTCTCGTACTAGATCGGGGGTCCTTTGGGGCGGATTTGTTCTCCATCAGGGCGGTAATTGACGCAGCGGGTGCCCCTTCTCTACGCCCGCTCCTCCAACCCGATATCAAATCATATTTTCTTCCAGAGGATAAATCGGGTGTTCGGTTCCATGCCACGAATGTCGCGTGTTTCTTGTCACTTCATGACACGTAACAGATAATGGCAGACATCAAGAGATAAGGTATCATGCTCTTTCTTTCTCTTCCACATCAATGACACTGGCTCATGTTTTGGATCGGTATTGATTGAAAACATGGAACCCGAAGAAGCGAAATGCACTCGGTTGCATTAAGCTTTTGTCTGCAAGATAAAATGACGCTCTATGTATTAAAGTTGTGTGTATATTTGTGATGCAAACGTGGCAGAAAAAGAGTTAAAGATTTAAAAAGATTTAAAATGAATTAATATCTTCTGTATATATTTTTTTAACGATACCTCTATGTACCTGCTTAAATGAAAATGCATTGATAGAGCGAATAGAAATTATAGTCAATATATTGATATATGTTTAAAAATGATGAGTAAACCTATTATTGAAATGCTTATCAATATTGTAAATGTTATAATAAGAAATATATATCATTCATTATTGTCATAAGTATTACTATCATCATTAATACCACGATCACTCTAGTATGTGTACTATCTATGTGTCATGACCTTAATTACTGATATGAGTACCGTTGTTATTATTTTTTTACCCTCCTTATATGTTACCAATGCTTGATTGGAAAACATTTTCTATATTAAATAACAGATCCATTTCAGGATTGACATTTCTCATAAGGTTTCTCATACGCTGACTTGCGTCAAAACGAGCAAATTATATCAGTACAAACACATAAACCCATAAAAACCAGACCCACACAAACATGTATACATGCTCACACATACCCCCCCCACACACACACACACAGACACAGACACACACACACACACACACACACACACACACACACAAACACACACACACACACACACACACACACACACACTCTCTCTCTCTCTCTCTCTCTCTCTCTCTCTCTCTCTCTCTCTCTATCTTTATCTATCTGTCTTTCTATGTATTATCTCTATCTATCTATCTATCTATCTATCTATCTATCTATCTATCTATCTATCTATCTAACTAACAATATGTAAGTATGTATGTATGTATGTATCTATCTATCTATCTAGCTAGCTAGCTAGCTATTTATCTATCTATCTATATTTTTATCTATTTATCTAACTATATGTATGTATGCATCTATCTATCTAGCTATCTCTCGGTCTGTCTCTTCCTCTCTCACACGCTGGCACACACATATCTCATGTATGTACCAGACTATGAGAGAAGAAGTGACAGTGTGTATTGTGGATGCACAGGATATGTGCCTTCATAATACGCACTATGTCTCTCTCTCTCTCTCGTGAGACCACCACAGCACACGACACGATTTTGCAAGAATTCTGAAATCATTAGGGCTAACGACTGGAAATATGACATCACCTACTTGTTCAAACACCATGATCGAGTCTGCCAGTCTGTTTGGATCGTATCGTTTTCGGTGACCTTTCCACATACACAAATGTAAGGTGAGTTGCAGTCATGATAAACTTTTGAACAACAAAACCAAACACTTACTCCTTATTTTGGCACAGAAAATAAATAGTTATCATGCACATTACACGAAAACCTTTCGAATATTCGTTCAATTGATTAGGTACTCACTTAATTGGATGTGGCTAGCAAGGCGTTGCAAATTTTTTTCTCTGTGACAAGAATTATCCCCGTATTACGAATAAGAGTCCTTTCCCCATCTTTATGACATCTTCAATAGACAGCTCAGCGAACAAAAATATTTCTCTACAGCATGTCCGGATTGACTAAAACTGTTTTATTAGACAACTTTGAATCCAAGTGTTTTGTGTTTTTATAGCATTAACATCATGTGTTTAATGTAGAATTATAAGCGATGTCTTTTTGAACTATGTATTGATATTTAACAACATGAATCGAAAGCTTTGAAGTTTACACGTAAAATGCAATCCCAATTGTACACACCACCTGCTCCTGCCATTTGAGTTACGTGCGGGTTTGCTGAAGTAAACGAATATATAACTAAGAGAATAAGGGAATCGACAGAATGAATGAAGTTACGTAATAACATCTCAATGCTATCTACCTGAAGGCGTTTTCATCAGACTATCACCTGATTAATCAGGTTCAAATAAAATGAGTACTAGGGACGGCGAAAATAAAATATTTACAAAAATAAAATCTCAAAATAATTGTACTAATATCAACACACCTTTAATCACGATTATCCTGTTCATGTTGTAACCATGGTAACGAGCTATGAAGAAATGCACACTTTCTAATTAATTGTGTTTGCCCTACATGGCAAAGCCTATTTTGAAATCTACGACTTCAGCAAGTTAAATACTCCTTTCGCTGACGAAACTAACATATTGCAAACATCGCATGAACCACTATCACAACCGATGTACAGAAAGTTGAGTGAAATAATACTTAAGAAAGGCATTGCACTTTTGAGCTTGACTGTTTGGCACAGCTTCTTTTTGAAATGAAAATGAAGGCTTGAGCTTTGAATTATATTTTTTATGATTAAATCAACAAGCTGGCTAGAAGTGCCCATGTAAACATTTTAATCTAAATGGGGCGCTGAAATCGTGGTATCAAAACTGGGGACGTTAGCATAAGGATCTGCTTATACCATACGTTAATATAGGTCCATTAAAACTCGTGTTTCACTTCATATATTCTGAAAGGCGTTTTTAAACGCTGCGTTCTTCTCTGCATTGTTGTATTCACGCAACTTTACATTCTGACCAGCAAAAGGAATACAATACACTATTACCTAGACTACTTTATGTGCGACGTATGTGCTAATAGTGCTATCCACGTGCAATTACACGAGGAATTATAACTAAACCTCGATATTCTGAAGTGCAGTCTTAAGTTTACACAGTGTATACCTCACTACAATCTGAGACATTACAAGAAATGAAATAAATATAGACCATTTGAACGCTCTACATCTATCGTTGTATATAATTTTGGAATGTTCATACATAATTAGAGCAACTGCTACGTCGTTTACTCCATTTTTGTTACGTAAACAATGGAATGTACATCAACTAACGGAAAAGGAAAAAAGCTAGGCATTATCATGGATATTAAAGGACTATGAAAAGCAAACTGCTGAATAAAGCAGACTAGTAGTTATTTGACCCTACATTTAAAACATTAAACCCGTATTCCCTCCCTCCCTTAAAAAATGATTGGATAATATTAATAATGCGTTTTTTAAATCAAGAATTTATTAAATAAATTCATAAATTAATGTCTTTTTAATGTCTAATTTGTTTCCTTACAAGCGTTGCTAAATGGGAATTGATTTGTTTCTACTGAAAATTGTTAAGTGGTGATAAAATGTAAGCTTCGGGTTGAATATGTCTCGACATCGGCCTGGTGGAATGCACTAATGAATGGCGGGTTGCTTGGGGTGGTTGCCTGAGGGGGCCCTTATTTAGAGTTGGTTGGTTTCCTGTGTCTCCCACGGTGACGAACGTTCCCCTGAATATGGGTAAGAGAGAGAGAGAGAGAGATATGGAGTGGGTTGAGATGTAGATAATGTGGGGGAGGGAGAGAGGCAGGGACAAAAAGAGGGAGACAGAGATGGAGACAGAGAGGGGGGTAGAGAGAGAGAGAGAGAGAGAGAGAGAGATAAGGAGAGAGAAAGAGGAGAGAGAAAGAGAAGGGCAGAGAAAGAGAAGGGAAGAGAAAGAGAAGGGGAGAGAGAGGAGAGAGAGGGGGGGGGGAGATAATGTGATGGAGGGAAAGAGAGAAAGAGAAGGAGAGAAAGAGAAGGAGAGAAAGAGAAGGAGATATATATAGAGAGAGAGAGAGAGAGAGAGAGAGAGAGAGTGTGTGTAAGTGTGTGTGTGTGTGTGTGTGTGTGTGTGTGTGTGTGTGTGCGTGCGAGATAATAGAAAGAAAGAGGGGTGTGGATGAAATGGAAACAGATGATGGGTGGGAGGGAAAGAGAAAAAATAAATTCCTGAGCATTAACTTAAATTCCACAATACCTAATGTACGATTTTTTGCTGCATGCCAGATAAGATGGTCCAGATATAAATAATAATTGACAGTTGAATGCAATGAATTAATCATCGATACCCATAATATGCAGATGAGGATTATTTCGAAATCAAGTCGAAAGGCTAAAAACATGTAAGACATTTCTAAATGCCTTTCTAAATTCCTTTAAGTGCTTTACCTTTTCAACTCTTTCTGTGTCAGCTGAGCATTTCGGCACTAGTTACACATTTATATGCAATATAGCACAGAAAGTTTTTATTAAGCATTATTTCATTTTATGGATAGTAATGTCATCATCAAATATATTACATTCCATTTTGTAGCCTGATTTACCTAATTGCTATCTCATTGAATTTAATTGGAATATATTCGAGATGGAATGCACGCCAGATTAAGTTGAGTTGTGATTTTAAATTCCAATCAACCAACCTCCGATTTGATGTTGGGAGTTGTTATTGTTGCTTGGCGCCCTCTTACGGCTGGTAGAAGACATGTCCGACGGCGCTATATCTGCAGCGAGCTTCGTACTTCTTGCCCGGGCCCACGCAATAGGTGTGTCGGTTGCACTTACAGCGGAACGTCTGCTTAAACTTTTGTTTGCAGATGCCCTCGACTCTGCAAGGCTGCGTGTATGATCAGGGAAGGAAGGAGACAAGACAATGATTGCAATACGTGAAGAAATACGAATATAAACCTTGAAACACCCCGTTCAGCTCATCAGGGAAGAGAGGATATTATACACCTTGAATACCCCGTTCTGCTCACTGCGCTGAAAGTGAAGGCATTTTATATGTCGCTTGTATGCTCATCCTTTCACGACCAGTCCATGATAACAAACAAAGGTCATGAAACAAAATAATGACCATACGAGCAGAAAACACAGCTGTAATGAAAATATCCAAAAACAACAAACAGTAATGCATTTATACATCGAATCTACATTTCGACAATGGAAAATTGGTCTACCCTGTACTCCTTCCAGAAAACACGAATTAATAAAAATGATAAAATCCACAAATTATTCGCTAAGTTTCTCTTTATTGGAAATGTACTCATCTCCAACCCTAAATGTTCTTCATGAATTCAGTCGCATCTGTGGCTTAAAGTTACACTGGTGGAGTGGCTACGTCACAGCTGTGATTACATAGTTATTATAGGAGGTGATTGGACATTTCCAATCTTTTATCAACACGTCAGGGCGTAGCCTTGATTTACCGTATCAAGTTTGATTTTTTTAATTTCAGTGATTGACATGCAGCATGGCCTGATGCAGCTGATGTACGAAGCTGTCTGCTATGGCTGACTCATGATGATGTCAATGTAACCATGGTTATGACCATGAATAACCTGAAAAAGAAAAAAAGTTAGTACATGTATATTGTCCCTCCTCGCTTTTTGATCGCGCTTGGTTGCTTTCAAACGGTAGGGGGTCTGTCAGTAGAAATTTACGCGAAGATTAAAAAGTGATGACGGCCATGAAAAGTGTTACGTCCTGTAGTGACGTCACACCATGCCTTGGGTATCTCCCCCCCCCCGTCCCTCCCCGCCCCTACACGTAAACACACACGCACACACACACACACACACACACACACACACACACACACACACACACACACACACACGCACACACACATACATGGCCGCCGTCATCCTATTCTTCCAGCGCCACTCCCCACCAGGGAAGTGACGTTAATAGATAAACGATCAATGAAGGTAGAGTGTCTCTGTTGGAGACAACGTCAAATTATGTAAATATCATGAGCCGAAAATACACCATATAGTTCCAGTTTATGTGAAATATGAAAAACCAACAACCGGCCTAGTATTCAAATACAGCATGGAAAGACAGATCCCTTTAGTGTAATCTGCTTTTCAGACTTCGCTTCTTTTTCAATTTTCCATGTTGGCGTTGTCCATTGTATTAGCCATTTGTTTTTATACATAACCATATGCTATCACAAGACTGTGTGTTGACAATTTGCTCTTGTTGAGTTGCCTTCATTGCTTTTCATAGGTACAAGGGTCCACGTGTACTAAACGATATGTTTAGATGACCCGTTTAAAGATCCAGAGGAAATGTACGGGTCGATCTTAACGCATTACAAATACATTTCAGCTCATTTATTCTACAGGAAGCTTTTGAATAATTACATTCTTTTCTGGACAGTTTACCTTTCTTCTTAAGGCATGCGGTATTTATATTCGAGACCTTTCGTGCGAGACAATGAAATATGGGTCATGCATATATTGGAAAGTCGCACCCTACACGAGGTAACGACCCCTCGTCACTCTTCGATATACAGAAGGGTGAAAACCCGCGAGATGCCTTGCCTACACATAATAGAAAATGAGCGATTGGATACTGCTCTCTAGTGGTTAACTCCAGACAGTCTGTTCTGCCAACCGCCTAGGCTGTGAGGTGCATGGACACAACCCAGTATGTCATTAACCATGTCTGGTCACACAGACTATGCCCCAACCCATTCGTTGTCTCACCTGAGCCGTCCTTAAACGTACATGTCTCATCCGTTTACTTTAACATAAGAATGTCATTCTTCATGAAAGACAATTGGTGGGCAGATGTACCAGTAAAATGCAAATAAAAAATCAGCCAATATGCTTGGACATCCTTTAAACATTACGTTAACTATAGTAACCCCAAAAGCTGTGGTTTGTCCTAATAGGGACAACTAAAATATATTCCATTGAAACCGTATCGCTAAACAGGTGATTGAACTGCCGCGTTACTACACAATCAAGGTAAAAGTTATGAATACATTACGAGAGTGGAGTATTCTGTCACAAGTTTAACATGTTATACTTCATATAAAAAGCGCTTCTGATTGACGCTTTTATTCTTGTAATAATCCTGTGAATACTTAATAAGATTTCCATTTTTTGACAAATCTTGATATTAAAAAAAAAAGAGTACTAAAGCGTGCCTTCATTTGAGCATTAGTGTCAAGACAAGTGGTTTTAAACTATGCGGGTAGAGCAAGGAGCTATGGTCACAGCAATAACTCTAAATGGGAGTGCCCAACACTGGCACGCTTGGCATTATCCGACCGGTAGAGTGATTTTGTTTCAAACTAGCTGCCTTGACAATATGCTCATATGATGACACAACTTGCATACGCTCTTTGTGTGTATCAAATAATTATTTCAGAGCACAACAATGGCAAATGCGCACCACATATCTTGGTGGCAATACCTAATTTTTTGTCAGAAATATAATTTATTATTAATGTCACTGCCATGGCCGGTTCAGGCTGCTAATGCATTGACAGGTGTGATACACAATGGTCATTAATGTGTATGAATTAATTATTTAATTCACTCACAGTTGTGGTCTCGGCTTGTCCCAAAATAACAATATCATTAAATATTCCAAGGATAATTACCAAAATGATAATTGATAAAATTTCACGGAACCTGCCTTAAAACAACGCCATCCTTTGACTTTATCATGTGTTAATTTCAGATAAATTGGAATTGTAATTGAATTTCTATTATTTTTCAAAAGTCAACGGGTTTTCATAACACCAATTTCATCAGACAGAATCGGACCAATGAGGTAATTCTCTTTCTCCCAGCTTCGAAGCCGCCTCGTACTCGCAGCTGCTCTCAACAGAATGATGCATACGCGATTGCGTCACGCTCATCTGGATTTTTATAATAGGTCATACACATCCCTATACATGCACACATTTCAGCGTCCGCTGCTGAACTTTAAACGTTGTCACTAGTGTTTGTTATGTAGTTAATAAGAACAAGCGAACACGAAGTTTCACCCTTTTTAGATGGAAATACTAGCTTCGGCGCAGCTGGACACGTTTTTCATGTTACTTGTCGGAAAGGAAAATTTCTGAAAGTAGTGTTTCATGCATTTTTCTAATAGAATATCATGCGGAATATTGTACAATTCATGATGTTGTACTGCAACTTGATATCACGTTTAGAGCCTTTTGCCATATTGTAACAATATTCCTCGATTTAATCTTTATAGATGCATCGGAGGTATAACATGTCACAACTGTGTAAGCAAATGGGGTTAGGATTTCCCCAAATTCCTCTGCGCATCCGATTTTGTTTATACGTTAAGTCCAGGCAAAAATCATCTAGAGAAGCAATGAACATATATATCAAAGAGAAAATCTTTGTGAAGCATTTTCTGTGACTAGAAGGAGAGAACAATGAATCTGCATGAATGAAACGGCTGCTGGCACTCCATCTGCTTAAAGACAGCCCGTCCCATTTTCAGATCACCACAAAACCATCGGAACATTGGCAAAATATATAGAGAAGTGTTAGCAAGCTGCATATTCATAATTTGAAACTGATACGTAGCGTAAAATTCGAAATAATGCACGTAAACAACGTCTGATTGATAGTCTTTACCTCAGGCAGTTTGTGTTGAAATATCTGCTTTATTGATTAATCTGTTTATTAAATTATTAAACGCATTATGAAAAAAAAATGTTCTGTAGAAGGAATCATCTCCAAAGTTTGGTAATTACTCATAAAATTAGGATTTCACACATGCACAATAACCACATAGATACTGTAACAAAGACTAATACTTTTTTCGTAGTACGAAAAAAGTCGGTTTGAAATTTAACGGCTGAAATTTTTACATATACAGAAAGCTTCAACATGCTATATTCTTAGAAATGGACTTGAATCACACTTTATTCAATTTACGATCGTGATAGACGATTTCAAATTTTAAGCTTGCAAAAGGGACGGACAATCTTTAAACTTCTTCGATCAGATCACCATACTCTACATTAAAGAATTACTGACAGCTAGAGCCTGCAATCTGTAAACACGTTAAAGTCTACCAGTACTCAAGTGAAGGGGAAGAAGTAAGTAATATATTTTTTGTCATTCGAACATTTTCTTTTTCGGTTTAATCTACATCATACGTGCATGTGCATAATGGATGTGGGATGCACCCTTGATGGACATAACAATGCAGTGTTGTTCCCACCATTATAACCATGCATGCTCCCACTTGCCATGACACATCTCACACACACCACATGCACAAGCTCACCCCTCTCTCCATGCTCTCCGCACCCCCCCCCCCCCGACGCCATCTCTCTCTCTCTCTCTCCCTCTCTCTCTCTCTCTCTCTCTCTCTCTCTCTCTCTCTCTCTCTCTCTTTCAAAACAATCCACTTGGCATGCTCGCAAAACATACCTCCACACACTCGTCAATACATGTCACTTACGCGTGCAAAAGTGCTTAATGAGGCATAAAGAGTTCTTCATGAACTGTAAGGAATTCACCGAAAATGTTATGTTAAAAAAACAGACATAAGGAAAAAACAAGGCCTACATACTCTAAAATTTTGTTAAAATATAGCTTCTATAAAATACAGATCTCCCGTATTGACATTAATGATTGTTGCCTGTGCTTTTTATTCATTTCCACATCTGCGAATGTGCAAGTATTTTGAACATTTTTTTTTCTCAGGAAGATGTTATATTTTGGAGACTGAATTGAAGAGGACAACTCGTAACTCTAAAGCAACCCCACAGATTCTCCATTTCAAATGGATCGTCCCGCAGATTGAAGATCACAGAAATGAGCGAGCACTTTCATTTTATTGGGATCATTTCTCCCGATGATGATCCGTAACCCCATCCTGCACCTTTTCTGACGAGAGTGAATGTGATCGCCCGCCGTCTGGCATCATTTGCTACTCTAAATCTTTGATTCGTTCGGAATAGTGGCGGATCCGTAATGGTTGAGTTTTAAAGATCCAATTTCTACAAACATTTCTCTCAATCGTCAAGCGATTTATGAAGATTTCACATTTAGCTGGGGGGAAAGTTCTCGGGGAATAAGCGATTTTTCCATGACTGCTCATGACCCAAGTGAGGCATGAACTACATCAGCAAGATGACTTGAAATGTTATTTCGGGGTAAGGGTAAATAGTGGTAGAGGGAGGTGAACCGTAATCAATGGAATGCCTTTCTGCAATTACCACACACGTTGGAGTTCACGATACCAGCAAAGTTTCGTTTGAGAATTATCAAATCGTGGAAAAAGAACGAAATGAAATTTGTCATGAATTAGTATTCATTTCTAAAAGTTTTTTTTCATGAATTTGATGTACTTTCTTAACGTTCTTTTGAAAGACGTGTGACAATATGCACTATGGCGAAAAGCTATATTTTCCTGCGCTGCACTGACCATATGGGCTCCAATGGGAGCATCATGATGAAGTCTAACGCACACAAGCTTTAATGTGTAAAAGGGAAAGCGTTTTCGGACTTTTAACAGAGGGACCTAATAGAATCTGTCTCACGATAGCACATTGTAGCACAACAACATGGAAGCATTATTGAAAGTTACCATGCCCTCTCAAAATGCTTATACACTTTGCATTTAAGTCTTTCTGATCATACCCTGCTTTAAATACAAAATTGTTACTGAAATCTCATGCCCGGTAAATATATACGTGTATGACAAAAATGGTAGTGACCTGCAACACTTTTCATACACTTTAATGATACCCGTGAAATGATTCCCCATGTGTTTTAATGGTATATGGACTCTCACAAGCAACGTAATAATTGTTATCCAAAAGCGTGGCACATGGCATACCAGCTTTAACAACGAAGAGGAAATTTAAGAGCAAGTTGAGGAGAAACCAAAGCAAATGATGCCCATCGGTATTGTACTCCTTCATGTCCTAAGCCCTTAACTATTAACGTGTCACCGTGGAATAGTTCATCTTTATAACACACACATCTCACAGAGCAGTATTTGGCCTGGCACACAAAGGCTTAATCAATAGAGTGAAGTCAGGAAAGAAACATCAGGAACTAGGAAAGAGGAGAAGAAGAAAGGAGTGATAGAGAAGAAAAGAGGGACGAAAAGAGGGAAGGTACATCAGTGAAGGAGGGGAAGGCAGACAAGGGGGAGGGATAAAATAGGAAATGGAGGAGAAGGAGGTGAAGAAGAAGAAGAAGAAGAAGAAGAAGAAGAAGAAGAAGAAGAAGAAGAGGAACAAAACGAAAGCGAAACGAAAGGAAGGAAGGAAGGAAAAGGAGAAGTTATTGAAGGAAATGGGAGAAAGGGAAGGAAGGAACAAGGGCTTGGGCATGTGGCATAGAAAGACAAATTCAATTATTTATATCAGTCGTTATGAAACAGAATACCGGGCCACGCAACGTACAAATAAGTAAGGTACGTCAAGAAAAAAAACACATTATTATGTTGAATGATCTACGTTTGTAAAATATCATCTAAGCGATTTTAATATCGTTTTTGTTTTATGCTATCTGCGATCTAATGCACACTCACCAGGAATGATGTGTAGGCTGTGATAGAGCGGTCCAGAGAGCTGATGCCAACGAAGTTCTTATTCCACCTCGCCCCTCGTCTGTCCCGCTCGTAGTAAGCTAAAAGTCTGTCCTGTGCGCTCAGTTCATCCACGTCGCCGCCGTCCTCAGCAACATTGTTGCCAAGCTGCCTCGGGTCGTACGCCCCTTCCTGGAACTCCCCGTCGTCGAGGATGTCCGCGACGCCGTCGTCCTGTTGAAAGTCGTCATCATCGAAGGGGTATCCGTGGGCTAGAGCCACGAGGGCCAGGGCGAGGTAGAGGAGGAGTGTGGTGTTGGGAGCCATGGTAACGGCTGCTGAAGGTAGAAGGGGTGCGATGAAGAAAATGGAAAGAGGCGGTCGAGCGCGGGGCGGTCGGGAATTCAGTAAGCTCGAAGTGACGTATGATTTCGCTGCTACTAGGCCTGCGTCTGAGCGTGGCTGACCTTGGAACGCGTGATCGTATCTGCGAATTTCAGTGAAAAGAAAATCGATATTATCATCTTTCGTTAATACCAATCCTCCTCTACATCCCCTGCTCAAACTTAGCTTTAGAGGATGATTCGCATCAGAGTTCTTTTTTCGCGCCTTCGGAAGTCATGGAAGTTAAGTGCACGCGTAAGTGAGCAGAGCGGAGGGAAACTTTAGGGAAAATCGGAATCGGTGGAATGGACGTCATGCGCCCATTAATCGAGAAATATCTTTACGCCAGGCGACTTAGCACTGGATCACTGCTAGATCATTGATCAGTCTATAGAAGTATTGTTTTAATGTCAAATAGTGACGTTGGTCTTCCACGTAGGCAGGAAGGGGAGCAACAGGACGGTGTCATTACTTTTAATCATGATAACAACGTCGACAAAAACAAGACGGCATTAGAATGAAAAGAGTCAAAACAGAGAACACATATGGACAAACTCATAGTTATGAGCTATAGAGAAATCTATATCACATTGAAAGCAAAATCTAAGTAAGAAAAGTGAAAAAAGTCCACAGAAGAAACACATGATGCCACTGACGAGATAAGACAAGACGGCAATAAATGACCCCATGAAGAACAACCCATGGCTGAAGGGTTACAGTTCGATATTCCGAAGGTTCGTTTATTACGAAGGCTCGTTCTTCCAAAGGTTCGTAATTCCGAAACACGTAAATTGCCTATACGTCGATGCTCGTTAGTCCGAAAACGAAAAGGGGTTCGTTAATCCGAGCATTTGTCGCGTAACGTTCGGAATAACGAATTGGGTCACCGTGCTAAAATAAAACTAATTGAACTGTACTGATAGAACTCAATTTAAAAACAATTACCCCTGACGAAATATAGCAAGCTACAAGACAATATCTAAGCAAAATTAACTCTTTGAGTGTGACAATGGACTTCTTCCATACTATTCTTTTTTTAAACTGCAAGACTTTGCATTGAAACTACGAAGTTTAATGGAATTATGGTTTATTTTAAGATACCTTAGCCATGAACGATAGTGTGTGGAATCATCACAAAATATGTCTGAGCGATTATAACCATGGTAACTAGCACTGAATACTATTTTGTCTTATATAGTGACTACCGGGTACAGCTACTATCCGTTTTTCTTCAAATTCCATCCATCGAACCATTGATGCGCGGACCTATAAGTCACTAATACCACTCCCACCCCAACCTCAGCCCCACCATCATCCATGCGATGTGATATTTGCGGACCCAGAGTAAGTAAAGTACGTGTATGGTAGTAATTATTTTGTGCGTGTACGAGTATGTATTTAAAGAATGATGAGAATGTATGGTGGAGAATAGTCCAGACGGTGGAATTGTCAGGGCTACTCAGCCACATCCAAATAATCCCTTACCACTCACTCACGTACCTCGCAACACTATCTCCCCCGTAGATCGATATTACTCGCGCTCCGTCCAGACAGTGACACGAGGGTGAACGAGATGTTTTTGAGTGGAAATCCGGCAGAAATCTTCCCGCCTTCACGCCTTATCATCCCGTCTATCAGTCCGACCTTGACCACTCGTTGTCGCTACGAGCAGGCGATTCGAATCACACGTCGTGAAACGACGCGTGTCCTCAAACACGTTTTGTCACCTTCCACCTTATTTTCTTTATTTAATCATTGTTGTTTAGATACTTCAGCCATGACACAACGCACTAAAGGTAAAACATATTCACTACCTCTGCAACGCTCTGGGAGTTAAATTTCCTACCTTTCCGTCTTTTAGTAAAAGTTGTTGTAATCACTGTTTTCGGGCGTAGTATCTGCGGACACTGATAGAAAAGTAAATACATTGCCATTACAAACATATTTGGTTCAAAGTTTAACTTTGCTTTCCTTGTTTCCTTTTCTATTTTCAGCTCCTTTTCATTCCTTGTTCTTCTCTGATCTTTCTTTATAACTTGATGAGACAATCTTACAACTTTGCTCGTTTATTTTCTCCATCTCCAATTTCTTCACTTTTCGTCTGTTCTTTTTTGTTACCATTACTCTGCATTTTCAGACCAAGCTCAACTCTTAAATCCGGTTGGTGAATCAAATATACATGATATAAGAAGCCTTTTATCACTACTTAGCAAACCCGTATGAATCTAATGCCTTAATATATATAACATATCATGTTACGATAGGAGAAACATACCCAAGTTTACCATGTCGAATAAAAAGTTAAATATCTGAATATTTATGCGGATTTATAATTTATAAGCCCACTTCTCCTCTTTCTTTTACTTCTCTTTTTTCCACCATCGCCACTGTTTCTCTAAGCCTCTAGTCTCTTTTACCAAACCTCACTTTGGTATTGAATTTTCCAATGTATAGTTGTTTATATGATTTATTTCATTGTTACGATTCAATATTTTTTTTCAAAACAGACCAGTGTTGCTAGCTTATTACGTAAACAACTGTAATTCAGCTTTTGAGACACTACGGTGATTGATTCAATGTATGTATATGTATCAAAAGAAACACTTTTATAGTAGCCTTTTTAATGTGACCTCTTCTTTCCATTATGATCCTGCATCTTTAAACCCAGTCATCGGATCAAAGCATCCTAACGAGTCCACATGTGGATAACGTGCCGGCCACTGCGCTCGAACCCCTGTCCTGCAGAACGGAAATGAGTGGATCAGTCCACTATACCACATCCCCTTCATAAGACATATATGCTTACGTCCTTCATCTTATCATTGTCCGGATACAACGGATTAGTATTATTTCATTTCAAAATTAATATGAAATGTGTACACGTTCATTCATTCAATTTCAGTAATAGATTGAAATATGTTGTTATAGATATTGTAATGGTTGTGACGAGCTTTTATCAATAGATGGATCAAAGCATTTATAGAAGCTCCGCTCAGCTTAATAAGGAACCTGTATTGTGTATTTTGGAGAAGGAAATGGATAATCATACTTTTACTTATTGTTAAGGTTTACATTTCTTTAAATATGGATCATCTAACGTATGCATTTTATTTTGTACTATTTTCCAGCACATATATTGTTGGGATACATTTGGCTGGACGTGAATATTTTTTTTAAAAATAGGAAAATATGGAATTAAAAAGGAGTATTGTTAGCCTGATACTTTTATCATGCTATTCTATTTCATAAATATGCAACTAAGATCAAGAAGAAAAACATATTTTAGAAATTGTGTAAAAAAAAAGACGACTTGTTTTTAAATTCCGTCCTCCTGTCATTCACGGAAAAAAATGGTTGATGAGTCTGTTTTTCCTCAATTCTCCTGTTTTTGTCAACTTATTTCTTCGTAATATCAACGATAACATCTCCCGGTAACGTCTTCGGCTAGCGTCTTCCGGTTACTACTTCCGGCAAACGCCTTCTGAGACGTCTTCCTGTCATGTCTTCCGGGAAATGCATTGATTCGAAAAGGAGCAGTTATGAAACCAAAATAATATTTGTTGTAATATCGGTTTTCCTAACAGAACGACAATGCATATTATGCTGAGAAGGGGAAAGCAATCAACAGGTGTGAAACTTCGAATCACGAAAATGGGCATAATGAGAACAAGTTCATATTTTACTTCTGGTATCAAAATATGTATCTATATAACACCTATGTCCTGTGATACATGCAACAATTCATTGTCCGTAACTCTTAGTATCAACCATGTCAACAGTCGGTCAGGCTTTTTATCGTATCCTCCTTCTCCCTATGCTTCTCTTCACATGCACCTCTCCAAAATATCAACTGTTCACATTTAATGTCATATATAAACATCTCTTTTATACCAGTGCTGGTAAGCGTCTTCATTAGCTACTCCGTCGGTCCAGAGAATCCTCATAACCTTTGTAAAAAAAAAAAAATGCGCCCTTAATGCATTAAAGATAAGTAAATGAATGCGTGTCAATAGTTGCGCAGTAAAACTCTGAATGCACTGAACTCTAAATTCGTACGTTGCTAGCTCGTCCCAGAATACTGTGACGTAGTCATGTACGTCTGATTTAGTCCGGTCATCTATGTATGTACTCTACTAGAATGTCATTAAAACCGATTCTCGCAATCTCTGAGATCACTCAGCATTCCATCTCCCGAGGGAGGACAATCCTTGTCCCGATCACGTGGTTCCTTGCCGGTATCACGTGACCCTGAGGGAGGTATGTGAATCAGAGCGAGCGGAATGACTTATCCCTCTCACTGGGCCGTGACGATCCCTCGCATACCCATAGGCACGGGCTGGCTCACCTCGGACATGCTGGACGGAATCATGACATTCTTATATTAGACCTCCTGAAAATAGCGCCATTTTTGTAGCAGGTTACACATACATAACTACGCGCCGTGCGTAATTCTCCCTATCGCATATAGCCGATATCAAGCGATATCACCTCGCGATACCGATATCTGATCGATTGCTCTTGGGACGTATACTTCCGGCAGAAAGTGACCTAGAAATCACCTTTTTAATGAATTAAGCAGCGAAAAATTTGTCTAGGGTTATGGTTAGGTTCAGGGTTAGGTTTAGAATTAAGTTCAGGGTTAGTGTTAGGGTCAGGGGTAGGTTTAGGGTTAAAATTAATAAAAAAAAATTAGTTGGATACCCTGGTCCCCTTGTACGGGGTTGCCGAATGTTCGTGGACCGGAAGTTCATATCCCAAGAATTAAAGGTAAAAAAATTAGAGCGCCACACACGTTCAGATTCTGAGAGCTATATGCGATAGGGAGAATTGGAAAATGATACTGAGAATGACAAGAATGCGTTTGATGAGGTATGTCACCGTAGAGTCCGTAAAGTGTGGATACTCAATGTCGTGGTCATACTGCCACGTCAAGCCAAGCCGTGAGGGCCACTTGGGGCCAGATTTGTATCATATGGAGTATCAATCGGTATCGGATGGACTTTACGGCATCAACATGGCATTTACGACATATTATACGGCACACTATTTTATGTGCCCTTAAACAAGTCTTTAAAACTACAATTACAAAAGTTTGAAACCTCGCCAGGTCTAATTGGAGATATATCAGAACTTGCCACATCCAGAATTTTACTTGAAATGTATGTCTGTATTTTTTCTATTTTCTTCTGAATGTGTACGGTACGCCCAAAAGCAAGAAAACAGAGAGTGATTTATCTAAGAATACATTTAGCATGATACAATGTTGAATCGTCAGTTTTATAGTCAGTTCTTTCCGGACTATTCTAAACATGGTAAAAGAGACAAACATTAAACGGAAGGTGCAAAATTGATAAACTATGATTATGAAAAGAATACACTTGAAGATCTCTTACTAATAACATCCACAGCAGCCGCAGCGACACGACCGGATGTGCTATTTTTGATATACTATATCGCAGCTGTGCTGACGATTATCTATAAAGCATCAGAACAAATCATCGGTTTGATGAATAGTGGCGTTAAGCTTCATGCGATAGTATTTTCTGCGCATAATCTCTCTGGCATCTTGTCAATGTTCTGTAGGTCTATTTGCAAGGACGTTGCTCCCCGCCATACATCACACATCACACATAATATGAATAGCGGACTGACAAAGTTTTATGAAAGGTGTCGCAGGACACCATCTTCAGGAAAAAGGTCACGTGTCTGATAGAGCGAAATGCTCATCACGTGACTATGTCAGCTCCAACACCGATGAACCATGGGAATTTTATCGACATTTCAGCCTCATCTGATCCCTAGATTAACGTTTCCACCATCCGTCGCGACGGAATTCATTGAATGTATCCGAAAAACAGGTAAGGTTGCGCGCGCCCTTCATTAGTGGACTCGGAATTTCCGGTACGCACCTACAGCATATCAACATCTGCTCCAATATTCATTAAAAAGATGAAGGGCCCCATTCTTACTCGTTTGTCATCTACAATACCGTTTTTATCAAAACGTCAAGCGAGTGAACGTCGGAGGAAAACACGTAACCACAGCAACGGGAGGAGCCCTTTAATCCTTTATGCCACATTGATGCATCTGTGTACAAGGAAAGAAAGCAAAACCCATCATTACCAGAGAACAGCCAGTTGTCTAACACCCAAAGGGTTACACACCTGCACGTGAGACGAAAACCTCCGTGTACATTTTTTTTGTTACAAACATGAGATCTCTTTGAGCGTTTTGTTAGGGAAATACATTCCACCTTGGATGAAGTGATGAATTTGGTTAGTCGTCATCCTTATACATCAAGTATTATTTTTGATATTCCCCTCATACATGTTATACATTATGTGTTTCATAGCACGTGACGAATTGCAACAGCCAAATTTGCACGTTAACATGAGAACAAACTGTGAGGGATGTAATTCAAATTTCTGCGTTCTCGAACTAAGCGAGATGCATGCCCTTAAACGTTTACTTCTTCATTCGATAGTTTTATGAATGGGAATAATGATAACGTTAGATCTGGTTACAATCACAAAAGCTAACGATTTCGTGTTTGTATAATGTAAAACAATACAACACCTCAGGAGATCGTTTTGAAGATGTTGAGGAGCTTATTAGAGAGTTGTACATCTCAATATATAGCGCATCTATGTCTCATATATGATATAGAAGACATACACTAACGAGAGTGGGGAAGGAGAGCAAGAGAGAAAAGGGGCGAGAAAGAAAACATACATGTGTGTGAGTGTGTGTGCGTGTATGTGTGATATATATATATATATATAGAGAGAGAGAGAGAGAGAGAGAGAGAGAGAGAGAGAGATAGAGAGAGAGAGATAGAGAGAGAGAGAAAGGGGTGATGAAAGAGAAAGACAGAGAACGCAAGACTTTTACCGAGAGAAATAGTTACAAAAAGAGGGAGGGGGAAGAGAAGTGGTTAGAAATACGTTAAAACCTCTTCTCAGGTAACAAACGAGCAAAGCAAAAATAGATTGTAACTTTGCACATGAGTATAACACATTATTAAAGGAAACGAACGATTTAACGCCTTTCATCCTCGACATGCTTGGTCTCTATAGGAATTATGTGTATTATCGGTGCACCAAATTGACACACCAAATTACTAACCGTACCTCTTGGAAATGGATTGGTCTCGAAATACAAACACTGGAAATGTGATGGGTTCACCCTCCCGTTGACCCTCTCACAGAGAAGAGTAAACGCTAATTATGAAATTGATCATGGAAAACAAATTTTCACAAGAGAGTAGATTATGGATTTCCTCAATAATTCCGCTGCATTCGTGCAGAGTGGACGTCGTCAAGAACATGAACTCCAAACACTTGCGTCAATGCATCGCTGGATAACCATGTGATTTCCATGAAATAACACGTAACTACTCTAACCAATCACCAATTTTGAAGAAGAACTGAAATTAATCATTCTCTTTAGCCAGGTCATGTGCTACTGGGTTTAGTTTTGCTAATTTTGAATGTTACGTGAGTGTGCGCGCGTGTAGGGTATAGTATTGTATAGTTCGTTTAACCATTTGAATCATCTTGATATTCTTGTAGACCTTTGCTGTAATCATGCGTGCAGCGTATATTTTACCCTCTCTTTGTTCTTCATTAACATGAAGATCTCTTTTTCTCTCCTTTCCCCGTCCTTCGTCTTCTCATTTACCACAATTGCATTTTACGCTTTGACGATTGTTGCCATTAATTTTACTCTCTTTTTTGTCCTTCATTTGTAGTCCCTTGATTATTTTAATACTCCTCCACCTTGTTCGTGCTCCAGTTGGGCCTTCGCCTTCCCTAATCCTACCCGATCATCTCTCCTATTCTAGTGTTCTGCCTCATTTCAGGTTGTTCTCCATTTTGACAAACCGTCTTGTGACAAGCCCCGAGTGCGGCTAGGTGAGCTGATATTCCCATTCTTTTAAAGTGAATGTACTGGCCTAGAGAGCATGGCTAATTAGGGAGTACGCGCGCGCCAACTGCCAAGGTGACACGTTCAATTATACGCCGTGTTGCCAGCTGAAACACACCTTTTAACAGGTGCTAATTGACCGTGTGTCACGTAATAAACTTTAGCGTGAACGTCTACAGGCGCCATTGCACGCATGGACAGCACGTCGCACACACGGCTCACTGCTGACGACAAATTCCACATTTCTTAGCGACATTTCATAAACATGGACTCTTCACGATACATTTCCCAAAAGGGATTACGACAAGGTTACTTTACAGTACCAGGAAACCCGGAATGAGGCTAAACATGGCTTTGTTTGCTTCGTGAGCAAAACAGCAATTATCTCTGAGTACATAGGAATGTTCCCCTATAATTTTATATTACAATAATGAAAAAACACATGTTCTTGAAACAATATTTGAGTAAGAGGTGATTTGCCTATAGGATGGAGGGCATTGTCAGCTCCCCATCATACAGGTGTTGTTAATTGGGAAGAAGGGGTAAACCATCAAGCATGTGTCAGGTGACTATGAATTCCTTATTACGTGTCAAATTTGGTTCAAACTTTCACTCACCTGCTTCTTGAATTGGTCTAGTGAGGCCGAGTAATGTAAAGGTTAAAAGGGCGAGTATGTGGTTCACATGCTGAATGTTATACACCAGTCTGGAGCATGAATTAAATCGTCTTTAAATACCTCATTATATTCCAATAGCGATTGAGCTTGGCTTGTGGGAGATTGACTAAACGAAAAAAAAATGAACGACAGCACTCTCATCATACAGAGGATTGAGCTAAGCACCTTGTGGATTAAACATACAAATTGATCGACAACACTAGACGATGGTACTTTCGTTTCATTCCTTAAACAAAGCAAATTTACACATGCCTTTTTCCTGTGGATTTATTTCCTGCATTTTTAAAAGTTCATACTGCATTTGGGTCTTCAACTTCCACCAAGCCGTAGCCCCACATCTAATTATGTGTCTATATGTTTGCCCCCCCCCCCTCATCATTCTCTCCCCTTTCGCTCTTGTTCCTCCCTCTCTTTGTTACTTCTTCTGGACGCATATATAGCTGCGATTCATGATTAAAAAAAATATTTCATAACTAGTTTGGACACTTTCCAAACTGTTTTACATTTTAGTAAATTTGCACATTATAATAGATATACCCTATTGAGCTAACGTTGCCAAAAATGAAAATTTTACCAATATAAGAAAACAGTACAAAACACCATTAGCTCAGGGAGCATCAGTACATAATATGCATAATGGATTGCACGTGTTAATGTGAAGATTCTAAGCGTCAATTATTGGTACATCACCAGGACAAAGTGATTGAACTGTGAAATTAACCTTCTCATAAGGCAGTAATCAGAGTTACACATTAGTGCGTGGTTCTTTCTCTCTTGTTCTCTACCTAACCTTCCCACCCTCCTCTCTCTCTCTCTCTCTTCCTCTCTCACTTCTCTTCTCTCTCTCCCTTTAGTTCTATCTTGTTCTCTCACTAACCTTCCTCCCCCCCCCCTCTCTCTCTCTCTCCCTCTCTCTCTCTTTCTTGCTGTCTTACTAATTTTCTTCTTATTTCTCTCTGCATGTCCCGCACTGTCCCACTCTACGTCTATTCTGTTTATCCAGTCCTTTCAGGATCCCCTCACTCCAATTTGTTGCTGCCTCATATTCCTTTTTTACGTGTGCTATTGTGAAGAATGAGCACTAATGCATCTGATTTGTGATATAAAGGGAAGGAAAAGGAAATAATTTTCACTTCACTAGACATTGCTAGGATGTGCTTAGCACATATAATCTACTCTATATGAGGGAGTGTGTGTGATAACGATGGACTTTTAAAATCATGACATATTTAAGGCTGAGAGTAATCATGAGAATACGTTAGAAAAAGGTCTACAGTTTGTTTTTATATCATACCGTAAAGTAAAATAACGCGGCACTACGATCTAGCGCCAATAAGTTTTTCCCATCATAACGGTTCACGTGGTCATGCTTGTAGATCGTAATTATAGCATTAATATATCATCTTGAGGCGAATGTCATATACACAAGACACGTAAGAATATCAGAGCTTTGTAGGATGGGAGTAGCATTAATTATGCTTATTACAGCTCTCGAGCCAGACACGGGGCCTAAAACTTCTAGTCTCTTTCCTCTCCTGTCGCTGGTCCTATGTTTCATGTTGATTAATAGCAGCATTTGCTTCAGGGATTTGGAAGCTTTAGTGTGTAAGGACTCAATGTGAATGCCCAAATACATCAAACCTTCGCGTTTTGTAACACCAACTACTAACAAAAATAAAGTGTTATATGGGTCGAAAATGGTTGTTATTCGTAACACTTCAACGACATGTACCTAGCATATTTTACACGGATGTATATGTCATTACGGTCATCACGCGTAATCAAGAGTAGATGTGAAGGCGGTAGATCACATATTCTCAACACACACACGTATACACACTCATACACACACTTACACACATGTACACTCTGTAGTTCCCACTTTAGCCAATTATCAATATTCATGTTTGTAGTCCTGATTTGAGACAATTCATACTACTGTACATGAGAACAAATTTGCTACGGGCATTTTGGACGTGGCTAGTTCTCCCCCCCCCTCTCTCTCTCTCTCTCTCTCTTCTATCTCCCCCCCCCCCCCCTCGCCTCCCCCCCCCCCTCTCTCTCTCTCTCTCTCTATCCATCTCTCCCTCTCGCTCTCGGATAAGAACCTATGTTTCTAATATTACCTTGATATTATATCACCTCCCCCAGCCATTGTCCTTATATGTTTATGTGCAAATCGCACAAGTACGGAGGTTCACCTTTTCAATCCTCCGCTCCCATTTCCACAACGACGTATTACTGAAACTTTACGAGCCTGCTCACGACATTAGACGTTTTGGAAAAAGCAAGAATGATACTCATTCAAATTGATGTCAAGTCTGTCACAAGGACCGCCTTTTCTTCTCCCAACAATTTGCGTCGGTAAATTTGAGCGGACATCCGCCACTCAAATATTCTAATTTAAGAGCTTACAGCAACACTGCTAGTGATTTGTGTATAGTCTGATCACACAAAGATGGGGCAACGTCCAAGGTGAAACGATCCTGCTGAAACTGACAGTTAAAGTAGAAATACTAATCAGCAGTCATGACAATGGGCTACGTGAGTGTTTATGGTGACTGGGGGCTTCATCTCTCATCTGGTCATCAGTGAAATTGTCTGTCACATTAATGAGATTGTTATTCCTCGTGTGCCAATCGATTCCGGAGTGACGGAAGCATAGTGAATAGACGCTCTGCATACAGTGTGTATTGCAAGGAGACACTGCACAGGATATGATATTCCCTGCTTGTTTTCAGTGAAGAAACCTTGATTTTTCAATACTGTCTTGATGGAGCAATAAAGTAACTTTCCCTTTCTATGTATATAATCACTACTGACAAGGTCATCTCTACAATCTCTTTTGATTTTTGTCTCAACAAAGATTAGTAATATCACAATATGATATGAATAAATAAAAAGAAAATAACGTATGAATGTTATTACATCAAATTGCGATTCAACCGCAATAGAATTTGTATCTAATGCAAGCATGGTAACGAATCTTACACATTAACCTAAAATAGATTTGAAAGTCAGTGTGTTTGCGAGATCCATAGAGCCATGCCTGCTCAGATATAGCAGCTGCTCTTGTTGGATACAAAATACACTTTGTAACTTTCTTTTTCAGATAAAACTCAAGATGGAGTACATTACATGCAAAATGTCAAAGGAGCAAGAACTTAACAAACACTATAGATAACCTACCCAGCTGTTGAGCACGTCCAATCAGTAATTATTTTACAACAGTAATATGCAGATTCCCAACAGCCTCACAATAAACCAAGTTATTCGTACACGTGCAGCCAGCATTCCCCTTTGAACTGACAGTGCACGCAGAAAAGGTTTTTCAGGGTTACGTCATTAGGTTGGAATTTGTTTGGAAACCCTGTGCCAGATGAAATGCTGTTCAAAGGGATGTGGGTGGACTTTTATTGACAAAATGCATAATTGACACATTAACAGTAAATCTCCACAAGTTCTTAAGTGCGTGGACGGAATGTCCCAACAAATGTTAACGCCGAGTACTTTCGATATTTTTTCCCAACATAATGTGACAGCTTCAATTGCGGTGTCAAAAAGTTGAAACCCGGGCCTTGTGACAACCTCTACACGCTCAAGGAGACAGCGTGTCCTGTTAATAACACTCTCTGTTAAAGTCGACACTTCCCCATTGCTGTCTGTGCAAGGAACAATCATTATCATGAGAGGGTTCCTGCACAAATGACAGTTACACCATCCCCAATGATGCTTCATTCATATAAGCCAGGGAGGGGATGGATAATATTCTACATACTGTGCATGAAACCAAGGGAGTTCGGGCGTATTTTCCAAAATCGAACTGATCAACCTTTGCCTTTTTTACCCGAAGAATAGATGGGCAAGATATTTAACTCAATATGAAATGTGAGTGATACATGTAATAATCATTAGCACGCTGGTTAAACTTCTGCACGTTAGAGGTTGTGTGTAGTACTGGTATACCCCCCCCCCCCCCCCTTCCAATGGATAGGTCACAATCAAGAGATTGTATGTTGCGTAATACGTCTTATGTGTTTGACTCATAAAAACAATTTTCACCACCAGCATATAATGGCGAATGAGAGAGAAGAACAACTATTAGCAGAATGCGGAGTGAGCTGGTTTCGGAGAAGGAACCGAAGTGTGGTATAAAAATAAACACGTCCTCAAAGCGCGTACGTTGAGAGGAAAGATAGGAATCTTAGAAAGCAGCGGTACTTTCCAGGTCACGTGCCAACTTGGCGTGAAATCCTCACACGGCGCCGCGGACTATTTGAACGAGTCCATAGCAGGCGGGCTTGCGGCTATTCCAAGCCTATCACGGTGACTCGTGATTAAACGATTCCCTTTCTTCCGCCTGCATGCCCCTTTACCACCACTTCTACATGCATCCCACTCCATTCAGCACGTTAATGATACCGTCTTGGCCAGGATTCGGGCGAGTGGTCGACATCAAAGTCGCCTCATTATTAGCGGATCTGCAGATTAATCGTGCAGCATTTTGATTACATCACCGCGCGTGATGTTTACCTTTAATATAAATCTCTCAATGCGCTCATGTGGACATGTGACATGCACTCAACTGACACACAAATTAAAATTCAATTGGCTTTTGCCAAGTACTTTCAGTCGGTGTATCTAGAGTAAACTCGTTTCGTGATGTCATTTCACATTGTATAACTTATTCCCTCCCTTCGAAACGAAAACAAAATATGTTTCGTCTTCCGATGCTTATATTACCCCTGATCTGATACTGTGACACTTATAATGAGATGAGAAGATAGATAATCGACTACTAGTTGAATCGAAATTCAAACAACCATGATGCTATAGCTTTTAATCCCGAAACATTCCTGAAAAAAGGGGTATTATTTTAGCACAATTTTGCAGACGGGAATGATAATTTAGACCATGTAGACTGGTCGTGTTGGTGAAGGAAATACTAGATTCTATGTATGGTGGTATGCATGTGTTTTTAAGTGCATGTGTGTATGTGTGCGTATGTTTGTGTGTGTGTGCGTGTGTGTGTGTGTGTGTGTGTGTGTGTGGGTATGTTGGCGGGTGAGCGTGGGGGTATTTGCGTGAACGTGTTTGTCTTTGCCATGCTAAGGAAAAGATGGATGTTCATACATGCTCGCTGACTTATGTGCTGGCATGTCGGCGCTGGTGCGTCATATCTTCCTTTTATCATAACAATTATTGATAAACACGTGGGTCTAAAAGAGGTCAAGACAGTTTGAAGAGAGTACAAAAGGCGTATTAAAATCGATGCTACAGCTCGTTTAAACGTTTCATCAGCGAAAAATCTGCTCTTACTTACGTGACATCTGAGCCACACCATGGAATAACAGGAAGTTTGACACTCTGACAAGAAAGCCTATTAAGTACACTGTTCTCATTAGGATTGTCCTGCCTGTAGGCTCTTACGTAAGCTGAGAAAAACGCAGAAAAATAAACTTATTTTTGTTATGATATACCATTCGAGTAGTCTTCACCTTCTGCAACACGGGAACAAAAGGAAAAGAAAGCGTACAGATGCACCGCACATGATAGATTTCTCAATGAGAGTTTCAAGTCCCCCATTATATAGGAATATGTTCATTTAACACAAAGATTATCTTTGTTTCCAATGAGATACTGCCTAAACATGTCTGAATTGTTGCTATAGAAATACGACATTCTCAGAAGGTTCACCCTTTGTGTGTGCAAGACAACACTGCTGTCTTGTTGAATGTATATGTATAACGTAAAAAACATCAGTGTTGTATGAGGATTTAAAGCATAAAGGATTGAAATATTTGAATGCACCTAATTTGATTAATGCTTACCCGGGAAAGGAAAACAAATCTGCTACTGAACCCATCTACTCTAGATTCTCTAGTGAGAGAACGAAATACACCGACTGGTTTGCATTCCCAAGACATCTTTTTCTCTCTCTGTTGGTTTGTGCGACATGATGCTGTGTATTGGGAATCAGACTCTTAAACAAACATGAACCTGTTCGTGAAAACAGAAATACCAGACACTTTACACTCGGAGAAGGCGTCACTGACAACAGCACAGGAAAAGCTTTTCAATAACGATGTACGTGCGTCCCAGCTGACTTTCCAAGGTCAACACGTAGGTCGGTGATCTTTTGACTCCACTGTAACCCTCTCTGCGCCAGAAAAGAAATGCTGCTCAATAGTATCAGTTTGTATTACTGGTGCTGCATTCAACGAGTTATGGGAATCAGTGGATTATGTTCTGACACTTCCTGAAAGACTGAGGTGTTGAGTTTAAATGATATCCTTTTTGCATTAGTCATGTTAGTATGTGTTTGAAGCTCTGTTTAGTATTTCTATAAGAAATACAATTTTGCAGTACTGAAAACAATGTTGACGACAAACATGACTTGTGATTGAAATTGTGGTTCTTTTTCTCATAGATATCACTTATTAACGATCCGACGGATGAGTAGGTCTGAAAAGGCAAACCTTAATCCTATATTGCATCCTTATTGATCTTGAAATTAAACTCATCGGATTACGTGATGAGCTAAGGAATATAAATAAGGCGTAAAACGATTACGTCATGCAAGAGTAACCATCATATAATACAGTATGGTGTGAATTTGTGAAGACGTTTCACATCGCATGAAATCAGTTAAAGAATTTATCAGTGCATGGCATCTAGTTCTCTGATGCCATATACCTTGTAGTTTTTCATGATGATGTTTGTTAAATACAGGACTGGATAATCTTTAATCATAAATACACATGATACCCAATATACTTGCTAATATCCATCTAGTCAATAGTCGTACATTCTTTTACCAAATCAGACGAAATATTTATGCAATGCTTAATACAAGCTAGTTCTGGGAGCATTTCCTTAAAAGTGGAAATATTGGAGGAAATAACCTAAACGTTGGTTGGATTCATATGATTGGATGATGTTTTCGCCACATGTTCCGAAAGGGTACAATTTAGCAAGATTTTGATCTCGAGATTGATTATCATTAGGCACTGATTCATAACCAGTTAAAAACAAGCCAGGCACTCGACCTTTTACATCAGCCGAGATATGCCCATCTGTTATTCGTATCAGTAATTTGGTGGAGCTTTAAGCTTCAATTAAACCTGGCACTCGCACAAGGATGGCGCCAAGTGCAGTGTTTCCCGTGTCCCGACGAGATTGCGTATACCGTGTATAGGATACCTATATTGTAACTCGAACTGCCAACCCTAAATATATAAATACAAACATGACTTAAAGAAACTTAGAAGTTCGTTTTCCTTCGAGATCTTACAGCCATGAAAATTATTCTATTACAATAATTCTGGATTGCATATTTATCTAGCCTATATCTCTCCACTGCTGAAGGAAGTCCTCCTCATCATTTTTCCATTTTGATATATCTTGTGCCATTCGTTTCCATATCATACTACCATATTCTATAATACCGTCAATCCTGTACTGCCTAAAGAGCTTTAAAGTGGATTTCCATAAGCAAGTTATTCGACAATTTGATTTATATTACTTTCAAGCTAAATGTGAATGAATAATTTTTGCACAAGACCGAACATTTTAGGCAATCAGTTATCGATGGTATTGATATACCGTCCGGTATATATTAGAGGGAAGGAACTGAGACAGAGGGTGTATTACGTGAGCTGCACATTTGCAGTGGCTCGCCAAGTTTGTTATATCTGAACTGTCCTTCAACTTTGAGAGCGCTCAGATAAACTCATGTCGTACATACCCTCTGCCGTGTTGTGCTGTGTCAAAATAGGAACGCAGCCTTGTAGACTAAAGTGCCTTGCTAAGGTCGTCCAGGAGGTCTTTCTAGGGTGAACATCTCGCGATGCGATCCAGAACGTGCTACAGCGTGCGGTCTCGTAATACCCAATGCTACGATTTCATGGTTGGACATCGGTGATACAACCAGGACTGTGTTATGGAAGGATATGAAACAACTTTCTTTCTTTCAATCCCATGTACCACGATCCAGAACGTGCTACAGCGTGCTGTCTCGTAATACCCAAATGCTACTCTATTGGCTAATTGGAGGCAGGAAAAGAACATGGTATCTCGTAGGCATGCTTTCTAAAGAGATCCCCTTAACACATGCGAAATGCACCAGCGTCGCACATTTTAGTCGAAGCAAGGAAGGAATATATAATTTTGGACAAACTCTCTATAAATTATCGTAGGATGCGAGCATCAATCTTGAAGCATTTGCGGGCTTGCCTGACAAATCTGTCTCAACGATGTTGCGATGAATCTGTCTGAAATTCATCAAGCCGCACGGTCAATATTCTTGACAAATTACCAATTTGCTCACTTGTCGTTATGGCTTTTCCACACAATAATTTAAGGAAGTTGTTATTGCCTAGGGATTGGAAATTATATATGGAAAAAAAATAATTTTCTGACGTGTACATAATCGAGCTCGATTAAGAAACTCGTGTAAAATTGCCTTTCAACAACAACAAATGATTTCCTAATCTATTATTTAACAAACGCGGTTTTCTGATCTTTTATATGTGTATTTGATCTAATTAATAATCAATCGATTGATACATTCATTATCATTCATGCATTTGCTTCACATTATTTAAGAGTATTTTCATTAATGAATACATTTTAGTTTCCTAGTGGAAAAGGGCTTCAATTGCCCATATAAAGTTCATTTACCTGGAAGACTTGACTTACCATGATCCAAATGTCATTGTATAATTTTGTCTAAATCGAGGACATTCTGTTCCCCCCACTGGCCCCGAGTGTACCCCTGCACTGTTTATACTGGTAACATCACAGTTGTCGAGCATCGTGTGACTGACATATCAGACACGTATAATTTAGACATACGAGACCGATTTCATGGTTGGACATCGGTGGTACAACTAGGGATGTGTTATGGGAGGATATGGAGCACGTTTTTTTCTTTAAACCCATGTGCCACGCCGCTGAAAAATTATGTGTTCTCAACAGGTGCTGTTGAGGTGTTTGAACAATTATGAACATGATTGTGTGGCAACGGCTTCTCAGAGATAACAAAAGAAATGTACAGTCCCATTTCGCTTTTCCCGTTCTGTTAATGGCATTAATACTTCCATGAGCATAACAGGTATCAGCAAACACAAATTAACGTGTAAATCAAAATCAAGTAAAATATCTCCGCTGCACGCAAACGCACAGCTTGATATATAATTTTGAGAATGGATTGAATCCCACAAATACACAAGATGTCGAAAAATGAAGATATTGGTCTATTTTGTAAGTAATACAAATATCTTTTATGTCATGATTCTTCATTGCTTTTCGAAGCAAAAGCAGAGAGATCTGTCATAATCTGCCCTTAACTTCTTTATAGTTTGCAAACAAATTTGTCAAAAACAAAGCTTCTAGAGACAAATAGGCAATTAAAGAAATTTCTTTCCAAGTTGATAACAGCTAAATGTAGGTCCGGCACATGGAACATCAAAGCATTGTCATGATTATGGAATACTTTTGACATTCATGAGCACGCTTTAGAAACCATACAAGAGTTTCTCCTCCTTCCTAACACCTGCCTGGTACAACCAACCATACTAATGCATGTAAAGCATCCTTCCTTCCATGACTTAGTTTTGAAAGGTTCCTCTTCTGATAACCTTTCACAAACTGACATGAGATATCGAGGTTTCAATATCAAATTATCATTACTGTCGCAAAAATTGTGTCGACGAGTGTTTAATAAGACCTTTATTTGGTGAAAATGTGGCATCGGGTGTTTTTTCGAAAGGAAAGATAATTCAATGAATGTACCGCTGTTGTGTTGAGCACGTGACCAATTGCAACTTATTTCAATCACTTAGGCGGGTGCCATCACATGACTTTTAAAACAGCTTAACATCGGAAATTAGTAGTGAAATGCATTTATTTATCATAAATGTATATTGTACATAGATGACTCTCTCTGATCTCGTCATGACCGCCGCTCCATAACGAAATTAAAATATCTTTAAAGGTGTTTTTAGGTGTGTAAACCTTACAGCTTCCCATGTGAGTTTACAGCCCATTGTAACTCTTTATGTGGCGTGGTATTGATGCAATTGTGCAGTAACACACGCACACAAACACACACACACATATATCACCATTATCATCTGGCACTTAAAGGGTATGCAAACAGTACTGTGGGTGAGCGAGGGTAATTGTTTCAAGAAATGTAGACAGCAATTGGCCGGAAACGGTTTCCGGATATTTTCGGATACAAAAGTGGGTGCTGGTTTGTTAGAAGGTATGCTACTAATTGAACGTTATTTATGTAACATTGTATGTGTTTATTGTGTAATTTGTTATCTTTAAGATGATTGTAAAGCGCATAGAGATTGTTAATATTATGTGCTATATAAATGTTTGATTATTATTATTATTGTTATCATTATGAACCACGAGGACTCCATCATTTTGATACTGTGAATTTAAAAGTGACATCGAAATAAAAACACACTACTTTCTAGTTGGGCTCTTAGGCGCGATTTAATTTCGTGTTATGTTTTTAAACATAAAACATAAATACAAATGTAATTCTCATGGAAATATCATGAGGACAGAACATAAGTAAGCAAGAGCTAAAAAGTATTGTCCCGTAATCATCTATATGAAAATATGAAAATATGAAAGCTCACCAGAAATATATCCTGATTACAGTAATATCAACAAAGTGCTTACATTCTGACGTTGAAATAATTTTATTTGAATAAAGGTCTGCATGTATTAGGAGACAATTTTTGACCATATAAGGTCATTTTTGAATTCTGAGAAGAGTTTTTAAGCAGTCACGTGTTGTATATATTGGTGGACCTACATATGTTAGGCCTGCAACAGTATATACCACCGTAGAAAGGTATTTAACAATCTGTGTTCCAGACAAAATGTTGCTTTGATGGATTTGGGTGTATTAAGGACAAAATGATCCACCAGTGAAACATGAAGGGTTAAAGGCGTTTGTTCCAGTCTAGTCACTTGCTGATAATTACGCTGGATAATGTTCCTTCATGAATTAGTGAACAGAAAAAAAATTGCTTGCAATGATAATATTTGTCGAATGCACTAAGCGTAGGGTCACATTGTTATCGTACACCTATTCTTCTTCAATAATCAGTACTTATGAGACATGATTCCAAATAGTCTTCATTAGTCGATCCACTCGACCAGGGTAAATTCAGGATCAAATGTCAATCGTTTTGGGTTTCGATTAATTGCATGGCAATGTCTTTTCCACCTGTAAAATCCTACGGATGCTGGTAAAGCACACGATGCTATCGGTCCATTTATTTTTTACGTTTTCGAAGACATCCCTGAATTCATTCCATTTGCTTGTGTGTCGATGTGCTCATACTCTGCTTCTGATAGATGCTAAACTAAACAAAATGTCTGCCGTTATATGATATTGTAAATTTATAGCCACGGGGGAAGTACGACCAAGCAGGAATAGCAACAGCGCTAGAAGTACATGATAAGTGCGCATTCGTTTCCGCTAGGTCTCGTCGGAGCTCATTTGATATACAAAACGCCCAACCAGATATAAATGTGGGAGGGGGGTGAGGTTGAGGGTGGGGTTAGGCTAGCCTGAAGGGAGGAGAAACATACAAGCTATGCTCTGATTAATGGGATTATGACAATCGCCAGAATGAGTGTGTGTATGCGTGTATCGGGGTAGGGCTGTAGGGGGTGGGGAATGGTGGGGAAGGGTGGGGGGGGGGGGGCTGATACACGTGTTATGAGCATTTTTATAATGCAGAAAATCATTATGAATATAAAACGTATTTCATACAGTTTCTCCTATCAGTACACTCTCGTCATGGACATATTCAAACGACATATTTCCTATTGATAGTCTATTTCATGAATACCACTTAGTTATGTTTCGACTCCGTGTTTGCTTTACCCATGTTTATATTATGTCACCGCGTTTATTGTAATCAAATAATTTGAATAGGAGTGTGTGTGGGGGGGGGGGGAGGGGGGGGGGGGTCCAGTCGTAGACACTAGTGGTGCCGGTGCTCTTTAGAGATCATGTTCCGAACACAACCTAGGAATAACAGTACTCGTGAATAGCTAATGGAGAGCTATGGGTGTACCGGGCGAAGGGGAGGGAAGCGAGCCGTAGAAATCGGGGTGGCACTCCGACCGTTTTATTGCAGTCGCGGTCCACAGCAGATGAACCCAAGCGCGCCTGGTACCTCACCACCTTATCCAGGGAGAGATGATGTCAACACGGAGGAGTTTTCATATACCTCCAAGGTATTAAAGACAGCAATCAACCTGTATTTGCAGAAGGAATTTCACCTGTTCCGTTCATGGTGTTTCCTACCGGTGTAAATATGCACAAACTAGAAAGTATTAGGAAAGCGGCGATCCTTTTACCCCACACCCCTCCCTCCTATTCGTACCATCCCCGCTTGCCTCTCCCCCAACCCGAGATTTTAAAGCTAATTGGAGCACTGAGGGAGGTCCTATTTCATTCAGTTTGACTATGATTCAATTCATATTAAACATAATCATACTTACGGATGGATGTGTAGTGTATCAGAGACTCCTTATTTTGCATAATACATGATGAATGCATCTCGCTATTTGCATTAAACATTGAAAGAAAAACATATAGGAAGAGATGGTAGACGGGGAGAGTGTAAAATGGAGAAGGTAAAAAAAATAAAGAGACGGTGGTTTGACATCCAAATCTGTGAGCTATTTACCTACATGACATATTCTTCAGAGTGTATAAGATATATTTCCTGACTGAAATATTGAAAGGAAAAGATATATATTTTGGAAGAGACGGAAGACGGGGATAATATGAATATGGTGAATGTGGTCTGTCATGTGAAGACTACTACACATGTCTTTGGAGACTAGGTTTCTATCTCCTGGAAGTGCTGCAATTCGCGGAGACTGAACGTTTATAATCCACAAGCGGCTGTTGATGCAGACTACAGTGCTAAATGAGCTGAATTTAGAGCCGGCTTATTTTCACGTAATCGGTTTTCCCTGGCATAATTCCTCGTGGGACTTCAAAGCAGACTACTCTTTGTCCTCAGAATAGATTTGAATTAACTTTGATATAGTATAGTCTGCATTTCGAGATATAACGATTCGCAGACAAGATGGTGTCGTCGATAAGCCGTTTTCGTAATGTATTAAGAACTTTCTCTGCGTGGTACGGCGTTATTACATTAACCTGTGTCTTGTGACGCTGTTTCAATAAGTGGAATGCAAGCTGATATGACAATGGTCTATTTTGCAGCTCTTTTATTAATATGTTCTTAGTACATTGGATATATGCACGGGATGACGACTTTATCCGGCTAAGCCTAAAATCAAGGCATTTGTTTGTGTTTATACTCTTTCTAGAACATGACGTCCAAAATTTGTGACGAGCAAATCATGAAATGTGGTGAAGTTCTTTGCCAAATGAAAGAAAAATACACCTACATTTTTATTCAATCATAGTACAGTTGTAAGCAATTAAATGAATAAAATATTAGTCGAAATATTAATACTCATGATAATAACAATGAAAGATGAAGATAATAAAACGATGATTTTTTATTGATAATGATAATGATAATAATAAGGACATTGATGATACAAATTTTCAAATTAAAGTTGAATTGTGACATAGTCATAACAAACGTCAAGTAAAGGATTAAGCATCATGTATTAATTGCGTGCACAATGCACCTCTAAACATACAAAAATGCAAACTACATCATTATCACTTGAATTGGATTGGATGGTAAAAGCAATATAGCGTACTAGGTCGAACGATGGACGAAGTACCATCTCGTTCATTGTTAACATTGCGTATGGACTGTGAATACATTTCATCTGACAACCCTATATATCGCATGTATATACACATAAGTGTTTTTGTAACCTAATGAGAATTCTCGTACATAAACAAGTTTCAAAAGCCATAATTAGGTTACTACATTCGACCTTATATTCTATCATAATAGACGAGTAAATGTATGGGGCAGTGCATCAGTGAAATGCGGCCAGACTCGGAGTAATGAAATACGCATTTTGTCCCATAAATTGGCGCCCTTTGGGAGATATTCCAGCCAAATTACCACTGCGCCAGACCACCATGGGTGACAAAGCGTGACGGGGACGCTTTTCCCCCGCAATCAACCCCGTGCCCGTCGCAGTAGGTGCAGGCGTACTTTTCGGCAGGTGCGAATGATTGTATTCTGGAATTACTTCTCCGTACCTAGAAACAAATTCACGCGGAAAGGGAGCACCTAGAACAATTCGAGAGTATATTTCGCATCGTTGCAATTACGAGCTGTCATTCAATTTTACCCCTTCACCCCCATTCGTCGTCATGACTGGAGATTACTCATTCGCGTGGCGTACCCTTTCTGCCGTTCTCTTTTAGAGGGTAAAGGTGTGTGTGATGTTTACACCTCAGCGTAGAGATATACACGTGTGTTACTGGGGTAATATATCACAGGCGTAATTATATCACATGCGTGTCGTGTGTGTGTGTGTGTGAATGTGAGTGTGTGTGTGTGTAAGTGTGTTTGTGTGTGTGAGTGTGTTTGTATGTGTGTGTGTGAGTGTGTTTGTGTGTGTGTGTGTGTGTGTGTGTGTGTGTGTGTGTGCCTGGTGTTCAATGAATCCACCATGCCCATTGAATAATTTTCGGAGGTTAGGCTGAAGTCCATAGTGACACATACTTAACTTGTACTTGGACATGAAACATATCAATATTAAAGGTGTGCTTCTCTACCACACACCACATCCACAAAATACAATATATAGAGAGAGTTCTGTTTTCATATATTACTTTAATGTCACATAATCTGTAGTATGAGGGAACTGAACAATTCGATTTAATAAATGGAGAGTTTCATTGCAAAAGGTATGAAATCCTGAAATCCATAGTTCATGATAACAAAATGCACTGTTTTGTTTTCCTACATGTGAATGAAATCATGTTTCCCTCAAAACAGGACTAAATCCAAAATATTATTCTCTTTAATTGTTCATAGGCCAATATTCATGATCAATTATACTGTATATACCAAACTTGAAACATGCGGTTGAGTGGCAAGCAGTCCGATCAAACATTTCGATCTATTAGCAATTACTTGAGGTGGATAAAATCCCATTTAGGGTTAAACTTTTCATATCAATGTTATCGATATAGTATATGATATGAATCTCCTTAATCCTTCAATTCATATGTATAGCTCAAACAAATCAGCAGTTATGAAATCTCACAATCCTAACTTTACGAACATTTTCATCAGAAGTGAGAACATATAGCTTTTTTTACGCTTGAACTAAAGTGAGCATAGTCTAAATTTATTCACAAATTATTCACAAATTATTCACAAATTACAGCGACATACGTATTCGTCATCGCATTTCAGCTGTTTCCATTTCTAGTTATCGTGCTCATTAGAGCATGTAATATACAATGCTTACAATTCATTCCTTTGCAAGTCTCCTGTGGAACAATACACAAGGGTATAATCAACCGCCGCACCCATTTAATCTTTCGAACTAGTAATCAAATCGGTATGTCACTTCACATTTATCATACGTGTTTTCCAACTGGCATTCTAAATTATGAACCGTTCTAGGCCGTTCACACAAATGTATATTTTAACATTGATAGCACCAATTTATCAGTAGTGTTTCCTATCCTTCCCCTATGTAGTTAGTGTTTATAATTAAACTCAAGATTCAAGATTAACTTTATTTCACCACACAAAACAAGAACAACAGTGTAAATTCAGTTACAATATACATAACAAAAAAAAAATATGATTAATACAATGAATTAATATAAGTGAGGAGGGGTCCCAAAAGAAGCAGAGCTTGTAAAATCATATGTATCGCTCAAACACCATCATTGACTATGGATTCGTGTTCGCCCCATTAGCACGCATAAATCCATTAGAGTGGTAAGCAGTCCGATCAAACGTAAGAATTACCTGAAATGGATTTAAATCCTTTAAGAATAAAACTCTCAATATCACATTAATCAATGTAATGGGATATGTAATTGTTATTAATCTATCGTTTCATGTGTCTAGTTTATTCACCAACATTGACCATTGATTCTATGTCGCCTCATTAATATGCATTAATTCCATAGAGCTGTAGTTCATACCGCAACATGTTAACCCTTATTGTGCCGGACAGGCACATGTAGCCGCTCTATGTGATTTGTTTGTATTACTTGCACCAATGGTGCACAAAGGGTTAATCGTTAAGGTGATGATATCCGCCCTTGAGCGAGGTAAGGGTGGATATGAGTGGAGAAGACACCGGACCCCACCACCCATCCATCAAATGAGCTATCCAGATTGTCCTTTAAGGAAGAGGGTAAATTCCCCACCCGCTTAAAAACTGTGTTCCTCCTACTCACTACGTGTTCGAAAAGGTTATACAACTGTAATTGAAGACAGGGTGTCCCATTTTCAGACGTCACGAAAGTCCGCAGGAATCAGCAGTTATGAAATCTCACAGTCCTAACTTTACGAACATTTTCATCAGAAGTGAGAATATATATTCTTTTTTACGTTTGAACCAAAGTGAGCATAGTGTAAATTTATAATCGTATTGTCCCTCCCAGCGCACGATGCGAGCATTACTTCCATTGAACGCACACATCGGAAAGCAGAGAGATGCGGCCCATAGCACGAAGCGGTTTCCGGTCCCTAGGCTATATGTTTCGGACGCTATGAATTCGCCTGACGTCAGTTTCTAGTTCTATAATTGGAGGGGAAGTTCTAATAAAGTATCTTCTTCCGTTTTCCGTGGTTTTTACCAATTCTGATTTTCTTTACCTCCAAAAGGGATACCCCGTCTTTAAGTTGCTTCCCTATTGTAATAAAGATCTGCCGCCATTAGTATTACTGTTATTTGGCTGCAGTCAACGTTGTAATATGTATCGCCAATTCAGCATTCAGCAGTTGTAATCAGTATTATTGAGTATGGCGAGTATTTGTACACACTTAACTTTTCGGGGGGGGGGGGGGTATATATCAAAGTAATGACGGTCACGGAAATGCTAACCATGTGTTAGAGAATAGAAAAAGTTATAGCCACATACATTGTGGTAATCATGTATCCGCATGTGGCTCGTGGTGTCTGGTGTTTCATAAAAAGATGAAAGGTTTTATCGGTATAGACCGTCCACGGAAATACATAGAACGATCGTTCGCATCCAGACGAAATGGAAAGAAATAGAGAGGAAGCTCCGTCAATATTTCAGACGCTATCCTCACTCACTGTGGAATCGTTATGATAAATTCAGGTCACTTCCGCGTTCATACCGCCCCTCTTCAAAAGTTCAGCATGTAACGCGATTGACAGGCTGGAAAATCAAGGCCGGCTGTCCTGGATCCATAATGGCGATCATTGACGACTGAGATATGATGACTTTCATTCAACAAGACGTACGTGATCAATCAGGCCATGCCGAGTATCATCATCGGACTTTATGAATCAATGACAGCCGCCCACAGAGCCAATTTCCACATTTTCTTTTCGTGCAGGACTTGACAGAGCACGGAGAAATGGGGGATCATTCGAGGAAAGAGAGAGCAATTGATTTATGGGGAAGATATTTTGAGTGGAAATCATCTCGTGTGATTAAAATCGATTTAAGATTTTACAGGGAATTCAAAATGACGTGGGATGACGGCTTTGCTATTACAGCGAATCAAAGAAGTATCATGCGAAACATATTACGGTTTAAGCGTTGAAACAAAGTTAGTTATTGCAATTTTGTACTAAAGAAGAAGACACAACATTTGGTGTTAAGGTCATGTATGAGAACGAACGGGTGCAATTTACCGCTACGTTTTGATATGATTGTTCTGTGGCGGACTTTATAATGCATTATATTTGAAAAATATAGAAAAAAAAATCTACTTTACAAAAAACTGACGAGAAACATATCTACCTTTGTTTGTTTGTTCCTAGTTTGACTACATGTCTTTGTCGTTGTGCAATGTATAAATCACTGTCTGGCTCTTACGCGTGACTGCTCAAAGATGTATAAGCTGCCTAATAAAAAAACACGCTCTTCTCTTTTCCAGGTATCTCAAGTCAATGCGGGCGCATGTCGCAATAATTTGCTGGAATAATCGTATACATTTATTTCACGAGAAAGCAACTGGAGGTGCCCATCCATATAATAAGGTGAAACGATATTGATTTAGCGATTAGAGATTTAGTTTTCCTTTCGCTGTGCGTAAATCTTTGATTTTTAGCGTTTCCTCGCTGAGGCCATCTCGCATTCGTTTCCAGTTCAGGGGCTGTTTGATTTTATAGTGGAGTCTATCCTCCCCCCAGTTTGCTTTCCACCCAAAAGCGTTTGCAAAGTACATGTGTAGCTTAGGGGTGTTTTGGTATTGTGTTGCATAAATTGGAAGGAGGTGTTTTGATGGATTCCTGTTTGCATTTCAAATGAGATTAAGCGTGATAAAGTTAACGATTTCCTACCATCTTCCATCCTGTCACCACATTTTCCGACGTTTTGAATTTATATGACATCTCGTGCAACATGTTTAATAGAGTTTTTAAATAAATCTTTAAAGTATAGGCAACATGTAAACACACAATGTGTCAAAATTGGCCATGACATGACAAGATTCTGAAATGGGCTTTTGTAATGGGCGTATAAATAAATATAAATTAGTTAATGCATCACGTAACATTATTTCCGACCAGTTTACCAATAAATACCATTCATCTCCTCTTCACAGAATCATGTTGCATTTAATTTCACCCTCACATATAATGACGTAAGTTACATCAAGTGTGTTTCGAATGAAGACCTTAGAAAACTGCAATGTAACATACGGTAGCATATAAAACATATGGCAATGCTAGTTTTGTGGCGACGTCTTACAAACATTAATATATATATATATATATATATATATATATATATATAACATGTATACCTAATAATAATAATAAAAATAATAAAAATAACAATAATGATGATAATTTCGTATAATAATACGATAATATATTATATGCATTTATTGTGTGTATTCAATTGTTTACGTATGAATGCACATTCGCGTTGATGTATGTGTGTGGATTTAAATGTATGTCTGTGGTTGTGAGTTTGTGTGCTTATGAATGAATGAATAAATATGGTTATTGCCCACTAAAATCACGTGTGGAAATTTGCCTTCCACGAGCATGACATAGCATTGACGAACAATAATACGTGTTCAGTACGTGTTTTAGTTGATACATCTATTCGTGTAGTAAATGTACGCGCCTATGTCTTGATGTGTGTATAACTTTGTCATGCGTGTAGAGTTAATATACTATAGTTGTATTTGTAGTTGCTGCCAATGTCCCTGTAGAAAAAAAAAGAACACACGAAGAAGTAGCAGTAGAAATGATAGACGTATAAAAAGAGCACGTGGACGTTTATATGTATAATTAAACCTTACAGTTTTAGGCTATGTTCTCGGCTGTCATGGCTGTGGAGCACATGGATACAATTGAGTATGTAAAGAAGTAAGTCTGGCAATAAAGACTAGGCCATCTTCCTTGCCTGCTCACGAGATAAACCTTTCACAAGGGGATACCCCTATAGCTACGTGCATTTCCATTCGCTATCAGCAATCACGGGGGTCTGTCGTTATTCAATTAGTACCCACGGATGATGAATTGTAGTGATAGATTAGTTTCCTTCGTGTACTCATTTGCGGTTTGGTTGGCCACGACAAAATAAAGAAACTGATTAAACGTTAATTGTTTGGCGGGACGTCAAGAATATTCATGGAGCTGTACCACTGGGAAAGAAATGGCAAGAAGCAACATATATTCAACATGAGTAAGCAAACATGGAAAGCATGTTTCCAGTATAGGGGTTGTTTGAATTTATAATGTTTGCTTTCTCCCCAAAAGCGTTTGCCAAGTACAGATGTCGCTCTGGACAAAATAAAGAAACTGATTAAACGCTAATTGTTTCTGGAGACGTCATGAATATTCATGAAACTATCACACAGGGGATCAAGTAGTAAGGAGCAACATATACTCAACATGAGTATATCACACGTTAAAGGGCGGAAAGGTTCCCAAATCGCCGGCATTTATAGTTCAAGACTATTCACAAATTACAGGGACAAACGTATTTGTCATCGCATTTCAGCTGTTTCCATTTCAAGTTATCGTGGTAATTAGCGCATGCAATATACAATGCTTACAATTCATTCTTTTGCAAGTCTCATGTGGAACAATACACAAGAATATAATCAACCGTCGCAATCATTTAGCCTTTCGAACTAATAATCAAATCGGTATGTCACTTCACATTTATCATACGTGTTTTCCAACTGGCATTCTAAATTATGAATCGTTCTAGGCCGTTCACACAAATGTATAGTTTAACATTGATAGCACCAATTTATCAGTAGTGTATCCTATCCTTCCCCCTATGTAGTCAGTGTTTATAATTAAACTCAAGATTCAAGATTAACTTTATTTCTCCACAAAAAAACAACAGTGAAAATTCGGTTACAATCAACATAACAAAAACAAAAACAAGATATGATTAATACAATTAATTAATATAAGTGAGGAGGTGTCCCAAAAGAAGCAAAGCTTGTAAATATTGGACCCAGTATGAAAATATATAAAATTATGAAATGTCTTAACAGCATTTACAAATAACAGCAATATATATTTGTAATTATCACTTTCTGGTTCTTGTGCTATGTTTAAAACAGTGTTTACAAATAACAACAATAATTGCAGGGGCCCAAAAAGAAGCTAAGGCTTGTAAATATAGAAACCTAATAATATATAAAAGTTTTGTAATTATTGATAATTTTTACGGTCTGGCTCTTGTACTATGTTTAAGTATATACAGTATTTTCTGGTTCTTAAAGTATGTTTGAGAATGTACAGCAGTATTAATATTTATCACTTAACTTGTGGAGAAGTGGGTGCCATACTTTTTCCTGTGTGTGTCACATTAAAGCATAATGAACACCGATGCGGTCGTATATAGGGTAACGGATGGGGAACCATATATTGATGACGCAATTATCGCCTTTTCAGCGGCCTGATAATCATAAAACTATGATGATTGAGTGCATTTGAGCACTTGTTATAGTTCATATAGCTCTATGCCATATATATATTTATATATATATATATATATATATATATACATATACAGAGAGATAAAGAGAGGGAGAGACAGGCAAACAAAAACAAAAGGGAGAGCGAGTTAAAAGGCGAAAAATATAAATGCCGGAAAAGAAGAGTATCACTAAGTATATATGCGCCATAGACCATTTACATTAATAATTTTCCTTTATCTACATCTATATATCGTCGATGCAATCTTCCGTATTGTTATATAATGTGTGTGTGTGTGCATGTGTGTTAATATGAAGATGGTAAGGACACCATTACGGCACTCTAACGCCTTTTGGTTCTTCAGGGAGGTTATAATGACGACATCACGGCCCTAGTACATGTAGTACTGGCTAGACCCTTGGGAAATAACCAAAAATCACTCTCAGACTTCACGTGATACATAGGGATGCCACGTGCTAGTACATGACTGTGCAAATAATCAAAGCGCCTTTCTATTTTGGCACATTCAATGACATATCAATAACATTTAAAAAGAAATGTAATGCTTAGTTTAAAACTGCCAACCTGTGTTGATATTTGGCTCCGATCAGTTGTTTATACATATATATGCACCTTACCTATATCAATGATAACTAAAATCGGGCAAAAATGCATGTTAAGACATTGCCATGTTTGAAAGTAGGTGCGATTTAAATTTGAACAAGCTCGACTATTAAAACGAATCATTTCTTTTAATTTCACTTGATGTTCTGTGATGATAACAATAACAAAAAAGTATGATCGTGTGGATAATAACAATACCAATAAAATCGTTGACACAAATACTACTTGTGCAGAATAACCTATTGATTCCAGAGATCTTTGTAATCGTAAAGAGAGTATGTTGCATACATTGATGCATGCGTGGTATACTCAACGCAGGCCCTTCCAATAACAAGATATATGAAAACCCAGTGACATTTTCATGGTATTCATGACTAATTTTGCTGAGATGTTGATGAATTTCCATCATGGGACGAACACCATCTGGACACCTCCAACCCCCAAAATGCAGAGGAAGGTGTGAACTCCAAACGAAACCCTCGTTCAATCCCACTGAGTACAGCTTTAAGTCATGGAATTGGCAGGTACAAAGCAACTCTACCCACTCACAAATGATTCGCCCCCTTACCATGCTTACATTTAGCTTTGTTTTTATATGTCTAGGTTATTTCGAGCGTATAAACGTTACAAAACGCACAATATCTAAATGATTTAGTGATGTAATCTCTCTGCGCATTTAAGCGTGAGATTATCACCTGAAGGCTGTAGTGTACAGTGGTAAGTAATTCCCAAAGTAAGGACACTATCCTGTGTAACGTACACATTAAAAAATCGAATCACTTATTCTAACGATCGGCTCCATTACGGATATTGGCAATTGTCTGTGAGCGCTTTTAAGTTGTATAAATCTTTATGTGATATTAAAGCATTAACGCGCAATGAATATTCATAAACTCTATAAAGCAGGGGTTTGCGTGACAAACTAAAGAAGAAACCAAATAAATTTCTTCAAAATGAAAAATTGTTTTCATGACTGTACTTTGGTGAGTCTTTTCGCTGTTACGTCGATATTATGAGGAAGTGTGATTTCTCGGAGGTCAGATATTTTATGCTCTTGGAGACTTAGGGACCTAGTAAGTACAAAAGCCGATTGTGCTCTGTCGCCTTTAACCAGTCGCCGTATGCAGTTATGAACAATAAAAACAATGATTCTAATACCGTCTCTTCTTTTTTCACAATGGCCCTGCATCATTATTACCCCAGTCACTGATTCAATTGATCCAACCAAGGTCCTTTTCTCTCCTAGGTATGGAGCGGCAATATGGATGAAATGCTTTGCTAAGGAACATATGTCGCAGGTTGTAGGATCGAACGTGAAACCTCCTCCTCGGAAACAAGAGGAATGATCTATAACACAATGCCACTACATTGATTAAGCATGGTTTAAACATAGTTTAAACATATGCGTTATCGTCATTACAATTGTAAAAACAAAATGGTTAATATCAGATTTTATTATTGGCACGAATTGCTACCTCGTTAAACGGTAGTTCTTACTTCTTATAAAAACGTTTGCATATCGTCACCACTTGCATATTTGCTAATACTAACACAAACACAAACCGTCAACACCAAACCTGAAATCGCATTACCTCCCAAAAGACAATGGAGTCGAAGAGGATAAGCACCCAATGGTTACCCTTGTCTCGCAACTTCTTACGTAATCACCGTCTCTAGCATAACTGGCTATCATACCCAGCCATTTACAATATGGAACAAAATGACGTATTCCCTACGCTGTATTTTCTAGATTCTTTTAAGAATAGTGTTATAAAAGTACAAAATATATGGGTTCGTAATGAACAAGATACAAATTGTGTTTGTATCCAAATAAAATGTCAATTTAAAAAGTCAAGCTTATTAAAGCTATGTGTCCTGTTGTAGGAATACTGTATCTGCGTATCGACGGATCATCAGATGAACATTGATTTTCTCATACATCTATTATCATGTTCGTTAATGGTGGTCGCGCGTAGCAACCTTCGAAGACCATGGAATCTTAGTGAGAGGGATTAGCTTTCCTTCTTCAGGCATCCAGCTGCATGGATCATGATCCATGATTTGCAATGGACACCGTAATTGCAGTTGACATGTTTTTGCTGGTTATTTTCAATTACCGGCGATTAGAACAAATGGCGGAATATAGAGGGTGTTGGGGAAATCGACTTTGCAATGATTGAATGCAACGTACATAATTCATTGCCCACGACAGTAGAGGGATACAGAGGGCTTTGAAATTAAGAAGTCTAGGGATGTATGCTAATGTCCATTAAATACATCATTTGTATCCGGCAATTACCCATAATGACTTGATATTGCGTGGGCGTTTTCTGTTCAGGTTGTTTTGTTGTTCTTGTTGTTCGTATTCTTCTTTTGTTTGTGTGTGCTTGGGGTGATTGTTTGTGATACTGAAAACCGTAATAGAATTAAGGAGCTTCAAATAAATTATGCTACGTACAACCACTCTACAAGCAAATTATGATGAATTGTACAACATTTAAATGTATCCTTAAGAAATACATATTCAGGAACTCGGTGATGGGTTAAATGGTGTTGAAGTATGCAAAGTTGCAAAGACATGAATGGCATTCGGGCTCTATCTGAACGGCTCCATGAACCCCTAACAATGATGTTGAAGTATGCAAAAAAATCAGTCATTTTAAATATTCACACAATAATCTCATCAGATGAACAAAAATCGGTGACGCCTGAATAATTTTGTACGTATGCCGATTTTGAATAACACAAATCGCATCCGGTTCCTATCTAAACGCCCATGCACCACTAACAGTAATGTTGAACTATTCACATTTTTTAGTCATTGTAAACGTGCTATTCATACATAGCTCTCATCCGATGAAAAAAAAAATAGGCGATGACCTGAATGAGTTTGATGTATGCAGAGTTTGAAAGACATGAATCTCATGCGGAACTTATCTGAACGCCCCTCCCAAATCCAACCACCCCCCCCCCCCCACCCCCCTCTCTCCCCCCGCCATCCATGCCATCCCCATTCAGCCTCCAGCACTAGAAACCACACCCCGCAGTCCGTGACCCTGCATGCTCATCGAGCTCAGGCAGGGTAAAGGTGCGCCCCTTTACGATTTCTGCCCGCATCCTGTGCCCCTTTACATAGATCTCATACCACTTAATAGCTTACTTAAATGCGATACATACAAGACCGGCTTAGCGTTCGCCTAATCCTGCTGCAGAAGTTTTACTTTTCTTTTTAAAACTTGCGTCAACCACATGTGAAAGCTGAAATTTAACCCCCTCAGTACCATGGGTGCATGAAATATGTAATAAGTTAAGGTGGTTTTTCTGGCTTGGTAATGACAGGTTGGTGACATAAAATTTGGATACACTATGAACAACATATCATGTTCAGTTCAGTTCAGTTTATTTTATTTTAGCACGGTGACCCACTTCAGCCAAAGGCTGATGTTATAGTTTGCCCCTAAGGGATTGTCAAGCAAAGTCTTTTTACTTTAATGCTAAGTGAATTTGGAGATATTCATGAGATCTTCCATTTTTCTACATAATCCCATATTATCACATTGCTGACAAGAAATATGTTCCCGGGGTCATCAATGATTGGGTTATGCAGTTCAACATAAGAAACAGGAAAAAAGAGAATAATGTTGTAGTTGCAAGGGTATTTGAATTCATATCAAGTATAAAGAAGATTCAAGGCGGCGATACAAGAAAGACACATTGCTGCTGAAACGTTACGAATGTATTGTTGAATGGTGGGAGTTTGTTATTGAAGTCTTTAAAGGGCATATACTGTACTGGGAAGGCAAAAAAGCCTTCAAAATGTAATTGTTAGCAATCCTCTTGCCAATGGTCTTAAATTCATGTACTGACCATTTTACAAGCTTGCTGAAAGTTATTTGCCGTCAAATGATCCACATATGGAGTAATTAATTATTAATGATTAAATCTTCAAAATGTTCGGCCCGAACATTTTGAGGATTTGTGATTTAATAACCCATTACTCCAAATGTAGATCATTTGAGGGCAAACAACTTTCAGCAAGCTTCTAAAATAGACAATACATGAATTTAAGACCATTGGCTAGAAGATTGCTAACAATTACATTTTGAAGGCTTTTTTGCCTTCCCAGTACAGTATATGCCCTTTAAGTGTCACAAGTGATATTTTTCACAAGTAAGTCATACAATGTTTATGGAGCAAGATATTGTCTGGCACACAAAGGGTTTGTAGTTTTATCCGTGTGATTGTTAACAAGGATACATCTGGAAATGACATCAAAAGGACGTTTTACCAGAAATGAGCACTACCCCCTCAACCATAAAATATATTCTCTTTTGTTTAATTTTCAGGGAGGTGCTTAACAGTCCCTTCAGTAAAGTGTGGTATTTACAGAACTTCGACGGAGATACATCACCTTCATGCATAGTAAAGGTGATGACATCTCTAAGCTGCCACAGTCACCCAGAGCACTATTTCCATTAAGAGACACTCTCCTCCGGAGTTTCTGTTTTATACCGAGCTATGACAACTTGTCTGAAGACGATATAATCATAAGCTACTGCATCTTGTTCGGGAATCTTTCAATGATATTCAAGAAGACAATTCCGATTGAAAATATTTCCGTTAACCGATATACTTTTTAATTCAAAGATCTCTATATGAAATATGTGATATAATTTTGCGGTACCACAGAAAGTATATTCTATGAAAAAAAATGATTAAAATTTAGCATATGGAGTGTATATATTGCAATTCCAAAGCAACACTGGTGTATGGCTAAGAGGTAATACTATGTCTAACAAAAAACAAAGCAAAAGGCTATCATGGCTATGTACAAATATATTTATATTTCTGTATATCATATTCACATGAAAAATTGTGAGGAGGAAGGCAGACGAGAAGGTGGCGGTGATAAATAAAGCTAAAACCATACCCTTCAACGTGTCTAGCTACTTTAATCATAAGCGCTCATGTTCAGCCAGTGCATTGCCCGGCTGTGTAGATGCCAAGCACTTTGCAAACTGTTAAATATTGCACATAGCTGGTGAGCATATGGACATTTTTGCTGTGTACCCTTCCATGACAATTTACATTAACCCTCCAACTCTCGTTTTTACATGAACACGTTACCGTTGATTTGTGTCCAAATGCCACCTCGAGGCTTAACTTCACGGTGTTTGCCCCTCTTCACTCTCGTAACAAGCAAAGCAGAACTCGCTCCTTCTTCCAGCTCCACCTCCCCCTCACACCGCACATCCCATTGCAAGCGACGCCGCCGGGATGCCACGACGTCGTCCAGCCGTAGGAGCGCGACGGTCTACCTACCGGTCTGGGTATGGAGAGTGCTCGGCATGCCGGGTTGGTGTTCCGCTAGCGGCATGCCTGTGCCTAATTAATACTTGCTGCTTCTAAACGCTCCGATGACAGCCTTTCGTGCTACACTGCCCGCGAGACGACACGCCTGAGTGAGCAGCAGGAAAATAGCAGACCGCTCACTCTACCCACTCACCCACCCCGCGCGCTTGAACCTACTGTGCCACTCGCACCTCTCCGACCGGAGTAGCACAACCTTCACGGCTCATTTCGAATCGCCCATAATGACATGATCACATTATCACATCGCCGAAATAAACAAATCAACGCAACAAAACAAAGCGTGTGATACTATGATCGGTAGCAAATGAATGAACTCTTTAGATTGGCTGATTGGTGTAAAATTTATGAGCAAAACAAATCCATGCCAGACTAATACCGCGTTTATGTTAAAATCCTGATTAACTGTTAATACATCTGGTAGAAACTATTCGCGGGAAGGGGCAGGATTTAAAACCCAAAATAATGCAGCGGGTTTGGGAATTTTGATCTGTAACGGTTGGCCGACATACTTTGGCTTTATTCAATCTATGAACTGTTACAACACAGAATTTGAGAATGGCTTTCGGGGAAGGTATGGGGCTTAGAGAGTTTGTGATAATTTAGTGTCGAGAATGATAAGTGCCTTATACACATGCTAAAGTGAGAGATGAATTTGAAATACATCAACGCAATAAAGCGATAAAAGGGATAAAAGAAACATGCATACAATCACACGTTGATGAAAATACCTCAAAATTGTTAGTTAAGTCATTTGCTAGCCATTCTAATGTACTTATCTATATGCGACATTAATCAATCATCTCCAGCGAAACTCTTCTAGTACTTGGCTACCATCAATTCAACTAACTTCCATCCTTTAACGGTCTCTAATGATGGCAATATTGACCTTACCAGATGTCGGAGCTGTCAGAGTTCTTCACACAAGTCACCGAGTCCGACACACACAAATTGGGAAACTGGAGAGTAGAGATTTCACAACCTTCTCCTAGCGGTTGCCAAACGGACAGTTCAAATGTGAGAATAAGATAATAAAGTAATTGATGTCTTGTACTTCCAGTACTGGTACGCGTCCGGTGGCCACTAATGCCAGGCCACAACATACGTCAAGTTCTAGCTGGTATTACGATCTTATGGTACGGGACACGCTACGATGATTCCCTCTGCCCATTTTTATACGCGGGCTTTCTAGCGCGCGGTGGTTCCCTGCTCAGTAATCATGAGGCCGGATGACGTCATACTCCCTCTGATAGCACGAGCGGAATGGCGCCAGGCGATTGGCTGTGAGCTGAGAATGATGGAACTTGCGCGTTTTTTTTCCTGCTCCCACTGAAGCTGATTGGTTGCTGGAGCGATGACGTTGTTATTTCATTCCTTACTGTCTACCAACAAGAAAGTTTTTGTTGTTTTTTTTTTGCTTCTGTTACCTCTCTCTCTCTCTTCTTAGTTTCGGTATTCTCCTTCAATATCAACAGTTTGTTCATCATAATCCTTAGGTGCTTAGCTTTTTCAATTTTCTGCTTCTCTATAATTGAAATGTTTGCATTAGTGTTCCGTTTTTAAGAAATGTAGCGAAATTTTCAACATTTGTAATTCAATTTTAACGCAACATTAACACGTGATCAAAAACGAACGTTTAGATGTTTCGTTCTCATGTTCAGCGATTCATGTTTTACCTTGGTTCAAACAATTTTTCTTGAATTAAAAAACAAAAAATAAGGCCTTCTGAACCGTTCACGTGTAACATATGGATGATTTCACCATAAACATACAAATCCCATTAAGAAGCAATTGACTGGCACACAAAGGGTTAAAAAAAACAATCGTATAAGTAAAACTTTAAATTCATCGTTAGACTGGTATCGCTTTTGTGCTTATTCGTCCACATATGCATTTTCCGTATTGCATGGATGCGTACGAGAGCAAGGGATGAGAAACGGAAATGAGGGGTATACATGGTATATTGGAAAGAAGGGCGAGAGTGTTACGTTTTTAAGAAATGCAGCGTAATTTTCAACATTTGTAAACAATCTTAACGCAACATTAGCACGTGATAAAAAAAACAACGTGCAGATTTTTCGTTCTCATGTTCAGTGATTCATGGTTTATCTTTGTTCAAACAATTATTCTTGAATTATTTGTTATGGACAAAGTAGATATTTAGACAAGAGAGGAAGAAGGAAAGATTACACATGTCTGTTTAATATAGTTCGATATAGTAGATCCCGAAGTGGAGCATCACGGCAATATTTATGTAGCAGGATGTGTGTTGTAAGAAACATGGACGCATACACCCCACATACCCACAAATACATGCATAACACCCACATGATCAAACACACACCCACACATACATGCATATGCGTGTGTATATCTATAAACATATACATTTAAATAATTATTTTTACATCATGCACGTATACAAGTTTTTCCATGAGGCATGCTTAATATTTTCATTGGCAGTCCACAATTAAACGTCATTTCATGGCATGACCCCCACCCCCGCCCCCACCCTTCACGCAGAATACTCCCCCTCTTGCTTATTCTTCAATCTACCGGAGGGTAGGGTACCATGGTAAGTAGATCTTGCAGTGTCGAAATGCACTAAGCCACCCGGAAATGGCATTTCCATACTTATTATAGTTCATTTGAAACATACATGTAAGTGTATACTTACGAGATGTTGAGTTCAAAACGGGACTTGGAATTCCCATGGCCAAAGTATTAATTTTGAAATACTGATGGCGAATATGAAACAAGCAAGGCGGTGAATTTTAATCGTACGATTGACACGTGTCCATATCAATGGATATGCCTCGATTTTTAATAACATAGCCAGAGCTCCTGCCTGCTCGGAATGGCAAAGTGGATCAGAAGAGTAAAAGATTGCATGACAAATCAGCCGTCGCACTGTGTCAGCTTCAAAACGGGCGATAATTAAATACATTTGAAGCAGAAACGGTCAAAATTCGCAAAACCTAAACGTTCCCTTACATCCCACTATGGAATGAATGACATGATTTTATGCATTTATGATATTACTTTATCAATTATGATGGGATGGTATCATTAGAAATACTAAAGTCCAGAAAAATATACCAATATAATAAATACAATATAATATAACAATATAACAATTGCAAACACTTTGTTTTAACGCAAAACATGTGTATATGTTAATAGCTTATTTTGCTTTGCTTTTAACCACACGATTAATGTATGCAGTTTTTTCCAAATATCTCAACACAAAGAAAAGGAGGCAAGCACAACTGAAGGGATAAAGGGAATAAGATTCATATCTAAAGCAAATTTCACTCAGCTTTATGTTTATCGTGGGAATAAGGAGTGTAAGTAGTATTAGAGGAGTGGCATTAGTTTGATATCTACGGTTTCAATCAGTATTCTACGCATGGCGGAGAGTGCTCTCTCAAGCTCCAGCGATGTTAATGCACGAAGACATGGACAGGATATCATTGATACTTTTGGGGTCCGTTCATCTTCACAGTGGAATTCTGATTCGCCCACTATGCCCAATCTAGTCCTGAAGGCACATGATATTACATTTTTGATAGGTAATTTATCCAAAACAAGAAAATAAGACTTTCCAGAACCATTTTGTAAAAATGAGATTTATTGATAAGATTCCATTGTCTGCCGATTTGCTCCTCATCGCATCATAAGAATAATAATGAGCTCAATAAATTAGGAAATATTTACGTTTATATATATATATATATATATATATGTGTGAAAATTGGAATTCACGGATGCTATTTATAACACAAATAGTGGCTGGATAAGCGTTAGCCTGTTTGAATTTTCATCATTCACGATTTTTATGTGTACTTGGCACCAAATCGCTTTTTCTAAATATACATGTAACTACTTTCTAAAAATATGAACTAAGATTAAAATATGACTCCCTTATGCAATCTATTTCACAGTGCATCTTAAAATAGTACATTATCCATCGTTGGGATCTATTTTATACTGGTGTTCTTAACAGCAATCCGCATTATTTTTATTTACGAACTTTGTATATTTATACAAAACGCATAACGCTAACACGATTTAAGGCCTCAGGCTGTAGCCACAGAATTGCACCTGTGTTTAAGGTTCTAGGTGAAAAGACTCACATCTTTGTAAAGGAGCTCTGAATATTTGTCAGAATTGTATAAACAAAAGGCAGCAAGATAAAAAAAAAAAAGAACATACTATCCTGTGCAGAAATAATGCATTCATTAGCTGCCATCCTATGTGGTACATAACAGTATTGGGGAATAATTCTGGCAACAGTTAAGGTAGAACACAAAAATATATACGGCCTTCTTAACCCTTAATGTGTACTTATAGATGACTTCACCATTGCATACATAGAAATCCCACTGAGAAACGTTTTGTCCGGCACACAAAGGGCTGAAAAACAATTGTATACCTTTAGCTTTAAATTCATCGTAAGACTGGTATCGTTTTTTTTTTTTTTTTTTTTTTTTTGCTTATCCGTCCAAAATCATGTATTTTCCGTATTGCATGGATGCGCAGAAAAGTACGAGAGCAACGGGAAGAGAAACGGAAATGAAGGGTATACATGGTATATGGGAAAGAACGGCGAGAGGGATATGTGAGAGTGAGAGAAAGATTGTGAGCCAGACCCCGCGCACTTCCGAAATTATAAGAGCACTGTATGCATGGTATGTCGTCGGAGAAAGACAGTCCAGAAAAATGTTTGGTCCTGTTCAGTGGCGTAGATAGGTGATTGGGGGAGATGACTGGGCTGCCAACGCTCGAGAAGGCGCAAAAGCACCCGAGCGAGGAAGCAAAGCGACCGAGCCGGGGGGAGGGTGTGAGAGGGGGGTGTCCCCCCTCCCACGGTAGGGAGCTTTTGCAATTTTGAAATTAAAATGGTGCAATCTGATGCATACTTAATGAGGTAAAATAACACACGCAAGCGTGCACGCACACACACACACACATAATCACACACAGACACACACACACACATATACATTGTACTACGCCTTAAATGGACAGTCATAGTTTCGACGAGATCTACACACCGTGGCATACGAGTACGGGATGGACTGACACATATTTTGCAGGAAGGGTTCGTAATGGATCCAGGGGTAGTTTGGGTACCATTTGGCTTCAAACAGAATTTTCTGCGGTTTAGTTTCTAGTACGGGAATGGAAGAAGTTGGGGGTGATTAGGGCTAACCCAGTCGTTAAAACCGGCATCAGTTTCATCATCATCTTTCGCCTCAGATGCTCCATCACCCTCAACGGCACTTTCTTCTGGTTGAACTTCCGTAAGAACATGCCTTTCTCCGACATTATCCGATTTTGATGTAGACGGCTATTCGCCATCATGTTCTCTTCTTTCTCAATATGCTTGAAAAAGAAGTGATCTTTGATGTTTTCAACTTCTTATTATGAGCCATCCTAGAATCCGAAAATCAATTCACGCTGTGAATTATATAAGGGACACACTCACATATATTTTCCCCTTAAAAAGTTAAGGAAGACAAGGCCTGTTTAGCGGACTCACCACGTGTTTTTGTGTTCTAAACAAAACAAAAAAAAAAGTACCCCCCCCCCCCCCAAGCTAAATAGCATAACTTCTTATCGAAGCATTTTTGGGCAAAATAATTTGCAGGATTGTTCCTTAACTTATTGAATAACCTCTGTATGAAAATTACATTAATCCAATTAGTCATGCATGAGTGGGCAAATTTTAAAGGCAAAAAATTTAGATTTTTCAAAAGTCACAAGGGTAATTGTTTATGCCGTTTTAACAGTACATTTATTTTCTGCGAGGTTGAAAGTGTATTCACTCAACCATGACCCGGAGATGACTTCCAATGTTTACATAACAGGTCATGTTACATCTTTGTCAAAATATCCAGTTGTATTTGTTTTTACAAAAATAAAGGGTTTTTAAAAGTTTCAATCTCCAGAGGGAGGAGTATTTTTTAAACGGGTTAAATGGGTTAAATGTTGGGATAGGTGTAGGTGCATCGAGAGGTTAATGAGAAACAATGAAGGGACATAAGTTATGCACCAGAAATGGAATTCATCAAAAATTCTTATGACAGAAGCCCCAAATTACCCTTCTGACTTTTGAAAAGTTACATTTTTGCCTCTTAAATTTGCCCACCAACGCATGACTCATTGGATATTTGGATTAATGAGATTTTCACACAGAAGTTAGTCAATAAGGTGAGAATCAATCCAGCCAAATTATTTTGCCCAAAACCTCTTTGATAAAAAGTTATGCTATGTTGCTTAGTGAAGACAAACCACACGATAACCACAAAATACTTGTAAGATTTTCCCTGAATTAGCTTTCACCGTGTAAATGTGGCTAATACCAATAAACACGATTACAATAATGATGAGGATTAATATCATCATGATAATTATCATTATTAATAGTGTAATTGTTATCATCATTATTGTTACTTTTATTATCATCATTATGACCTATTAAGTACGCAAATATCATTCCCCCAAACCTGAGGGGGATGATTGTACATGCCATTCTCCCCACCCCTCATGAATCATGAACTTTTCCGCCGGATTTGTCCTTTCTTCATGTCAACTATTTTTATCATTTTTGGATGATTCCTTTCTGGTATCTTCAAATCACATAAGAAGGGGATCCATAGTCATGGTAGAATGTCATGTTAATATATTGAATAAAAGAAAACGCAGTCCTTCCCACTAATGCTACTACTATTACCTTTAATGCTGAGAGGTTCACATGTTTGGAAAGCAGAAAATAAAATCTTAAGGTCAGAAACCAACGGATACGTGACCCCAGAGGTAGATCGAGAACCGGCCATTTCTTCAAGGATCCTCCAAATCTTCCCATCTCCTCCACATTCACACGGCTCCACTGATGGACTATTCCGTTTGCATCAGCCAAAAATAACCATTTGGATTCTCTATTTCTCTTGCATGAGTGGCCTAAAACGACTTTCTTTTCCCTCGAATGATTTGAACGGTGTTGGAAGAGCCAAAAAATGCCGCACCGTCATGAGCTTTTAAAGTGACGAGCTCTCTTTGCTTCTCTCTCTTTCTCTCTCTTTCTCTCTCTCACTCTCTTTCTCTCTCTCTCTCTCTCTCTCTCTCTCTCTCTCTCTCTCTCTCTCTCTCTCTCTCTCTATATATATATATATATATATATATATATATATCGTTTTTTCCTTTCCTTCCAACTGTTCTTCATCTCACTCTCTTTATCTTGAATTTGCCGGACCGTTATTTTATTATTCTCACACTCTCAATTGTGCTCTATTTCTACGCTCTGTTTGTTATCTTCCTCTCTGCCCGTCTTTCTTTTCCGCTCTTAATTCTCAATCACTCTCTACTTAGCTCTCTTACTCCAAAATACCCTAGTTCAGCCTCAATGTATCTCCCCCCCCCCTTCCCCACTCCCGTTATCCCTCTCCATCTCTCTCTTCATCCATGTTTATCTCTCTCTCTCTCTATCCATCTGTATTTCTATCTCTCTCTCTCTCTCTCTCTCTCTCTATCACGCCGTATCTTTCTTTCTTACTCTCCAGCCTATCTCTTCTTATCTCGTTCTCTTTCAAAGTGCACGAAGCGATGAGGAAGTGCATATGTCAACAGTATTCCATCTTCTTTCTAGCACGGCAATAGAAAGAGCATGAAGAAGATTTAGGTGAAATGTGTCTCCGCTCAGGAATTTGGCTAGGATGAGTGCTGATATGTGGTATAGCTTGCCACACCATATGTCTAGAAAATCACCCATATCGTGTGGAAGTGATTGACAAGGTTACAATAACCCTTTTCGCAAAATGTCACAGCTTTCTATAGATACACGTGCAGTCAATGTTTCGACTTATTTCGCATTCATTACATGTGGTGTTTCCTTTTTATTTCTCAGGGGGCAAGAAATGGAGCACCAACGCGTGTTGTAATGCAAAATGATATATATTCACACATCTTTACACAAACGCACACACATGCAAACACACAGTAACATTGCCCGTTTTTTCCAATGGTCCTCATAAATCATTGAGTTGATGGTCCAGTAGGCCTATAGATCGTTCTATTCGGTCACAATGACATTAAGGAAGTAATACTGACACCTTCGTGAACAGATGTCACTAAAAAGATAAGGTGAAGCATTCCATTTACTCTACGTAAATGTGATGTTTGAAATAGATTTATTTGCAGAATGATATAGAAGGAAGTGTTAATTTCAACACCTAGTTGGTGTATGGAATGTCTGAATCTTGTATTGGAGTCAACACAGGATGCATACATTAATACACACACCGGGTGTGTGAATCTGATACTGCGACGCCTAAAAAAATGCAGTGAAGCGCGGTGAACGTGACCTAGGGTTAGGCTTATGGTTAGGTTGGGGTCAATCTTCACTAATGCTATCATATCTGATAACAAACTCCTTGGCAAATGTTGCGCAATATCGCGCCAAATGTTTTGCATTGTCCACTGGTTTGCACGCACCTGAATGGTGGTGCCCGCAATCTAGGAATATACCTATGCATGTCTAGGGGAAACCGCAGTGGAGATTCCGCACTGGTATGTTTGCCAACAGTTCAAATAAAAAGTTCAAATAAAAAAAAACCCAGCTATACAGGCCATTAGATTGAACTATTTTGGTATCGGTATGGTTTTCGATAATGCAGCATTACATGTTTCTCTTAAAACAAAAATAATGCAATCTCAATCTTCAAATGCAGAATCGTGTAGTCAATAGCCATGACAGAAACACAGATACATCTCATCATAACCTAGAGGCTCATCGACCGATGTGTTTTTGAATAGCTTGGTGAATGTGTAAACCCATGCAATTGAAGTCGTGGTAGTACAATGGACTTCTGCCCCAGTAATTGTTTACCTAGCGTGGTATCGGGCAGTAACACTAATCAACCAACCAGTGCTCAAAAGCACCTAAAGCAACAGTGTATTATGTATCTGGGTCGTAGAATGTTGATTTACGCCATATCCAGTTCACACTCAATTTACTCTGTACATGTGGATGTCAACGGATGAATGGTATCATGTTCATTGGGATCAGTGGCAAACCACGGCAATAATCGACCTTCAATTATACTACTTTGTGTACAACGCTAATGGTTGCTTATGGTATATTCGAGAATGATTGTCGTCATTCTCTCTTTCTCTATCCTCGTCTTTTTTCCTCCGCTACCTCTCATCTATATCCATTCTTACATTTCCCATTTTCCCACTCTCTTTCGATATATTTCACTCTAAAAAGAAGGGGACACTCTTACTGTGTCAATCAAAACATAGCAATAACCCATGATATAGCAAAGCTTTGTTGACAGACTACAGTGTGTGCGGTCAAGTGGACATATGTTTTGTGATCTAATGACACATTTTGACTTATATCCACCACAAAGGATACCCAGTGAAACCCGATGTGCTCATTCCTTTTAAAAAGAAAACCTATGTCTTATATGCAACCAGTAGAAACTCGATTCATAATCCATGCATCCACATAAATATAGTTAGGTAATATGTAAAACCTCACTTATTAAGAAAGCTTAAAGTTGATAAAGTGTGTCGGCACTGAAGGGTTATATAGCTACTTTTCCAACCGAGCTCATGCGCATGTTTCAATGTATGTCTAATCTTAGAGGCCAACAATAAGCCACTTTGTAAATGCAATTTGCGCGTGAGCATTGGATGGTAGAAATGACCTTAGGTCAATTTCATTATTCATAGAGTAAAGTCAGAATTCATTAGATAGTCGACCACATTTCAATTTATTATCATGCAAATGTGGCAACAGCTATTCAGCTCTACGAAGGAAGGGAATGAACATTCCACCATGTGCACCTCCTTCTCTTGTTGTTCCGGGCACACTCTAAAATGTATTTACATCCATCATCCAACACAGCTTCATGAAAAAAAATCCCAGTCAGCAGTCTAGTAGGATAAGTGAAACCCGTTTTGCCTCTTGCTCCTTTTTCATCTGTACCGTTATTTCCATTTTTTTCTTCAAAACAATGGAGCGTATCAAGATGAAGGACCGACCGTAGAATCTTTAGGCCCTGTCGTATAAATAATTGCGATTGATCGCAACTTGTCTTGCAATCATCACTCTGTACAGTAGAGATAAGGATATTGGATTGGCAATCGAGTCATATCCAGCTTAACTCTTTATTAACTGTGACCCTGGCCCTTTCGTCTAAGAAGATGATTTAAGCCGCAGTTAATTCTTTGAGTGTCACATGTGAATTTATACACAAGTAATACACACAAATACCATATAGGTTTATTTTGCCTGGCACACAATAGGCTCACCGTCATTGCCGAGACTCAGAGAACCAGGAGAGACTCACGTGATGCTCATGTTGAATGCCAGCATTTTTGTTCCTGCATTGATTCATTTCGTGTTATTGGCACGATCAGTCATGCGTGAATGTTCACATCTTAATCACAGGTCATGATGGTGGAATATCATCTTCTTCTTATTCTGATATACGCTCATGTGGATTTTCATATATGATAAATTCAAATTCAAAATGTCTGAACTTGAATCAGTGTCTATTTTCTTTTCTTCTAGTGAAATGTTTGTATAAGTATCACTTTCCTTTAATTCTTTCTTTCCTTCGTTGTGTCTCTCCTTGTGCCCTATCGTGCCAAAATCATTCCAATTGTCGTAATTTCTCATATTCACACCACATACAGTATCTCTATCTAAACCGTCTTGACGTGAAAGCTCGAGTGAGCAGTACATAGCACTAGAGGGCAGCAAACCTAAATCGAGGCGGAGATTAGTCTGATAGACTTTTACACAGCACTAACCAAGCATAATTTTATGCGTGTTCGTATGATTCCATAAAATGCTCGTTCTTCTTTTTTTGACAACGGAGTAGATAATTTTCATAGAGGTATGTGTTTAAAAAAAGTGTTTCTAAAAATCTTCAAATGCATAAGTAAAGTGATGCATATCTTTTTGGGGAAATTGACATATTCCCAAATAAATGTACACAACATATATATGGCAGATCATCTCGCACGTTACGTCACAAAATCAAAACTTAAAAAAATCATAACTTTCTTATCCTTTGACGAATTTCCATCAGCCCTTCACAGATATGTTTCTCCTATGTATTTTTTTATTGAAACCAACTTACTCAAAGGGAAAATAATTCCTCTAAACACTGATATAAAAAATGTACGTGCGCATACACAGTTTGATCGGCAATTTAATTTGTCGCCATGTTCAGTCGCAATGGTTGCAAAGCTGTTAAACATGACTTCACAGACCAAACTTTCCTGGCTCACAGCTAGACCAAGTCGAATTTAATAAGGTTGTAATTTACGTGTCGGGTATATGGACATTATCTCCGTGCTTCACACATACTTGATAAGCAAAGGGGAACAACATTTAGATGACTTGAACTTAATGGGAATCTCCAATGGCGCACTTTACGCCATTTCTAAACACTGCTACACATTATTGTTTGTCATGCATTTACCAGGAGAATTATGGTATGATTTAGGAAAAAGGTCTGAATTCTGAATAATTCATTTTGGTGAAAAGTATTTGTGATCATGTTTCACAGATATCGTATCACAAATATAACCATGGTATGGCAAACCCGTTCAGTTAAAACTGCTTAGTCTACCGCTATTGAATAAATTCTTGTTAGGAGGATACGGGGATACGTTTTATTTCTGTTTTCCCAGTGAAGCTATTAATGCTTTGTGACGAGAGTACATACCAGGAACGTCATCTGCATGATTTTGATTGCTATGGAATTGAAAAGATGAAAAAACTAATCGGCATGGTCACAGTCTCTTTGTGTTGATAATTCCAGTCCGAGTAATCCCGGCGTCCTGCGATTTATCAGCGACAAGGGCCGCAAGCTATTTTGATCAATGCTCTCGAACTGACAAATTAAAACTTGATGATCATACCTCCAAAGCAAAAGGAGTTCTTATCATGCCTGGAACAAAAAAACACAGAATCAATTATGTGTTACATTGCTCTCTTAATGTCATTATTAATATGATTTTGATTAGCGCCCCCCCCCCCACACACACACACGTAAATACACATACACTGTACATGTTTTTCTGTGCTTACACGCACGCACACACACAAATTACAACCTCATACACGTACCCATGAAAGTCTCTAGATTTATCCTGCATTTGAGCTCAGTTCCTTATATCACCAACGTGGTTGAGGAAAATAAGACGCCACACGCCCTGTTGAAACGTTTCTTCGTGTATATATATAAGACACTTGCGCGTGCTGGCTTTCATATCAACCATGACCATGGAGCGCAGCAAGGAGGTGACAAAGCGCCTCGTCTGGGTGTTGCTATTGATTGTGGGGGAAGCCTGTGCCTTCAAAGCTTCATGTGATTGTCACAACTCTCTATCCGAGGCGACGTATACACTCCGGTGTAACGATCCGACCTGCCCGATGACCAACACACCGTTAGATATCCCATGTGAATCTATCAATGTCTACATTCAGTTCACATCAATGTCGAGCATTAGGAGTGAGGACTTCGTCTGCCATTCCCATATGCGTCTTCTCAACCTGGCAGCCAATCAAATCAACAACATTGAAAAAAACGCATTCGCGAAGCTCGAGTCGCTGATAATCATCGATCTCACCTGTAACTTCTTGACATCAATTCCTTTCATGGGTCCGCTTCAAACGCTCTCCGAGATTGACCTGCGGTCCAATCTCTTGCAACAGGATCTGGTGTTGTTTTCGTCGCACCACGTGTTTCTTAAAATCACTTTGATGAATAACAATCTACATTCTTTTACGGACTTTCCCTTTCGCGTGTCGCATCTCATCCTCCAAGGAAACAACATTACTGATCTGTCAAGTACAATGTTTCGCTTTCCGCATGATACCATCTACTTAGACGTGTCACGGAATAACGTAAAGCATCTGGAAAAACTGGACATGCAGAATCTACGTTATCTGCAGCTGACCTCGAATATGATAAGTCGAATGGGTGACAATGTATTTGATGGTGTGCCACGACTGAAAAGACTCGAGCTGGCAGAAAATAAACTTTCAGACATCAGAAGTGTGCGTAATATGTCTCAATTGCAAAAAGTAGACCTCTCACGAAACCACATCAAGGGGTGCCCGCATCCAGCATTCACTGATCTGCCTAACCTTCTTTCGATTGACTTATCTGGAAATGATCTATCACGTATTTCATCGGGGACAAGCTACATAAGAGGAACACAAAGCTTACTTCTGAATATGAACAATTTAGTAGAATTTGATTCCAGCACATTTACAAATACAACGAAGATGGAAATAATTAACTTACGTCATAACAGCCTCAAGAGTCTATCTATCATTGATTTTGAAAATTTGAAATATGTCTCTGCACGTTGCAATCAAATTAGATGGGTGAGCCTACGTGGAGACGGACAGTCACGTATCAGGGCCTTAGATTTAACTGACAATCGTCTTAAAGACATGAAAAACATTACTAATCTACCGGCCTTAGGAAGTTTATGGCTCTCTAGCAATTCTTTGTCATCCTGGAACTTTGACGAACTTCAAAATCTACAGGCTCTTACATGGTTGCGCTTAAACTACAACCAAATACAGAGCTTGAAAACGCTTAGTGATTTTCCTGCACTGCTAAAGTTAGAGCTATCGCACAATCGCATACAGTCTATCGACAATCGATCTTTTGAAACATTCCCATCTCTTGAAGTATTAGACGTCTCGTCTAATCAAATATCCAGCCTACATTTCCTGAACTGCACCAATTCTTTAGTTTCCCTTAAATTGAGAAACAATCAGATCCAGACTATTCCCACAACAATTTGTGACAGCATGCCCAGATTGAAGCAATTGTATCTAGATCAGAATGCCATTTCGGTGCTACCAGCGTTGCAATGTAAGGAACTATCCTTATTAATGTTAGCACACAACCGTCTTACACAAGTCGACCTGACTAATGCATCAGTATGGCAATCACTGTCTAACATTGATCTCACTGCCAACAAAATTAGTTCTCTTAAATGGCAACCAACAGTTAACGCGGTAAGTGTCGTTAAGCTGCAAAACAACCTTCTTGATTCTTTCCCTTCCCATTTTGGAACAATCCTTTTTCTGTCATACAATAAACTAACAAATTTGTCTTGTATTCCGATGCATGATAAAATGCTGACGTTGGACGTAACATCAAATCTTCTAACGAGCCTGAATGACTATTGCTTTATAGAAGCTAATTCCTTGCGGTTCTTGTCCTTGGCCAACAATGAGATAAGCTACATTAAAGAAATGGCCTTTCGTGGCTTAACTGATGTCTATGTTCTCAACGTTGCGGGAAATCATTTACACCATTTACCATCTAGATTATTTGCTGGTGTTCGCTTTCTTCAACATCTCAGTCTTGCGGGAAATCCCCTCATTGATGTTGGTAATCAGCGTTTCGATGCCATGCCGGGATTGATGTTTCTAAATTTGACCAACGTGTCGGTTACTGAAGGTAGCATTCGCAGCATGAGCAACGTATTTTACCTGGACCTTGTAAACTCTTCGATCGAGCGTCTCGTTGGCCAGAGAAGTAATCTGACTCAATTCGACCTTGTAAATTTGAGAACATTGCACCTTTCCCATAATACACTCCGTATTGCACTTCCTGTAGTTAGGGCTCCAAATCTTCTCTATCTTTATCTTCGAAACTGTTTTTTATCCGATATTCCCAAGCAATCCCTACCTCTTACGATTAAACCATATACAATCATACTATCAAATAATATGATCCGTGAAGTACGAAATGATTCTTTCAAAAAGCATCAACGATTCCATAGCATAGATTTGTCACGAAATCGACTCGTATACTTTGAGAAGAAGTGTTTGAAATATCAAAACTTCTTGACATATATTGACATTAGTGACAACCTTCTGATAGAAATTCCGCCATTGAAGGAAGGAATGAAATTTTTACAAATCCTCTTCACGGGCAATCCCTGGAATTGCAATTGCATGATGCTACCTTGGTACAGTAATTGGGCGTTGACCTCGCGAGAATTGGCTTGCTACAATCCTGCAGCTCTCCGTAATGCAACACTTGGGGAACTAGAGGCAGCAGACTTGGTGTGTGCTCCGGAGCTATGCACCAACTCTCATCTCACTCTTGTGTCGTATGTCGGAGAACAGTCCGTCAAGATTCCATGCCCAGTCACACATATTACCCAATCGGCAATCTCCATTGACTGGTATGTCCAGGGGTTTCCAAATCTGTCTTTACCAGGCGGTGTCTCCATTCAACCCATCGGGCTTCTATTTATAGACGTCGTGTCCAGGAACGTGGCTCATACGTATATATGTGAAGCTGAGAATGCGGGTGGGCTGACGTCATTTACTGTGAACCTCTTGGTCTTGCATCATCGCAAGAAAACTGGCATGTTTGTGATCGCAGCAAACAACGAGACACTTGAAGAAGCTTCGGAATGGAACAAGAAACTGTCATGCCACAATGATATGATATCCAGCGCGGTGAGCCACCTTATTAACTGTTCCGCTCTTCTGTTTTCGCTCTTTGGGTTCGTTTATAATACTTTACATCTCTTTATTACATTAAGATATGCATCATCTGAGCTGACAGTTTCAATGTTTCATAATTATTAATACATTGTAATATTAACCCCTAAACAAGTTCTGTAATTCATGAAAACATGATATATCTTGGTGTTCCATCATCATAAGTAACTGTGGTGAAATTCGAAAGATAAGTTACTGTTAATTACAATTAGATATTGTTTGTAAATGCTTACGGAATGCGTATTCTTTCTGAACATGCGCGCAGCATAGTCAAAAATGAAGCAATTCTGTGGTTTTACTAGTGAATTTCCGTTTGTTTAGAGTACGGATTGTGTCTGAATAAGGTTGATGTGGCGGTGCGTAAAAGTTCACATCCTTCCATATAATTGGTTTGGAATAATGATCAGATTTACAAACGTTACAATGAATCTCGTTCACTTATTTTGGGATTAATCCTTTAATTTGAAATCACTGTCATACGAAATGTTCAACCCTCCAGGGATTCGCCTAAAAAACATTGTTCAATCGCATGCAAAGAATGGAAACATTCATTCCCTGCAATACGAACGGCTTTCTGATTGATTAAAGTTTTGTCTGGCAAATCTGCCAAATCAGATATTTATTGCGGATAGCCGCTGAAATCTTAAAGCACACTATGTGATACACGGCGTAGTGTTGTCTTTTCGGCCGCCTACTCATCAGCCTGCTTGTAGCTTACCCAGTTTCAAGAACTTATGCAAGCAAACTCGATACGTACTTGAGCTCACCCATACCAAGCTGGTCATTTTGGGGGACTCCTGCCTGGATAACCGTGGTAATGTAACACTTTTCAAGGCAAATTTCATCTACCAAACGGAAAGGGATGTTCTCATTCGTCTATATGTTGTACCTCATCAATGACCACATGAACATCATTCAAAAACATTTCAGCCATTATCGTTATCATGGTGAAACGAGCATTAAACCGTTGACATTTTTGCGAGACATACACTGTTCAAAACGCATTGAATCTGCAAGAGAAATGGAGACTTAAGTCTTTCATTGTCCAACATATCACTTCTGACATTGCCCTATATTCAAAAGAACCTCACACTCCTAGGTGACATATTCACGGCAGTTGACACATAAATATCAACAGAAATAGTCTAATCATTCCCCAGTAGCATACGAGAATAAACTAAAAAGATACGTATATATATATATATATATATATATATATATATATATATATATATATATATAAAACCCTTGAAACATCATCATGGGCAGACGTGTATTAAGGGGTTTGGGGTTTAACCCCGCCCCCCCCCCCCCCAGAAAAAAAACAAAACAAAACAGAAAAAACAAAAAAAAATATGTAATGTAATTTTTGTTGTTAATTATTGATATGTAATTAGTATGTAAAGGGGGAATTAGGGCGGTGACTCCCCCCCCCCCCCTTTCCGTTTCCATTTTTCCTTTGTTTTTTCTTTGTTTTTTCTTTGTTTTTCCTTTTTCCTGTGTCTCCCCAGAGGGCGGCCTGCCAGGCGGATGGAACCACCACGTAATAATATATGACGCAAAAAATGTGCTGTTCTGGAAAATAAATCATGGCTACTACCCCCCTCCCCTCCTCCCACTGCCCACTGAGAGCACTTTCACGAACTCAAAGGGATTAAAAATTGATGGAAGAAAACAACCCCCCCCCCCCAAAAAAAAAAAAAAAATCATCACTTCCCCTCCCACCCCCCCCCCCCCCTCCCCCTAATCCCCACCCACCGGCCCCGCTCATCAACTTTTGGAGACCCGGCGGGATAAAAAAAACAAATCAGCTCGAACACCCCCTTCCCCCCCCCCTTCTCCTCCCCCCTCCCCCCCCCCTTCTCCTCCCCCACTCCCCCCCCCCCTTCAGAAACATCGTGGATACGAGCCTGATCAAGGGCTTGTGTAAGAGTAACAAATTGAAACATGATAATAAATTATGAAATGTTCCTTATTAGCAAAGTTGCAGTCTCAACAGTTTCAATTTCCTCACATAATTATTGGGGTTAAGAAATATATCAAAATGATCTTTGTGCGGCTTGGATGAAGTCGTAAAAGTTCACATGATTTTCCCAAACGCAGACGATGTCCTCGACATGTAGAGTAAGTGGGAATTAGGGGTGCTGTGCCCATATGATTCAATGCCAAAGAACCTTCCATGTCATCGTACACGTGTTGTTTGTTCATTTTACGCTGCTGTTGTGTTTGGGTACACTAACCATATCAATGATTTACTGTTTAGAATCCCCATAATCTTTCGATGGTCCTACTTCTTAGATTCTGAGTTATTGTTCTTTTCCATCTATCTGGTTATCTGTTTTGTGTAAAGCAGCTTTTTTCCAGTATAATCTGCCCCTCTAAGTTTATCTTGATTTCGAATATCTGGGTTCAGTATAGACCGAAGAAATGAGAGATTATGATTTTCGTTTATTATACAGCACATCTTCTATATATAACATTAACTGTTTTTAAATGTTCCAATGGTCTCTACAAAATTATTCGGTTTACCAAATGATTTGAGTTCAGATGACTTTTCTGAACTAAACTTCTTTCTCAAATTTGTCGGTTGAAAACAAATTTTGCGAGGGGGATACAATATTGTTTTTCAAATGATTCAGATGACTTATCTAAACTGATCTATGTTCACCGATTTGTCACAGTTCAAAACCCATCTTTAAAATGATTAAATCATTGTTGTTAGTGATGCATGTATACGTGGATGAATTCTCTTTTTTCTTTAAAATTCACTTTACCGAATCAATTGTATTGACTAATCAGGATGGATGGTGAAGCTGTATTTACAACTGACTGGATACATGATGGTGATGTAAAAGTTGGATTCGTACGATACGCCGCCATGACACTCCCCGCCGTGACACTCGACCGCCTTTCGATACGCCTTAGTAGGCCGTTGTTAGTTAGAAGCCAGCCTTTGTTACCGCCAAACAATGTGCACCTATTAGCGACCCTTGGACTTGTTGGTCCTTTAATTACCGCTTGTGGCTTTGTCCCTTTTGTCCTTTGTCAGTAACTGGTTACCGCCGGTCAATGCGAGGCGCATCAACAGTCTATTGTTATGTCATGTTAGTAGTGGACCAGTTATGAGCAGATTTCAGTTAGTGCGCTGCACTGGCCATAAGGTATATAAACCACTACAATTTTGTGTCACACCTAAAGAAATGTTGCAGCGGCGCACTAAACGTCGAGATCTTTTTGAGTCAGTTTACCTTACATTACGAGAAAAACGATTATCAATAGCCATTTATCCGCAATGAGTAGCATCTTTAGCATTAACAAATTTATTGTTGGTATTCCTGCTGTAAATATGTGTGTATTTCATATCGTAATTCAATATACATCATGTTTATAAACCTATATTTACTTTTAAATGGAAACAAAATCGATTATTACGGATTACGTTGTATACAAAATTCATGAAATATGATTATAAAAAAAGATGTTTTAGTAGTTATTCCGCATACTTTCGTTTATGTGATTTGCTGTGGGAATTATCTAATAAATCTTTCTTTTTAAAGTTACGAAATATATCAAGCAATACTCTTATGTCCGGCGCACCCTGTTCACCTGCTGAAACGTGAAATCAAACGAGAGAATGCAGCAATGTTTGTTTGTTTGCTATCACCTTTTGTGCAGAAGCTAAAAATACAAATAATGAAATATGAGAATGACAGTGTTTTAGTCATTCACAAACATGTGAGGGGCTAAAACGTTGGCATATATACACGTAACGACACCAACGCCAAATCACACAAGCACGTATACACACCCATATAACAGACGCGCAGCTAGACCACCTCTTCCCTCTTTCTTTCTATCTCTGTCTCTCTGTCTGTCTGTCTCTCTCTCTCTCTGTCTATATATATGATATATATATATGATATATATATATGACTCTTTATTTCTCTTGCGCCCTTTCTTGCTTTTTTGCGCTGGCATTTTTCCTCTCTCTCTCTCTTTCTGGGGGATGAGCTTTAATCATAATTAAAGAAAAAGTGAACAAGTTTAGATGACCTGACTCAAAATTAAGACGAAATGAATATTACAATGTAGATCTGTCAGAAATTGTCTTTGAAGTTCATTTATTTCAAGGGAACGTTTTAAAAATGATGTTCTGCTGTGTATCATCATGTTTTGACTGCACAGGTGGGCAACACAACTTGCATCAGAGCCCTGATACACAAAGTTGGCCAACTCAGTTTCGAAAGGTAGCAACATGGCGCACATTATGTAGCGCGTACAAATTTCCGGCAGCGTGTCAAAGGTCAAGCAGATTTCAACACTTTACCAGAGCAAAAATGGGAGTTCCACATACGTTGCCCAACAAGCTCAACACAACTACCTACAGTTGATAAATGCATAACTTCATCAGATGAATACAAACATAATCACATAGCGTTAGTGTGAGCATAATCTTAACTTAATATCCGATGACATCAGTTTAGGTCATTTCCTATCACTTTCTGGAGGAAAACGGTATAGATAGTATGGAATGGCCTAAAAAAGCGGCCGACTGCAAACCCAAGGTCAACTTCAGGGATAACCTCAAATGGAAGGCCAAGAACAAAGTGAAGAACGATATGTCTTCGGAGGAATTTTTTAAGATATTTTGTAGAGGGCGTGGATTAACCTGGATGAGCATCGCGTGCAAACTTTGATAAAGAGTATTTTTCATTTCACAACACCAAAGCCATTCATTGGCACACGAATAACATAAATGAAAAAGAATGTGCCAATAAATCATACTTATCAATAAGTAAACAATTAAAAATCTGCACGCACATAAATGTATATATATTATATGTATATATATGTAAATATATATATATGTATAAATATGTCATCATGATGATGATAACCATGGTATGCTAAAACTGAGCCATTCAAAGTGCTTAGTATACCTCAATTGAACAGTGTATAGTTCTATTGATTATGATACAAGTCATATGTGAGGAAAAAAGACACATCATGTACAAGCATTATCCCGAATTTTGAAAAAAAAAATCAATTTACGTCCTCCAAGATTTTGTTTGCAACGGAAAGATTGAAGAAGAGAAAAAAGAATAGGCATGGTCGCAGTCCCCTTCGTGATGATAGTCACATTCTCATTAATTTCCATTGTCATTTAGTATATCATTGACAAAGGCCGCAAGCCATCTTAATCAGTGCTCGCGTTTAACTTCACAAGGTTACAGGGAGCCTTTTAGCGCGTTGTCTTTTTCGAGTCACGATGTCGATTGTCTTGCTAGCCTTTAGAAATCGTAAAACGAAGTGAAGCCCTAGCTTTGGCGCGGCTCGACACACTGGCCTCAAACTTCATCATTTTACTATGTACATGTTTTAACGTTTAAAAGGCATCTTTAATTGTGTTTAACTCCACAACACGGCTGGCGTTCATTGAAGACCGACTCAAATTTGATCTGCATTTATGTTGCTGAGCGTCGGTATTTTGTACCTTAAATGGAAGAGAAAAGTTGCGCAAATGAGATATAAATTGCGAGAGTAAGACTCGTGACGAAACCAACCAACGACTCTACATTCCATAATTACGCTGTAGCTAATACATTATTTTCGCTGCTCAAATTGTCCAGATCTTCTTGCAAACATGGAGTAGGCACGGGAGTGACTTGACATGTCATCTTATTCGAGCGAAATTACAGTTTGTGCGTGCCAACTTTCATATCGTGACAATGGAGCTCAGCAAGATGGCGACAAGGCACCTCGTCTGGGTGTTGCTATTGATTGTGGGGGAAGCCTGTGCCTTCAAAGCTTCATGTGATTGTCACAATTCTCTATCCGAGTCGACGTATACACTCCGGTGTAACGATCCGACATGCCCGATGACCAACACACCGTTAGGCATCCCATGTGAATCTATTAATGTCTACATTCAGTTCACATCAATGTCGAGCATTAGGAGTGAGGACTTCGTCTGCCATTCCCATATGCGGCTTCTCAACCTGGCAGCCAATCAAATCAACTACATTGAAAAAAACGCATTCGCGAACCTCGAGTCGCTGATAATCATCGATCTCTCCAGTAACTTCTTGACATCAATTCCTTTCATGGGTCCGCTTCAAACGCTCTTCGAGATTGACCTGCGGTCCAATCTCTTGCAACAGGATCTGGTGTTGTTTTCGTCGCACCACGTGTTTCTTAAAATCTTTTTGATGAATAACAATCTACATTCTTTTACGGACTTTCCCTTTCGCGTGTCGCATCTCATACTCCAAGGAAACAACATTACTGATCTGTCAAGCTCGATGTTTCGCTTTCCGCATGATATCATCCACTTAGACGTGTCACGGAATATCGTAAAGCATCTGGAAAAACTGGACATGCAGAATCTACGTCATCTGCAGCTGACCTCGAATATGATAAGTCGAATGGGTGACAATGTATTTGATAAAGTGCCACGACTGAAAAGACTCGAGCTGGCAGAAAATAGAATTTTAGACATCAGAAGTGTGCGTAATATGTCTCAATTGCAAAAAGTAGACCTCTCACGAAACCACATCAAGGGGTGCCCGCATCCGGCATTCACTGATCTGCCTAACCTTCTTTCGATTGACTTATCTGGAAATGATCTATCACGTGTTTCTTCGGGGACAAGCTACATAAGAGGAACACAAAGCTTACTTCTGAATATGAACAATTTAGTAGAATTTGATTCCAGCACATTTACAGATACAACGAAGATGGAAATAATTAACTTACGTCATAACAGCCTCAAAAGTCTATCTATCATTGAGTTTGAAAATCTGGAGTATGTCTATGCACCTTACAATCAAATTAGATGGGTGATCCTACGTGGAGACGGACAGTCACGTATCAGGGCCTTAGACTTAAGTGAGAATAGTCTTAAAGACATGAAAAACATTACCAATCTACCGGCCTTAGGAACTTTATGGCTCTCTAGCAATTCATTGTCATCCTGGAACTTCGACGAACTTCAAAATCTACAGGCTCTTACATGGTTGCGCTTAAACTACAACCATATCCAGAGCTTGAAAACGCTTAGTGATTTTCCTGCACTGCTAAAGTTAGAGCTATCGCACAATCGCATACAGTCTATCGACAATCGATCTTTTGAAACATTCCCATCTCTTGAAGTATTAGATGTCTCGTCTAATCAAATAGCCAGCCTGCATTTCCTGAACAGCACCAATTCTTTAGTTTCCCTTAAATTGAGTAACAATCAGATCCAGACTATTCCCACAACAATTTGTGACAGCATGCCCAGATTGAAGCAATTGTATCTAGATCACAATGCCATTTCGGTGCTACCAGCGTTGCAATGCAAGGAACTATCCTTATTAATCTTAGCACACAACCGTCTTACACAAGTCGACCTGACTAATGCATCAGTATGGCAATCACTGTCTAATATTGATCTCACTGCCAACAAAATTAGTTCTCTTAAATGGCAACCAACAGTTAACGTGGTAAGAGTTGTTAAGCTGCATAACAACCTTCTCGATTCTCTCCCTTCCCATTTTGGAATAATCCTTCTTCTGTCATACAATAAACTAACAAATTTGTCTTGTATTCCGATGCATGATAAAATGCTGACGTTGGACGTATCATCAAATCTTCTAACGAGCCTGAATGACTATTGCTTCATAGAGGCTAATTCATTGCAGTTCTTGTCCTTGGCCAACAATGAGATAAGCTACATTAAAGAAATTGCCTTTCGTGGCTTAACTGATGTCTATGTTCTCAACCTTGCGGGAAATCATTTACACCATTTACCATCTAGATTATTTGCTGGTGTTCGCTTTCTTCAACATCTCAGTCTTGCGGGAAATCCCCTCATTGATGTTGGTAATCAGCGTTTCGATGCCATGCTGGGATTGAAGTTTCTAAATTTGACCAACGTGTCGGTTACTGAAGGTAGCATTCGCAGCATGAGCAACGTATTTTACCTGGACCTTGCAAACTCTTCGATCGAACGTCTCGTTGGCCAGAGAAGTAATCTGACTCAATTTGACTTTGTAAATTTGAGAACATTGCACCTTTCCCATAATACACTTCGTATTGCACTTCCTGTAGTTAGGGCTCCAAATCTTCTCCATCTTTATCTTCGAAACTGTTTTTTATCCGATATTCCCAAGCAATCCCTACCTCTTACCATTAAACCATATACAATCATACTATCAAATAATATGATCCGTGAAGTACGAAATGATTCTTTCAAAAAGCATCAACGATTCCATAGCATAGATTTGTCACGAAATCGACTCGTATACTTTGAGAAGAGGTGTTTCAAATATCAAAACGTCTTGTCATATATTGACATTAGTGACAACCTTCTGATAGAAATTCCACCATTGAAGGATGGAATGAAATTTCTACGAATCCTCTTCACGGGCAATCCCTGGAATTGCAATTGCATGATGCTACCTTGGTACAGTAATTGGGCGTTGACCTCGCGAGAATTGGCTTGCTACAATCCTACAGCTCTCCGTAATACAACACTTGGGGAACTGGAGGCGGCAGACTTGGTGTGTGCTCCGGAGCTATGCACCAACTCTCATCTCACTCTTGTGTCCTATGTCGGAGAACAGTCCGTAAAGATTCCATGCCCAGTCAAACATATTACCCAATCGGCAATCTCCATTGACTGGTATGTCCAGGGGTTTCCAAATCTGTCTTTACCAGGCGGTGTCTCCATTCAACCCATCGGGCTTCTATTTATAGACGTCGTGTCGAGGAACGTGGCTCATACGTATATATGTGAAGCTGAGAATGCGGGTGGGCTGACGTCATTTACTGTGAACCTCTTGGTCTTGCATCATCGCAAGAAAACTGGCATGCCTGTGATCGCAGCAAACAACGAGACACTTGAAGAAGCTTCGGAGTGGAGCAAGAAACTGTCATGCCACAATGATACGATATCCAGCGCGGTTAGCCACCTTATTCACTGTTCCGCTCTTCTGTTTTCGCTCTTTGGGTTCGTTTATAATACTTTACATCTCTCAAAAGGACATGCATAATGAATGTCAAACCTGACGATGGAACCGTTTCATAATTTCTAACGTACACAAAATATTTATAACGGTACGATTAATGTTTACGATGTGTAAAAGGAGCAGAGTGATGTTGAAAAAATGTAAATATTGTTTTCACTTGTCGATTTATTTCATTTGTTGGATTGTTATTCTCTCATTTCGACCATTCCTGTTCAATGGAGATGTGTTATCAAAGACCCCAATATACCAACACAAACATTACCCAAATGAACTTCATAGTGTGAACAAAATAACGTGTTCCCTAAGTATGTAAGTTTATTCAGAATATGTGCGTTGATACCCATATTGCAAAGTATCTGGGGCCCATATGGGAATCATATGGGTCTACTGGGGCCCATATGTACCATGTTAAATATGTACCATTTTCATCCCATATGGGGCCCATATGGTTTGTCCCACCTAGAACCCACATGATAACTGAGATGCTCATGAATATTCATGTATGCATTTAATAGGCCTATTGACCTGTGTCACACTTTTATACATTTGAATAGATAACCGGCATATAACTAGTTAGAAGGATTTTTTAAGCATACATTCCAATAACCGTTTTTTTTTAAATGCTACTCAATCGAGTCCAGACAACAATTATTACAAAGAATGTTCATCTCTTATTGTACTAACCAATATTTTTTAAAGTAAATTTCCGTAGTACTATGTATGTGAAATATAGTGTACTAAGGAATACGATAAAATCGAGTAGGATAGGATAAGGATTATGTGTTCGTATGAAGCCTATCCAAGTATGATTAGTCATGTGAAATATCTCTCCATTTTTGTGGCCCATTTAGCCATATATTGGCCCCAGACAGGGTGCACGATGCAAAATATAGATGCTCCCCATATGGGCAGCCCATATGTGGCCCATATCCAGGCCCAGATTAACCCATATATAGCCCATATGGGCCCAAGATATTTTGCTATCTTGGTATCAAAGAGCCCACTTTTACCGAACCAGTAATTCATTTGAAGAAAAAGTTTATTGTTCCTTGAAAATGTTCATTATAAATAAAGTCACGTTGTTTTCAACTTTTAAAAAGAGTTATTGGTGTGAACATTTCCTTAAAAACATTTTGCTTGATCAATTCTCATGAACTTGCTGTTCACCTGGCACGGAAGAAATGTACAATTTATTTCGAGAAAACATTTGCACTCTTTCAAACAAGGAAGGAACATTCAAAGAAACACCCTTGATTATTAAATTAGATTTTCCATCAATTATTTCATTTTTATAATCCAGCTGCAAGTTTGTGTATATCCACCTCCATACTTGTATGTGCAAAATGTTACATATTCACTTCTGAATACAAATGTAATCGATGACCATTAGTAAATTTCAAGCAAAATATTTATTACGAAATCGAAAAAGAAATATGAAAGCTTATATGTATATGTGACAATTTGTTCAATTACTTACAAAATTCATTGATTATCAATCATGCCGTATACAATTATGTATTATGTTTTGCTTTGAGAAGGATTGATAATTCTTTTTGTGAAAGAAAAGAAAGTAATTTTCCTTAAGTAATACAATGCAATGCCTCTGATCATGTTAGAGCCGTAATTAACGAACCCCGTCCGCTCATCCCGCCTCCACCGCCTGTATGTATGTTTTCGTTCACATATATTTACTTAAACGTGTATATAAAATATTCAGAGAATAAACGATTTTTTTTTTCATGAATAGGAATTTACATGTTCAAATAGTAATTTATTCTTTGAGCTTATTTTCTTTGGACCCTTCTTCATTAATGGTATGTACCCATGTCCATCTAATCGATATTATTGGTGTGCGCAATATCATTTGTTCTGTTTAGCATATTGATAAATGAATGAATAAATAAATCAATAAATGTGAGCTATGGAAAGTATTCGGCAAAACGTTAACAGGTGTAATATCTTTTACAATAAAGTGATATCAGTTAAGTATGCAGTGTACAATTTACCAGTGAGGAGACGTCATGTCGACATTGCCTTTCAGCTCGACGTCGGCTCCGTTCTCCATGGCGCTAGCCGTAAAGGAGTGGGCTTATGGCCCATTCTTAACTAAAGTGTCCCAATGGGAGGGACACGAAAGTGCAAAATTACCATTAATAGAATGATTTCATTTTGACAACATCTGTTTGTACATATACTCAACTATTCAAATCCAGAAGATGAATTGTTTGTATCATCTTATTAAAATGTTATGAAGAGATAAATAGAGGACTTCCATTTCACGAAACAACAGATACGTTACCATGTCATTGTTGTGAACATCAATTTCCATTTATTTCATAAAAGTTCAACACACCTTAACAGTATGGGTTATTGCAAAGTACAAACTTTTCTTCATAACCTAAAGTGATATGATTTATTGTTATTACCATTTTGAAACTTGTCTAGCGATAACACTGAATATTGTTCGTGTGAAACATTCTTTGTTAAATAAACGAAATTTACCATGTTTATACCCTATACCGGCATACGATTGTACTTTTGATTGTTGCCATTTGTCTGTGCTTGTCTGGCTTTGTGATTGCATTAATTTAAACCAGTAAGATTTAGCACAAATCGAGCTCGAAGTTGACCACAGTTATTGTAACGTATCTGTTGCCGGATATTACATGTGATTATATGCGCTTTATTGGCAAAAGAAAATATAACTGTAGCTATCCGTATAGCCTGGACTATTGTAAAGTACACACTTTTAAAACGGAATACCATAAAACTATCCTTCATAACCTGAAGTAATGTGATTTATTGTTATAACCATATTGAAACTTGTTTGGCGATAACACTGAATATTGTTCTTGTGAAACATTCTTTGTGAATTAAATGAAATTTACAAAGTTTATACCCTATACTGTCGTACTATTGTACTTTTGATTGTCGCCATTTGTTTGTGCTTGCATGACCTTGTGATTACATTCATATAAACCAGTAAGATTTAGCACAAATAGAGCTCGACGTTGACGATACTTATGGTAACGTATCTGTTGCCAGATATTATAAAAATGTCATACAATACATGTAACTATATACGGCTTAATTGGATAGTAAGATAATTTAACTACAGCTATCCGTACAGCTTTTTTTTACCTCCTTCATGTATATAGCATCTGTATATAACTGTATTTCGGAATCCATCTATAATACTTGGTCACATTCCCTGCTTGCTGGTTAGCATATTAATATTATCTAGGAAGCTCGAAAAACTTTTCCTTGAAAAACAAAGTAAGTAAACTCTAAAAAAAATCCTCGTGTGCCAGCCTTTTAATGCAAACGAGAAATTAAAACACTTTAACCATAATGTATGTACACTTTTCAACGAAATGAACAATACAGGTCTGCTCGATAGACACTCGAAAATTTAGACGTAGCAGAAACATCACAATCGCCATTTACCATTTAGGAAATCAGGATTGCAGAAGTATATTTGGTGTCGTGTAAAATACGTTATATACTGCATGTCAAATATAAGGAATCATTTAACTGGCAAATTGGCATTAACAAACAAAAAACAGTCCAATAGACACACTGGCTAATTACTGATGAAGTTGATAACGCATCTGTTTGTACAAATCTGCATAGACAGTGATAGAATAAATTGCTTAAAGTGATATTATACATCTCAGAGTAGGTATAGGTATGGCAAGTTAATGATAATTTCAATATTGGAAAATATGTGTATAGTGAGTACATCAAATATGAATCATTCACATGCATTGCAAGCAAATACTGAATTTCGTCTTCCCATGGAGACAATCGATGTTGGCAAAATAGGCAACATCATTCATTATTATTTAACTAAAGGGTATTATATTTGTTAACATGAGGTATAGCATGCATTATATGCTTGCATACATATAATTGTTATACATCAGCTGCTGAATTTCTACCTGAAGAAAATGCATTGTGCCCGTTCTCGGAACTAGATAATGTACGCAAACGAGTGAGTAAGATCGAGAAGGACATATGATCAGTGCCAAGATATGAAATCATCGTAGTCATATCATATCAACACCTGTCAAGGAATATTCTCTTTACACTTATGACAAAGAGTTCCATATATGTTGTATCATTGTTCTGTCAAATTCTGGGCCCTTGATTTTGTCAACTTGGTATATATCTGTAGGTTAATTATAGAATCATGCTTTTGGGTCATCTCTACGTTTACATCGCTAAATTAACAATGAAGATTCCGAAACGCTAGTCATAGAGCCCCAAATTGTGTTTTGAATAATTTGTATTCCTTGGAATAAATTTACAATGAAAAGAAATAGAAATGTTCATTAATAGGGGATTCTAATCAACATAATGATAAGAGTACGTTTTACTATGTAATCATGAATGATATATCAAGTTGAGGTGAAAAAGATTCGGACTTAATTCTAATAAGTTCATTGAGGATTTAAGAACCAGGTACGTTACCGACAGATACGTTACCAACTAACTACAGACATAAAGTTGAAGATATAATTACTGGATATTGAATGATTAGACAAATTTAGTAACATCTTTATATGACAGGGTCCCTAGCAATTTTTCTCATGATTTTAGTAACGTACTATTCAGCAATTAGACTAAGGCCCCGGCTGTCATTTGGCTGTGCTTGCACAAACAGATACGGTACCGAGACACGACCTGTGATGGGCTAATGCTCGTGATAATTTTCTACAACAATGCGTTGTCTATCATGTTTCATTTCATTTAGAACTTATCATTGTTTTAAGAAACAAATATGAAACCCATTTACAGTTACTCAATGTTCTCTGTAATGAATATTCAACTTCCCATTGCCAGTGAAGCCTCAGCAGTAGAAAGAAGAAGTTATTTTGACCTTTGTGTAACCGCTGACCGTAAGCATGATAAGCGCTTTTCTTACACAATGCAGTGCTAAACATGGAGGCATACAGGGGCGTAGACAACGGGGGGGGGGGGGGGGGGAGGTGGTGGCATTTACAATCATCCCCCCCCCCCCCCATGTTTTGGCGGAATGATATTTGCTTACTTCATGTCATAATGATGATGATAATAGTAAAAAAAAATAATGATGAAAATTATGATATTAATAATGATAATTATCATGATGATGGTATTAAACCTAATCATTATTGTAATCGTGTTTATTGGTATTAGGCGCATTCACACGGTGAAAGCCAGTTCAGACGGTAAAAGAGAGAAAATCTTACAAGTATTCTGTGGTTATCTTGTGGTTTGTCTTTACTAAGCAAAATAGCATAACTTTTTGTCAAAGAGGTTTTGGGGAAAATATTAAGACACCTTATTGACTAACATCTGTGTGAAAATCACATTAATCCAAAGATACAATAAGTCATGCGTGAGTGGGCAAATTTAAGAGGCAAAAATGAAACTTTTCAAAAGTCACATGGGTAATTTGGGGTTTCTGTCATATGAATTTTTGATGAATTCCATTTCTGGTGCATAACTTATGTCCTTTTATAGTTTATCATCCATCTCTCGATGCACCTACACGTATCCCGACATTTAACCCATTCAACCCGTTTAAAAAAATACTCCTCCCTCTGGAGTTTGAAACTTTTAAAAACCCTTCATTTTTGTAAAAAAAAAAATACAACTGGATATTTTTACAAAGATGTAACATGACCTGTTATGTAAACATTGGAAGTCATTTCCGTGACATGGTTGAGTGAATACACTTTAAAACTTGCAGAAAATAAAGAAATGCCAAAATGTACTGTTAAAACGGCATAAACAATTACATTTGTGACTTTTGAAAAATCTAGAATTTTTGCCTTTAAAATTTGCCCACTTCCATTCCCGTACTAGAAACTAAACCGCAGAAAATTCTCAACCTTTATGACCAACAGTGTACTTGTCACAATTCGCTATCCGAGTCGACGTATACACTCTGGTGTAGCGGACACCCGACATGCCTGATGACCGAAACACCGTTAGACATCCCATGTGAATCTATCAAGGTCGACATTCAGTTCACATCAATGTCGAGCATTAGGAGTGAGGACTTCGTCTGCCATTTCCATCTGCGTCTTCTCAACCTGGCAGCCAATCAAATCAACTACATTGAAAAACTAGAGCAATTCGACTGCCACGCAGTCGATAAATATGCCTCCGCCTCTTTGCTATTCTCAGAATATGTGTATGTTTGGTGGGCAATGTACCATTGCTCCAATGTGAAATGAAACATTCTGTTTTTTCAAGTTTAGCCAAGTTTGGCAATGTTCATTGACTTTTGACCTCTTGGTTTGAATTGAATCATTAGTATTGGATTCAATGTGAAAAATATCTATTTGGGGGCAATTTTTAGCCAATTTTGGCAAAGTTCATTGACCTTTGATCCCTGACCTTTGAGAAATTTCACCAAAAATGTCATCATTCTAGTAGTGATCCATCTTTGCACCCTGTTTGGTTGGTACTGCTCCATTGGATTTGGATATATTTTAAAAATTATCACTTTGGGGGCAATTTTTAGCTAATTTTTGGCAAAGTTCATTGACCTCTAACCCTCGAACTCTCAGGAGTTTTACCCAAACTTCTACCAGTCTACCTCCATGAAGTGATACATCTCTGTCTGGTTAGAATTGCGCCATTGGATTTGGATTTGGGTTTATTATGAAAAATATCAATTTTTGCAAAGTTCATTGACCTTTGACCTCTGACCTTCCAGCAGTTTCACCAACAATGTCACCAGTCTACCCCCAAGTAGTGTCCATCGTTCCACTATATTTGGTTGGAATTGCACCATTAGATTTGGATTTATTGTGAAAAATTTAAAGTTTGGGGCAATTTTTAGCCAATTTGGGCAAATTTCATTGACCTTTGACCTCTGAACTTTCAGGAATTTTACCAAAAATGTCACGAGTCTATCCCCAAGTAGTGATCTATCTTTGTAACATATTTAATGAGAATTGCATCCTTCGATTTGGATTTATTGTGAAAAAGGTCAATTTTTGGCAAATTTTCACAAATTTCATTGACCTTTGACCTCTGACCTTTCAGGAATTTTACCAAAAATTTCACCAGTCTATCCCCAAAGAGTGATCCATCTTTGTACTATGTTTAATGAGAATTGCATCCTTGTTATTGGATTTATTGTGGAAAAGGTCATTTTGGGGCAATTTTTACAAAGTTCATTGACCTTTGACCTTTGACCTAAATCAGATTTGACCCCAATTTTGCACACTTCATTAGTTTCATGCAATACATACATGTACCAAGTTTGAAGCAGATCTGCTGAACGGTTCTCAAGATATTGCCTAAACGGATTCGGGACGGACGGGACGGACGGACGGACGGACGGACGGACGGACAACCCGAAAACATAATGCCTCCGGCCACTTCGTGGCGGAGGCATAAAAAACGCATTCGGTAACCTCAAGTCGCTGACAATCATCGATCTCTCCTGTCACTTCTTGACATCAATTCCTTTCATGGGTCGCCTTCACACGCTCTCCGAGATTGACTTGCGTTCCAATCTGTTGCAGCAGGATCTGGATTGGCAATCGATTCATATCCAGCTTAACTCTTTATTAACTGTGACCCAGGACCTTTCGTCCAAGAAAATGATTTAAGCCGCAGTTAATTCTTTGAGTGTCACATGTGAATTTATTCACAAGTACCATATAGGCTTATTTTGCCTGGCACACAAAAGGCTCACCATCATTGCCGAGACTCGTGCCTTCCTAAAAGCCAACCAGGAGAGACTCACGTGATGCTCATGTTGAATGCCAGCATTTTTGTTCCTGCATTGATTCATTTCGTATTATTGGCACGATCAGTCATGCGTGAATGTTCACATCTTAATCACAGGTCATGATGGTGGAATATCACCTTCTTCTTATTCTGATATACGCTCATGTGGATTTTCATATATGAAATCTAAATTCAAAATGTCTGAACTTGAATCAGTGTCTACTTTCTTTTCTTCAGTGAAGTGTTTGTATATTTATCACTTTCCTTTAATTCTTTCTTTCCTTCGTTGTGTCTCTCCTTGTGCCCTATCGTGCCAAAATCATTTAAAGTGTCGTAATTTCTCATATTCATATCTCTATCTAAACCATCTTGACGTGATCGAGTGACAGTACATAGCACTAGAGGGCAGCAAACCTAAATCGAGGCGGAGATTAGTCTGATAGACTTTTACACAGCACTAACCAAGCATCATTTTATGCGTGTTCGTATGATTTTGTATGATTACATAAAATGCTCTTTTTCTTTTTTTTTTAACAACGGAGTAGATAATTTTCATAGAGTTATGTGTTAAAAAAAAGTGTTTCTAAAAATGTTAAAATGCACAGGTAAAGTGATGCATATCTGTTTGGGGAAATTGACATATTCCAAAATAAATGTACACAACATATATATGGCAGAGCATCTCGCACGTGACGTCACAAATCAAAACTTTAAAAAATCATAACTTTCTTATCCTTTGACGGATTTCCATCAGCCCTTCACTGATATGTTTCTCCTATATACTTTTTTTTTCACTGAAACCAACTTACTCAAAGGGAAACAATTCCTCTAAACACTGATATAAAAAAATGTACGTGCGCATATACAGTTTGATCGGCAATTTAATTTGTCGCCATGTTCAGTCGCAATGGTTGCAAAGCTGTTAAACATGACTAAACAGACCAAACTTTCCTGGCTCACAGCTAGACCAAGTCGAATTCAGGTTGTAATTTACGTGTCGTGTATATGGGCGTTATCTCCATGCTTCACACATACCTGATAAGCAAAGGAGAACAACATTTAGATGACTTGAATTTAATGGGAATCTCCAATGGCGCACTGCACGCCATTTCTAAACACTGCTACACATTATTGTTTGTCATGCATTTACCAGGAGGATTATGGTATGATTTGGGAAAAAGGTCTGAATTCTGAATAATTAGTTTTGGTGAAAAGTATTTGTGATCATGTTTCACAGATATCATATCACGGATATAACCATGGAATGGCAAATCCGTTCAGTTAAAACTGCTTAGTCTACCGCTATCGAATAAATTCTTGTTAGGAGGATACGGGGATACGTTTTATTTTCCCAGTGAAACTGTTAATGCTTAGTGACGAGGGTACATACCAGGAACGTCATCTGCAAGATTTTGATTGCTATGGAATTGAAAAGATGAAAAAACTAATCGGCATGGTCGCAGTCTCCTTTGTGTTGATAATTCCAGTCGGAGTAATCCCGGCGTCCTGCGATTTATCATCGACAAGGGCCGCAAGCTATTTTGATCAATGCTCACGAACTGACAAACTAAATCTTAATAATCATACCTTCAAAACAAAAGGGGTTATTATCCTGCCTGAAACAAAAACCACAGAATCAATTATGTGTTACGTAGATCTCTCAATGTCATTAATAATATGATTTTGATTAGCGCCCCCCCCCCCCACACACACACACACACACAAACACGTACATACACATACACTGTACATGTTTTTCTGTGCATACACGCACGCACACACACAAACTACAACCTCATACACGTACCCATGAAAGTCTCTAGATTTATCCTGCATTTGAGCCCAGTTCCTTATATCACCAACGTGGTTGAGGATAATAAGACGCCACACACCCTGTTGAAACGTTTCTTCGTGTATATATATAAGACGCTTGCGCGTGCTGGCTTTCATATCAACCATGACCATGGAGCGCAGCAAGGTGACAAAGCGCTTCGTCTGGGTGTTGCTATTGATTGTGGGGGAAGCCTGTGCCTTCCAATCTTCATGTGATTGTCACAATTCGCTATCCGAGTCGACGTATACACTCCGGTGTAACGATCCGACATGCCCGATGACCAACACACCGTTAGGCATCCCATGTGAATCTATCAATGTCTACATTCAGTTCACATCAATGTCGAGCATTAGGAGTGAGGACTTCGTCTGCCATTCCCATATGCGGCTTCTCAACCTGGCAGCCAATCAAATCAACTACATTGAAAAAAACGCATTCGCGAACCTCGAGTCGCTGATAATCATCGATCTCTCCAGTAACTTCTTGACATCAATTCCTTTCATGGGTCCGCTTCAAACGCTGTCCCAGATTGACCTGAGTTCCAATCTCTTGCAACAGGATCTGATGTTGTTTTCGTCTCCCCACGTGTTTTTTAAAATCACTTTGACGAATAACAATCTACATTCACCTACGGACTTTCCCTTTCGCGTGTCGCATCTCATACTCCAGGGAAACAACATTACTGATCTGTCAAGTTCAATGTTTCGCTTTCCGCATGATACCATCCACTTAGACGTGTCACGGAATAACGTAAAGTATCTGGAAAAATTGGACATGCAGAATCTACGTTATCTGCAGCTGACCTCCAATATGATAAGTCGAATGGGTGACAATGTATTTGATGGTGTGCCACGACTGAATAGACTCGAGCTGGCAGAAAATAAACTTTCAGACATCAGAAGTGTGCGTAATATGTCTCAATTGCAAAAGGTAGACCTCTCACGAAACCACATCAAGGGGTGTCCGCATCCGGCATTCACTGATCTGCCTAACCTTCTTTCGATTGACTTATCTGAAAATGATCTATCACGTATTTCATCGGGGACAAGCTACATAAGAGGAACACAAAGCTTACTTCTGAATATGAACAATTTAGTAGAATTTGATTCCAGCACATTTACAGATAGAACGAAGATGGAAATAATTAACTTACGTCATAACAGCCTCAAGAGTCTATCTATCATTGATTTTGAAAATTTGAAATATGTCTCTGCACGTTGCAATCAAATAAGATGGGTGTGCCTACGTGAAGACGGACAGTCACGTATCAGGGCCTTAGATTTAACTGACAATCGTCTTAAAGACATGAAAAACATTACTAGTCTACCGGCCTTAGGAAGTTTATGGCTCTCTAGCAATTCTTTGTCATCCTGGAACTTCGACGAACTTCAAAATCTACAGGCTCTTACATGGTTGCGCTTAAACTACAACCATATACAGAGCTTGAAAACGCTTAGTGATTTTCCTGCACTGCTAAAGTTAGAGCTATCGCACAATCGCATGCAGTCTATCGACAATCGATCTTTTGAAACATTCCCATCTCTTGAAGAATTAGACGTCTCGTCTAATCAAATATCCAGCCTACATTTCCTGAACAGCACCAATTCTTTAGTTTCCCTTAAATTGAGTAACAATCAGATCCAGACTATTCCCACAACAATTTGTGACAGCATGCCCAGATTGAAGCAATTGTATCTAGATCACAATGCCATATCGGTGCTACCAGCGTTGCAATGTAAGGAACTATCCTTATTAATCTTAGCACACAACCGTCTTACACAAGTCGACATGACTAATGCATCGGTATGGCAATCACTGTCTAACATTGATCTCACTGCCAACAAAATTAGTTCTCTTAAATGGCAACCAACAGTTAACGTGGTAAGAGTTGTTAAGCTGCATAACAACCTTCTCGATTCTCTCCCTTCCCATTTTGGAATAATCCTTCTTCTGTCTTACAATAAACTAACAAATTTGTCTTGTATTCCGATGCATGATAAAATGCTGACGTTGGACGTAACATCAAATCTTCTAACGAGCCTGAATGACTATTGCTTTATAGAGGCTAATTCCTTGCGGTTCTTGTCCTTGGCCAACAATGAGATAAGCTACATTAAAGAAATGGCCTTTCGTGGCTTAACTGATGTCTATGTTCTCAACGTTGCGGGAAATCATTTACACCATTTACCATCTAGATTATTTGCTGGTGTTCGCTTTCTTCAACATCTCAGTCTTGCGGGAAATCCCCTCATTGATGTTGGTAATCAGCGTTTCGATGCTATGGCGGGATTGATGTTTCTAAATTTGACCAACGTGTCGGTTACTGAAGGTAGCATTCGCAGCATGAGCAAAGTATTTTACCTGGACCTTGTAAACTCTTCGATCGAACGTCTCGTTGGCCAGAAAAGTAATCTGACTCAATTCGACTTTGTAAATTTGAGAACATTTCACCTTTCCCATAATACACTTCGTATTGCACTTCCTGTAGTTAGGGCTCCAAATCTTCTCCATCTTTATCTTCGAAACTGTTTTTTATCCGATATTCCCAAGCAATCCCTACCTCTTACGATTAAACCATATACAATCATACTATCAAATAATATGATCCGTGAAGTACGAAATGATTCTTTCAAAAAGCATCAACGATTCCATAGCATAGATTTGTCACGAAATCGACTCGTATACTTTGAGAAGAGGTGTTTCAAATATCAAAACGTCTTGTCATATATTGACATTAGTGACAACCTTCTGATAGAAATTCCACCATTGAAGGATGGAATGAAATTTCTACGAATCCTCTTCACGGGCAATCCCTGGAATTGCAATTGCATGATGCTACCTTGGTACAGTAATTGGGCGTTGACCTCGCGAGAATTGGCTTGCTACAATCCTACAGCTCTCCGTAATACAACACTTGGGGAACTGGAGGCGGCAGACTTGGTGTGTGCTCCGGAGCTATGCACCAACTCTCATCTCACTCTTGTGTCCTATGTCGGAGAAGAGTCCGTAAAGATTCCATGCCCAGTCAAACATATTACCCAATCGGCAATCTCCATTGACTGGTATGTCCAGGGGTTTCCAAATCTGTCTTTACCAGGCGGTGTCTCCATTCAACCCATCGGGATTCTATTTATAGACGTCGTGTCGAGGAACGTGGCTCATACGTATATATGTGAAGCTGAGAATGCGGGTGGGCTGACGTCATTTACTGTGAACCTCTTGGTCTTGCATCATCGCAAGAAAACTGGCATGTCTGTGATCGCTGCAAACAACGAGACACTTGAAGAAGCTTCGGAGTGGAGCAAGAAACTGTCATGCCACAATGATACGATATCCAGCGCGGTTAGCCACCTTATTCACTGTTCCGCTCTTCTGTTTTCGCTCTTTGGGTTCGTTTATAATACTTTACATCTCTCAAAAGGACATGCATAATGAATGTCAAACCTGACGATGGAACCGTTTCATAATTTCTAACGTACACAAAATATTTATAACGGTACGATTAATGTTTACGATGTGTAAAAGGAGCACAGTGATGTTGAAAAAATGTAAATATTGTTTTCACTTGTCGATTTATTTCATTTGTTGGATTGTTATTCTCTCATTTCGACCATTCCTGTTCAATGGAGATGTGTTATCAAAGACCCCAATATACCAACACAAACATTACCCAAATGAACTTCATAGTGTGAACAAAATAACGTGTTCCCTAAGTATGTAAGTTTATTCAGAATATGTGCGTTGATACCCATATTGCAAAGTATCTGGGGCCCATATGGGAATCATATGGGTCTACTGGGGCCCATATGTACCATGTTAAATATGTACCATTTTCATCCCATATGGGGCCCATATGGTTTGTCCCACCTAGAACCCACATGATAACTGAGATGCTCATGAATATTCATGTATGCATTTAATAGGCCTATTGACCTGTGTCACACTTTTATACATTTGAATAGATAACCGGCATATAACTAGTTAGAAGGATTTTTTAAGCATACATTCCAATAACCGTTTTTTTTTAAATGCTACTCAATCGAGTCCAGACAACAATTATTACAAAGAATGTTCATCTCTTATTGTACTAACCAATATTTTTTAAAGTAAATTTCCGTAGTACTATGTATGTGAAATATAGTGTACTAAGGAATACGATAAAATCGAGTAGGATAGGATAAGGATTATGTGTTCGTATGAAGCCTATCCAAGTATGATTAGTCATGTGAAATATCTCTCCATTTTTGTGGCCCATTTAGCCATATATTGGCCCCAGACAGGGTGCACGATGCAAAATATAGATGCTCCCCATATGGGCAGCCCATATGTGGCCCATATCCAGGCCCAGATTAACCCATATATAGCCCATATGGGCCCAAGATATTTTGCTATCTTGGTATCAAAGAGCCCACTTTTACCGAACCAGTAATTCATTTGAAGAAAAAGTTTATTGTTCCTTGAAAATGTTCATTATAAATAAAGTCACGTTGTTTTCAACTTTTAAAAAGAGTTATTGGTGTGAACATTTCCTTAAAAACATTTTGCTTGATCAATTCTCATGAACTTGCTGTTCACCTGGCACGGAAGAAATGTACAATTTATTTCGAGAAAACATTTGCACTCTTTAAAACAAGGAAGGAACATTCAAAGAAACACCCTTGATTATTAAATTAGATTTTCCATCAATTATTTCATTTTTATAATCCAGCTGCAAGTTTGTGTATATCCACCTCCATACTTGTATGTGCAAAATGTTACATATTCACTTCTGAATACAAATGTAATCGATGACCATTAGTAAATTTCAAGCAAAATATTTATTACGAAATCGAAAAAGAAATATGAAAGCTTATATGTATATGTGACAATTTGTTCAATTACTTACAAAATTCATTGATTATCAATCATGCCGTATACAATTATGTATTATGTTTTGCTTTGAGAAGGATTGATAATTCTTTTTGTGAAAGAAAAGAAAGTAATTTTCCTTAAGTAATACAATGCAATGCCTCTGATCATGTTAGAGCCGTAATTAACGAACCCCGTCCGCTCATCCCGCCTCCACCGCCTGCATGTATGTTTTCGTTCACATATATTTACTTAAACGTGTATATAAAATATTCAGAGAATAAACGATTTTTTTTTCATGAATAGGAATTTACATGTTCAAATAGTAATTTATTCTTTGAGCTTATTTTCTTTGGACCCTTCTTCATTAATAGTATGTACCCATGTCCATCTAATCGATATTATTGGTGTGCGCAATATCATTTGTTCTGTTTAGCATATTGATAAATGAATGAATAAATAAATCAATAAATGTGAGCTATGGAAAGTATTCGGCAAAACATTAACAGGTGTAATATCTTTTACAATAAAGTGATATCAGTTAAGTATGCAGTGTACAATTTATCAGTGAGGAGACGTCATGTCGACATTGCCTTTCAGCTCGACGTCGGCTCCGTTCTCCATGGCGCTAGCCGTAAAGGAGTGGGCTTATGGCCCATTCTTAACTAAAGTGTCCCAATGGGAGGGACACGAAAGTGCAAAATTACCATTAATAGAATGATTTCATTTTGACAACATCTGTTTGTACATATACTCAACTATTCAAATCCAGAAGATGAATTGTTTGTATCATCTTATTAAAATGTTATGAAGAGATAAATAGAGGACTTCCATTTCACGAAACAACAGATACGTTACCATGTCATTGTTGTGAACATCAATTTCCATTTATTTCATAAAAGTTCAACACACCTTAACAGTACGGGTTATTGCAAAGTACAAACTTTTCTTCATAACCTAAAGTGATATGATTTATTGTTATTACCATTTTGAAACTTGTCTAGCGATAACACTGAATATTGTTCGTGTGAAACATTCTTTGTTAAATAAACGAAATTTACCATGTTTATACCCTATACCGGCATACGATTGTACTTTTGATTGTTGCCATTTGTCTGTGCTTGTCTGGCTTTGTGATTACATTAATTTAAACCAGTAAGATTTAGCACAAATCGAGCTCGAAGTTGACCACAGTTATTGTAACGTATCTGTTGCCGGATATCATAAGAATGTCTTATATTACATGTGATTATATGCGCTTTATTGGCAAAAGAAAATATAACTGTAGCTATCCGTATAGCCTGGACTATTGTAAAGTACACACTTTTAAAACGGAATACCATAAAACTATCCTTCATAACCTGAAGTAATGTGATTTATTGTTATAACCATATTGAAACTTGTTTGGCGATAACACTGAATATTGTTCTTGTGAAACATTCTTTGTGAAATAAATGAAATTTACAAAGTTTATACCCTATACTGTCGTACTATTGTACTTTTGATTGTCGCCATTTGTTTGTGCTTGCATGACCTTGTGATTACATTCATATAAACCAGTAAGATTTAGCACAAATAGAGCTCGACGTTGACGATACTTATGGTAACGTATCTGTTGCCAGATATTATAAAAATGTCATACAATACATGTAACTATATACGGCTTAATTGGATAGTAAGATAATTTAACTACAGCTATCCGTACAGCTTTTTTTTACCTCCTTCATGTATATAGCATCTCTATATAACTGTATTTCGGAATCCATCTATAATACTTGGTCACATTCCCTGCTTGCTGGTTAGCATATTAATATTATCTAGGAACCTCGAAAAACTTTTCCTTGAAAAACAAAGTAAGTAAACTCTAAAAAAAAATCCTCGTGAGCCAGCCTTTTAATGCAAACGAGAAATTAAAACACTTTAACCATAATATATGTACACTTTTCAACGAAATGAACAATACAGGTCTGCTCGATAGACACTCGAAAATTTAGACGTAGCAGAAACATCACAATCGCCATTTACCATTTAGGAAATCAAGATTGCAGAAGTATATTTGCAAGCAAATACTGAATTTCGTCTTCCCATGGAGACAATCGATGTTGGCAAAATAGGCAACATCATTCATTATTATTTAACTAAAGGGTATTATATTTGTTAACATGAGGTATAGCATGCATTATATGCTTGCATACATATAATTGTTATACATCAGCTGCTGAATTTCTACCTGAAGAAAATGCATTGTACCCGTTCTCGGAACTAGATAATGTACGCAAACGAGTGAGTAAGATCGAGAAGGCCATATGATCAGTGCCAAGATATGAAATCATCGTAGTCATATCATATCAACACCTGTCAAGGAATATTCTCTTTACACTTTTGACAAAGAGTTCCATATATGTTGTATCATTGTTCTGTCAAATTCTGGGCCCTTGATTTTGTCAACTTGGTATATATCTGTAGGTTAATTATAGAATCATGCTTTTGGGTCATCTCTACGTTTACATCGCTAAATTAACAATGAAGATTCCAAAACGCTAGTCATAGAGCCCCAAATTGTGTTTTGAATAATTTGTATTCCTTGGAATAAATTTACAATGAAAAGAAATAGAAATGTTCATTAATAGGGGATTCTAATCAACATAATGATAAGAGTACGTTTTACTATGTAATCATGAATGATATATCAAGTTGAGGTGAAAAAGATTCGGACTTAATTTTAATAAGTTCATTGAGGATTTAAGAACCAGGTACGTTACCGACAGATACGTTACCAACTAACTACAGACATAAAGTTGAAGATATAATTACTGGATATTGAATGATTAGACAAATTTAGTAACATCTTTATATGACAGGGTCCCTAGCAATTTTTCTCATGATTTAAGTAACGTACTATTCAGCAATTAGACTAAGGCCCCGGCTGTCATTTGGCTGTGCTTGCACAAACAGATACGGTACCGAGACACGACCTGTGATGGGCTAATGCTCGTGATAATTTTCTACAACAATGCGTTGTCTATCATCTTTCATTTCATTTAGAACTTATCATTGTTTTAAGAAACAAATATGAAACCCATTTACAGTTACTCAATGTTCTCTGTAATGAATATTCAACTTCCCATTGCCAGTGAAGCCTCAGCAGTAGAAAGAAGAAGTTATTTTGACCTTTGTGTAACCGCTGACCGTAAGCATGATAAGCGCTTTTCTGACACAATGCAGTGCTAAACATGGAGGCATACAGGGGCGTAGACAACGGGGGGGGGGGGGGGGGGGGGGAGGTGGTGGCATTTACAATCATCCCCCCCCCCCCCATGTTTTGGCGGAATGATATTTGCTTACTTAATGTCATAATGATGATGATAATAGTAAAAAAAAATAATGATGAAAATTATGATATTAATAATGATAATTATCATGATGATGGTATTAAACCTAATCATTATTGTAATCGTGTTTATTGGTATTAGGCGCATTCACACGGTGAAAGCCAGTTCAGACGGTGAAAAAGAAAAAATCTTACAAGTATTCTGTGGTTATCTTGTGGTTTGTCTTTACTAAGCAAAATAGCATAACTTTTTGTCAAAGAGGTTTTGGGGAAAATATTAAGACACCTTATTGACTAACATCTGTGTGAAAATCACATTAATCCAAAGATACAATAAGTCATGCGTGAGTGGGCAAATTTAAGAGGCAAAAATTAAACTTTTCAAAAGTCACATGGGTAATTTGGGGTTTCTGTCATATGAATTTTTGATGAATTCCATTTCTGGTGCATAACTTATGTCCTTTTATAGTTTATCATCCATCTCTCGATGCACCTACACGTATCCCGACATTTAACCCATTCAACCCGTTTAAAAAAATACTCCTCCCTCTGGAGTTTGAAACTTTTAAAAACCCTTCATTTTTGTAAAAAAAAAATACAACTGGATATTTTTACAAAGATGTAACATGACCTGTTATGTAAACATTGGAAGTCATTTCCGTGACATGGTTGAGTGAATACACTTTAAAACTTGCAGAAAATAAAGAAATGCCAAAATGTACTGTTAAAACGGCATAAACAATTACATTTGTGACTTTTGAAAAATCTAGAATTTTTGCCTTTAAAATTTGCCCACTTCCATTCCCGTACTAGAAACTAAACCGCAGAAAATTCTCAACCTTTATGACCAACAGTGTACTTGTCACAATTCGCTATCCGAGTCGACGTATACACTCTGGTGTAGCGGACACCCGACATGCCTGATGACCGAAACACCGTTAGACATCCCATGTGAATCTATCAAGGTCGACATTCAGTTCACATCAATGTCGAGCATTAGGAGTGAGGACTTCGTCTGCCATTTCCATATGCGTCTTCTCAACCTGGCAGCCAATCAAATCAACTACATTGAAAAAAACGCATTCGGTAACCTCAAATCGCTGACAATCATCGATCTCTCCTGTTACTTCTTGAAATCAATTCCTTTCATGGGTCGGCTTCACACGCTCTCCCAGATTGACCTGAGTTCCAATCTCTTGCAGCAGGATCTGGATTGGCAATCGATTCATATCCAGCTTAACTCTTTATTAACTGTGACCCAGGACCTTTCGTCCAAGAAAATGATTTAAGCCGCAGTTAATTCTTTGAGTGTCACATGTGAATTTATTCACAAGTACCATATAGGCTTATTTTGCCTGGCACACAAAAGGCTCACCATCATTGCCGAGACTCGTGCCTTCCTAAAAGCCAACCAGGAGAGACTCACGTGATGCTCATGTTGAATGCCAGCATTTTTGTTCCTGCATTGATTCATTTCGTATTATTGGCACGATCAGTCATGCGTGAATGTTCACATCTTAATCACAGGTCATGATGGTGGAATATCACCTTCTTCTTATTCTGATATACGCTCATGTGGATTTTCATATATGAAATCTAAATTCAAAATGTCTGAACTTGAATCAGTGTCTACTTTCTTTTCTTCAGTGAAGTGTTTGTATATTTATCACTTTCCTTTAATTCTTTCTTTCCTTCGTTGTGTCTCTCCTTGTGCCCTATCGTGCCAAAATCATTTAAAGTGTCGTAATTTCTCATATTCATATCTCTATCTAAACCATCTTGACGTGATCGAGTGACAGTACATAGCACTAGAGGGCAGCAAACCTAAATCGAGGCGGAGATTAGTCTGATAGACTTTTACACAGCACTAACCAAGCATCATTTTATGCGTGTTCGTATGATTTTGTATGATTACATAAAATGCTCTTTTTCTTTTTTTTTTAACAACGGAGTAAATAATTTTCATAGAGTTATGTGTTTAAAAAAAGTGTTTCTAAAAATGTTAAAATGCACAGGTAAAGTGATGCATATCTGTTTGGGGAAATTGACATATTCCAAAATAAATGTACACAACATATATATGGCAGAGCATCTCGCACGTGACGTCACAAATCAAAACTTTAAAAAATCATAACTTTCTTATCCTTTGACGGATTTCCATCAGCCCTTCACTGATATGTTTCTCCTATATACTTTTTTTTTCACTGAAACCAACTTACTCAAAGGGAAACAATTCCTCTAAACACTGATATAAAAAAATGTACGTGCGCATATACAGTTTGATCGGCAATTTAATTTGTCGCCATGTTCAGTCGCAATGGTTGCAAAGCTGTTAAACATGGCTAAACAGACCAAACTTTCCTGGCTCACAGCTAGACCAAGTCGAATTCAGGTTGTAATTTACGTGTCGTGTATATGGGCGTTATCTCCATGCTTCACACATACCTGATAAGCAAAGGAGAACAACATTTAGATGACTTGAATTTAATGGGAATCTCCAATGGCGCACTGCACGCCATTTCTAAACACTGCTACACATTATTGTTTGTCATGCATTTACCAGGAGGATTATGGTATGATTTGGGAAAAAGGTCTGAATTCTGAATAATTAGTTTTGGTGAAAAGTATTTGTGATCATGTTTCACAGATATCATATCACGGATATAACCATGGAATGGCAAATCCGTTCAGTTAAAACTGCTTAGTCTACCGCTATCGAATAAATTCTTGTTAGGAGGATACGGGGATACGTTTTATTTTCCCAGTGAAACTGTTAATGCTTAGTGACGAGGGTACATACCAGGAACGTCATCTGCAAGATTTTGATTGCTATGGAATTGAAAAGATGAAAAAACTAATCGGCATGGTCGCAGTCTCCTTTGTGTTGATAATTCCAGTCGGAGTAATCCCGGCGTCCTGCGATTTATCATCGACAAGGGCCGCAAGCTATTTTGATCAATGCTCACGAACTGACAAACTAAATCTTAATAATCATACCTTCAAAACAAAAGAGGTTATTATCCTGCCTGAAACAAAAACCACAGAATCAATTATGTGTTACGTTGCTCTCTCAATGTCATTAATAATATGATTTTGATTAGCGCCCCCCCCCCCACACACACACACACACAAACACGTACATACACATACACTGTACATGTTTTTCTGTGCATACACGCACGCACACACACAAACTACAACCTCATACACGTATCCATGAAAGTCTCTAGATTTATTGTGAATTTGAGCCCAGTTCCTTATATCACCAACGTGGTTGAGGATAATAAGACGCCACACGCCCTGTTGAAACGTTTCTTCGTGTATATATATAAGACGCTTGCGCATGCTGGCTTTCATATCAACCATGACCATGGAGCGCAGCAAGGTGACAAAGCGCTTCGTCTGGGTGTTGCTATTGATTGTGGGGGAAGCCTGTGCCTTCAAAGCTTCATGTGATTGTCACAATTCGCTATCCGAGTCGACGTATACACTCCGGTGTAACGATCCGACATGCCCGATGACCAACACACCGTTAGGCATCCCATGTGAATCTATCAATGTCTACATTCAGTTCACATCAATGTCGAGCATTAGGAGTGAGGACTTCGTCTGCCATTCCCATATGCGGCTTCTCAACCTGGCAGCCAATCAAATCAACTACATTGAAAAAAATGCATTCGCGAACCTCGAGTCGCTGATAATCATCGATCTCTCCAGTAACTTCTTGACATCAATTCCTTTCATGGGTCCGCTTCAAACGCTGTCCCAGATTGACCTGAGTTCCAATCTCTTGCAACAGGATCTGATGTTGTTTTCGTCTCCCCACGTGTTTTTTAAAATCACTTTAACGAATAACAATCTACATTCACCTACGGACTTTCCCTTTCGCGTGTCGCATCTCATACTCCAGGGAAACAACATTACTGATCTGTCAAGTTCAATGTTTCGCTTTCCGCATGATACCATCCACTTAGACGTGTCACGGAATAACGTAAAGTATCTGGAAAAACTGGACATGCAGAATCTACGTTATCTGCAGCTGACCTCCAATATGATAAGTCGAATGGATGACAATGTATTTGATGGTGTGCCACGACTGAATAGACTCGAGCTGGCAGAAAATAAACTTTCAGACATCAGAAGTGTGCGTAATATGTCTCAATTGCAAAAGGTAGACCTCTCACGAAACCACATCAAGGGGTGTCCGCATCCGGCATTCACTGATCTGCCTAACCTTCTTTCGATTGACTTATCTGGCAATGATCTATCACGTATTTCATCGGGGACAAGTTACATAAGAGGAACACAAAGCTTACTTCTGAATATGAACAATTTAGTAGAATTTGATTCAAGCACATTTACAGATACAACGAAGATGGAAATAATTAACTTACGTCATAACAACCTCAAAAGTCTATCTATCATTGATTTTAAAAATCTGGAGTATGTCTATGCACCTTACAATCAAATTAGATGGGTGAGCCTACGTGGAGACGGACAGTCACGTATCAGGGCCTTAGACTTAAGTGAGAATAGTCTTAAAGACATGAAAAACATTACCACTCTACCGGCCTTAGGAAGTTTATGGCTCTCTAGCAATTCATTGTCATCCTTTAACTTCGACGAACTTCAAAATCTACAGGCTCTTACATGGTTGCGCTTAAACTACAACCAAATACAGAGCTTGAAAACGCTTAGTGATTTTCCTGCACTGCTAAAGTTAGAGCTATCGCACAATCGCATACAGTCGATCGACAATCGATCTTTTGAAACATTCCCATCTCTTGAAGTATTAGACGTCTCGTCTAATCAAATATCCAGCCTACATTTCCTGAACAGCACCAATTCTTTAGTTTCCCTTAAATTGAGTAACAATCAGATCCAGACTATTCCCACAACAATTTGTGACAGCATGCCCAGATTGAAGCAATTGTATCTAGATCACAATGCCATATCGGTGCTACCAGCGTTGCAATATAAGGAACTATCCTTATTAATCTTAGCACACAACCGTCTTACACAAGTCGACATGACTAATGCATCAGTATGGCAATCACTGTCTAACATTGATCTCACTGCCAACAAAATTAGTTCTCTTAAATGGCAACCAACAGTTAAAGTGGTAAGAGTTGTTAAGCTGCAAAACAACCTTCTTGATTCTTTCCCTTCCCATTTTGGAACAACGCTTCTTCTGTCATACAATAAACTAACAAATTTGTCTTGTATTCCGATGCATGATAAAATGCTGACGCTGGACGTATCATCCAATCTTCTAACGAGCCTGAATGACTATTGCTTCATAGAGGCTAATTCATTGCAGTTCTTGTCCTTGGCCAACAATGAGATAAGCTACATTAAAGAAATTGCCTTTAGTGGTTTAACTGATGTCTATGTTCTCGACCTTGCGGGAAATCATTTACACCATTTACCATCTAGATTATTTGCTGGTGTTCGCTTTCTTCAACATCTCAGTCTTGCGGGAAATCCCCTCATTGATGTTGGTAATCAGCGTTTCGATGCTATGGCGGGATTGATGTTTCTAAATTTGACCAACGTGTCGGTTACTGAAGGTAGCATTCGCAGCATGAGCAACGTATTTTACTTGGACCTTGCAAACTCTTCGATCGAACGTCTCATTGGCCAGAAAAGTAATCTGACTCAATTCGACTTTGTTTTTTATCCGATATTCCCAAGCAACCCCTACCTCTTACCATTAAACCATATGCAATCATACTTTCAAATAATATGATCCGTGAAGTACGAAATGATTCTTTCAAAAAGCATCAACGATTCCATAGCATAGATTTGTCACGAAATCGACTCGTATACTTTGAGAAGAGGTGTTTCAAATATCAAAACTTTTGTCATATATTGACATTAGTGACAACCTTCTGATAGAAATTCCGCCATTGAAGGATGGAATGAAATTTTTACAAACCCTCTTCACGGGCAATCCCTGGAATTGCAATTGCATGATGCTACCTTGGTACAGTAATTGGGCGTTGACCTCGCGAGAATTGGCTTGCTACAATCCTACAGCTCTCCGTAATGCAACACTTGGGGAACTAGAGGCAGCAGACTTGGTGTGTGCTCCGGAGCTATGCACCAACTCTCATCTCACTCTTGTGTCGTATGTCGGAGAACAGTCCGTCAAGAGTCCATGCCCAGTCAAACATATTACCCAATCGGCAATCTCCATTGACTGGTATGTCCAGGGGTTTCCAAATCTGTCTTTACCAGGCGGTGTCTCCATTCAACCCATCGGGCTTCTATTTATAGACGTCGTGTCGAGGAACGTGGCTCATACGTATATATGTGAAGCTGAGAATGCGGGTGGGCTGACGTCATTTGCTGTGAACCTCTTGGTCTTGCATCATCGCAAGAAAACTGACATGTCTGTGATCGCAGCAAACAACGAGACACTTGAAGGGGCTTCGGAATGGAACAAGAAACTGTCATGCCACAATGATATGATATCCAGCGCGGTGAGCCACCTTAATAACTGTTCCAATTTTCTGTTTTCGCTCCTTGGGTTCGTTTATAACACTTTACATCTCTCAAATGGACATGCATAATGAATGTCAAACCTGACGATGGAACTGTTTCATCATTTCTAACGAAATAATTATAACGGTACGATTTATATTTACGATGTGTAAAAGGAGCATAGTTATGTTGAAAAAATGTAAATGTTGTTTTAACTTGTTGATTTATTTCTCCCTTATGTTACAGAAAGTGATTTGTTTCATTGTTATTCTCTCATTTCGGCCATTCCTGTTCAATGGAGAAGTGTTATCAAAGACCCCAATATACCTACACAAACATTACCAAGATGAACTTGATAGTGTGAACAAAATAATGTGTTCCCTAAGTATGTAAGTTTATTCAGAATATGTGCGTTGATACCCATATTGCAAAGTATCTGGGGCCCATATATGGGAATCATATGGGTCTACTGGGGCCGATATGTACCATGTTCAACCCATATGGGGCCCATATGGTTTGTCCCACCTAGAACCCAGATAATAAAACCATATTTGCCCCATGTGGTATGTTTATGGGCAATGTGGTCATATATAATTCTGGGTCGACTGAGCCATATAAAACCCATATGGGGCCCATATGGGTTCTTCCACTTGAACCCACATGATAACTGAAATGCTCGTGAATATTCATTATGCATTAGGCCTAATGACTTGTGTCACATTTTTGTACATTTGAATTGATAACCGGCATATAACTAGATAGAAGGAATATTTAAGCATACATTCCAACAGCCGTTTTATTAAAAAAAATGTCACCTAATTGAGTCCAGACAACAATTATTATAACAAAATGTTCATCTCTAATTGCACTAACCAATATTTCTTGAAGTAAATTTCCGTAGTACTATGTATATGAAAGTGAGTGTACTGGGGAATACGATAAGATCGATTAGGATAGGATAGGATAAGGATTATGTGTTCGTATGTATCCTCTCCAAGTATGATTAGTTTTCTGGCCCATTTAGCCATATATTGGCCCCAGACAGGCTGTACGATGCAAAATATAGATGCTTCAACCTGCAAAATATAGATGCTTCAACTTGATCAACCCATATATAGCCCATGTGGGCCCCAGATATTTTGCTATCTTGGTGTCAAAGAGGCGTGTCAGAAGAAAAGCGCACTTTTACCGGACCAGTAATTCATTTGAAGAAAAACTATATTGTTCCTTGAAAATGTTCATTATAAATAAAGTCACGTTGTTTTCAATTTTCAAAAAAGAAGGAAGGAAAATTCAAAGAAACACCCTTGATTATTAAATCACATTTTCCATAAATTATTTCATTTTTATAATCCAGCTGTAAGTTATTGTATATCCAATTCCATAATCATATGTGCAAAATGTTATATATTCACATCTCAATACAAATATAATCGATGATCATTAGTAAATTTCCAGCAAAATATTCATTACGAAATCGAAAAAGAAATATGAAAGCTTTTATGTACAGTATATGTGACAATTTGTTTAATTACTTACAACAATCATTGATTATCAATCATGCCGTATACAATTATGTATTATGTTTTGCTTTGAGTATGATTGATAATTCTTTTTGTCAAAGAAAACAAGTTAATTTTCTAAAGCAATACAATGTAATGCTTCTGATCATGTTAGAGCCGTAATCAACGACCTCCCCCCCCCCCCCCCACACACACACACACACCTCCGCCTGCCTCCACCGCCTCTATGTATGTTATCGTTCACATATATTTACTCATACGTGTGTATAAAATATTCAGAGAATAAACGATTTAATGAATAGGAAATTTACATGTTCAAATAGTAATTTATTCTTCGAACTTGTTTTCTTTGGACCCTTATTCCTTAATGGTATGTACCCGTGTCTATCTAATTGATGTTATTGGTGTGCGCAATATCATTTGTTCTGTTTAGCATATGAATAAATGAATGAATGAATAAAGAAATAAATAAATAAATGTGACCTATGTAAAGTATTCGGCAAAACGTTAACAAGTGTGATATCGCTTGAAATAAAGTGACATCAGTTAAGTATACAGTGTACAATCTACCAGTGAGGAGACGTCATGTCTTTCAGCTCGACGTCGGCTCCGTTCTCCATGGCGCTAGCCGTGAAGGAGTGGGCTTATGCCCTCCGTCTTCATTGCATGCACGATGACTCCATTGTCGAAAGGACGTTGGACCAGGGATGTGTTATGGAAGGATAGGAAGCAACTTTCTTTCTTTGAACCCATGTGCCAAGCCGCTGAAAAGTTATGGTGTTCTCAACAGGTGCTGTTCAGGTGTTTCAACAATTATGAACATGATTGTGTGGCAACGGTTTCTCAGAGAGAACAAAAGAAATGTACAGTCTCATTTCGCTTGTCCCGTTCTGTTAATGACATTAATACTTCCATGAGCACAACAGGTATCAGCAGGAACAAATAAACAAGTTTTTCAAGTAAAATATCTCTGCTTCACGCAAACACACACAAACGCCCTTAATGATAACACACAGCTTAATATATCATTTTGAGGGTGGTTGAATCTCCCAAATGCACAAGTTGTCGGAAAGTGAAGAAATTGGTCAATTTTGTAAGTAATAAAAATAGCATATATGTCCGATTTTTAATGATTCCTCAATACTTTTCGAAACAAAAGCAGAGTATTAGGATCTGTCATTATCTGCCGTAAACTTCCTTATAGTTTGCAAACGAATTTGTCAAAAACAAAACGTCTACAGACAAATGAGAACTTAAAGAAATTTCTTTTCAAGTTGACATCAGCTAAATGTCGGCTCGGCACATGGAACATCAAAGCATTGTCATGATTATGGAATTCTTTTGACATTCATGAGCACGCTTTAGAACCCATACAGATGTTTGAATGTATTATGCTCGAATTTCTACTCCTTCCTATAACACTTCCCTGGTAAAATATATAATTTGAAAATAAATGTTTAGTATCGCATTTCATTCCTCAACAATCATGTACATTCAACAAATGCCCATCACTACAAAACACACGATAAACATACATTATACTAACTGAAGATAAAGTATTTATATCATAATCATATAAAAGAGAAAACAAAATGTTAATAAACATTTATTAGTATGTCATATGTCGGCAAAACGTCATATATATGTCATATATGTCATACATGTCATACATGTCATACATTTCTTGAAGATACCTTTCAGTTCACATGGTTCAAACTTTTCAATTAAGGAAAGTCATCTTCAATCTATAAATGAAGCAATTCTTAACGTAGGTCTGTCTTCCTCAAGACTTAGGAAGGAAAGAGGAACATCCATTTCTTGAAGATACCTTTCAGTTCACATGGTTCAAACTTTTCAATTAAGGAAAGTCATCTTCAATCTATAAATGAGGCCATTCTTAACGTAGGTCTGTCTTCCTCAAGACTTAGGAAGGAAAGAGAGCTACTCTCCAGATGATGCAAACTAATTCAGACTCTACCACTTTTTAGATGCGTTTTGAAACATTAAGGTCAACCCCATTTGCACTGCCATTTGTGCTGCGTATCATATTTACACGCAATGACGACACGATATTTGGATAAGGAGGTATTTTCACATGGATACGGGTTTTCGCTACCGTCCGACACATCTATTTGGGCCTTTCTCAAGGTTTCACTCCCATCGAAGTGGTAAATCGCTGCGGCATCTTGCTCTGCCGCACGGCGACCAAAAATCATTCACCTCGTTGTTCAGGATATGGACGACACCGGCATTGCGCTCCCCTGCCATTGCCTTCCAATACTTTTTCATACATGTATGAGGATGGAAATGACCTAAATGTCAATAGTGTGAGCGGGTTTCCAAGACAACCAGCTAAGGCATTTTTGTTATTATAAATGCCTACTTGAAGTCATTGAGAGTAAATTTACAATATATGATATTGTGGGTTATGAATGACATGCTCGATACTGTAATATTATACATAATACTCTAATATTAGTTTCACATTATGGCATCATAAATAACATGTATCTACGCCGTGCATGACAAAGGGTGTTACTTTTATATGTGAACACTAGTCTCAGTAAAACTTGATTGTAGATGTAATGGAGAGAAAGAGTTCGGAGAGTAAAGAGAGAGAGAGAGAGAGAGAGAGAGAGAGAGCGAGAGAGAAGGAACATGCCAGTACATATCCATGATGGTTACATGGGAATGGGTATGGTCCTCATTAAAGCGCCTTATCCATAGTGTGAAAATTGTCAAAAATATTAATTGAACACTTGTAATGGATATCATATTGATGTATGACATTTCTTAAAACATATATATTGTTTTCAGATCGAAATATGAACGATAAAATAAAAAAGCATGAGGAAATCTGAAATGGCATAAAAATAGATAGTAGATCCTGTCGCATATTTTGATGACAGAACAAACTAAAACAAGAGCGCCCCCACACGGCACACGTCATCGTATCGATGGTACAACTACATCAAAATTCACACGTCTCAGAATCCTGGGTATGTTCAGATCTGGCTGAGGATATCCCCATATATTGGAAATGTGTACTGTTATGCTAAATAAAATATAGGACTGACACATGTATCAGGTTCATATAAACTAACTAAGAGTCCCTACAACTTGCTAGCATTCATAAAGGTGTTAGTTTTTTTATGCTGTTATATAAAGGCTCAGCCGCACTGTACTTGCCGTACATGTATTGATATTTGTGCGGGCTGCTACAGGCATAGCTCTACGAGCTTGACATAGCAGCCGACACGAGTACGATCGGTGGGAATCGTGTCAACTCGCCCTAATACAAATGCGCCATACATTTGCGCTGTGTTTATAAGGCCTAAACTTTGTTGGAAGAACCGTGCTCTTTGAGCAATCCATTTGCCGTATATTTATAATTGTATAAATTTTGAAATAATTATCAACTTCAAAATATCTTACAGAGAGTGACAATTTAGGAGATACAATATTTTAAGTGACTTCGCTAAATTGGGGCGAATTGCGTGTAGTGCGAGTTGATCGTAAGACGAGGTGACTGCAAAGCCCCGGGCCGGCCAGCCTGGCTAATATACCGCGGGTACTAGCATGCTAGTCAGCGGCGCTCCAACGTCAGTGATCGACCTTATATTGTACGTGATTAGTATGTGTACGTACGTAGTACATGCAGTCACCACTGCTGGTTGTCGCAAATGTTTGACAAATCACCGGAAAATCCTGCTGGATCTCAGTTCTTGGTTATTGGTGTTTTGGTAAGTTGCTTTCTTTCATAGAGTAGTCATATAATTGCAGTCTGTACTACGCAATCACAGGCAATATTGTCTTCCATGAGTCGAGTGGAGCTCGAACGAGCGGTATTTCAGATTTTCAGCATGGCCTGTCGGGAGTCTGGCCTGTTAGGTTTTCCTGCAAAATGTGAAAAATCAAACGTACACACCAGTACCAGTAGGCACTACACCTACATCATGTAAATTGTAAACACATTTGGACTGGACTGTAGTGTCCTCGCTAGGTTTTTAGTTATTTCCCCCTACTAAAGGCCCTAGCCCTACATGATCAGAACCCAAAATTGTTTCTTGAAGAAGATCCACTAGCAGGGGTAAATCAAAACATTTGCGGGGGTTATTTTTCAAGCCTATAATAGTATAAATAATGTAATGTAACGCCATGCCATGAAACTGGCACTCCAAAGCTAGACAGGAATAATCGTCTCATTTGGGGCATTATTTAATCGAAATTACATTTTTGACATACCCCCTGCCCCGAATAGAGACTGATTTGGCATTCTCGTGATCGAAGCCACTAGCACTAGTGGACTCGTTACCCCGGACACTTTCTGGCATTCAAATCATGTCCTATCTTGCTCTTGCGTCGTCTCCTCTGCCAATACGTGTGCAACTGTTATGCGCAGACACAAGTCGAACACAAAATACAGTTTATTTCGTTTTTCAACAGGTGGCTTAGATGCAGATGTAATCTACTATGGGCTCTATCTCTTTGGTCTCCTTCGAGGCCACTACTCTTTATAAACCTATGGTGTATTTTCCATAGACTTGTACACAATAGTGGCCTGGAAGGCGACCAAGTATAGTGAGCCGATATTACTTTTTGGAAAAGAACTACTATAGTAGTCTACTATATAGTGTATAGTAGACTACATCTAAGCCACCTGTTGAAAAACGGAATAAACCCAATAGCCATACTATAAGCTCTATGAATAAACTACAGAATTTGTCAAATGAAATCACGTCCTACTCAGAAATTATTGTATCAATGGGAAATTGCGTGGTGAAGCAAGGTTACTATATTTGGTGCGTCTGGGAGGACGTTACGCATTGAGAACAAAAGATTTCCTTTGAAAATCACTGAAGCCGTCATTTCATTGAATCGGCCTGCAAATATTGGTAGGTGTTCGAAGAGGTCCTTAGTGGCTTATAACACAATATGGCCACTGATTTTTCGGTGTACTCCAAAGCCTGTTTTTGGATTGTACTAAAAAAACAAAAGTCAAGGAAAAAATAATTTTGAGATCTCGTTTTTGGCATTGGCAATTGCACGTGCTTAATTACACAGGAATAACCATCTCATATGGGGCATTCTTTAATCGAAATTATATAGGAGCCAGATGCAATCTCAGCAGATCCAACGTCCTGTAGTATGACAATACTCTTATGAGAGGGATGTACTTGATTGGAAGAACTACTACAGAGACTGATTTCGCCCCGAGATGTGTGAATTTTCTTTACTGGAAATTTACTCTATCTTGTAGCGATACAGGATCAAGCTTTTCTTATTAACAATAATTGATATCCTTACAATTTCTGTACAGTTGAAATCATTACAAATTTGATTACATAAAAAAAAAATTCTATGACATAAACTTAGAAGCCTCCCTCACAGAACTCCATGTAGACAGCATGAAGTAGACCGAAAAATCAGTCTCTGTAGGACGTTGGATCCGCTGAGATTGTATCTGGCTCCTCTGAATGCCCCTACCTGTTCGGGGGTTTGTCCAAAAATGTATTTATGATTATAGGATGCCCCAAATGAGACGGTTATTCCTGTCTAGCATGTAGTGGTATACATGTAGGCATGTAGGTAGGTGCTCTGACCAGTTCTGTAATTGGAAGGGGGGGGGGGGGGGTGGTTGTAGGTGGATATTGTATTTTCCATGATGTCATGTAACAGGTAGTAAATGTATTGTGCAGACATTTTATTTATTTCTGTGTGTGTCCCACATCAAAATACAAATAATCCCAGTCCTACTTGTCCTTTTTTTTTTAAAGATCAGAAGCACACTTTTTTAAAAAAAAATCAGAAATCTTACAACATTATAGATGTTGGCTGCCACTGGAGGAAACATTACAGAATGTTCATACCAAGGGAATTTGCACTGCGCTAAGGGAATGTCTGTAAACCTTTGTTCCCGAAGCAGCAGAGCAAAACGCTGAGGTTGAAAAATTTTGTGATGTTTATGACAACAAAGGCTACAAAGCTAACATCTGGTATATTAATATTCAGGTTAGTTGACCGAGCAGTTAGTCTAACATGTACATGTACTAGAAAAATGTGTCGGAATAAAGTCACTCCACCTCGCCAACTGCATGTGGCTGTATGGCTAATTAAAATGCGCACGCAACACATCAAATACACACACAGACTAGACCGGTAGAATACACCCGGTGCGGTGCATTTCAAGGGGGATGAACGAAGCGCATATATACATTCTAATAAATACTATTTAGAAAATAGTAAAATTTTCAGTAACACCATGTGGTTGTATTCTTTCGGATAATTGGCCCACTTATGGGGTGAAGAAAGGAAAGGACAGTGAAATATAGGTTTCTTTCAAAATCTGAAAGAGGGAGCAGGGCTCTACAAAAAAAATTTTTACCACTTGCCCTTTCGGGCAAGTGGTAAAAATATTTGCTTGCCCTGGAGGAAAAATTGCTTGCCCGTTTTTTTCTTATTATAACCTTTGTTTTTCACTAATTCTTCTGCAGAAACGGCATACCTTATCCTGCCGAATTGTAACATACTTTACAGGACAACTGAACTTAACAATAGGTATTTACACAGAGTTTGACAAGTTACTAGTGTTTGTTTTTAATCATCTGAGTCCATCATGTTTAGCACCGACTCTCCTAACTACAGTACTCTTGCTTTCACTCGAAATGAAGCACACATACGCCTGACCTCCCTTAATTTAATAATTGGGCATGTTGGGAGCAGACTCTGCTCACTACATGTAGGCAGGTATAGGACACTTCCACAAGACTAGAAGCATTTAAAAAACACATATTGATAACACTGACTACACCACATTGCATTGTAATGTGTAAGTGGCAAAGCTTGTCATAATACATGTAACTCGTAAGCACGCTGACAGAATTATAAACAGTCACATTTCAAAAGTAAAATGTCTAACCCTAGACAACTTCTTTGCTGTTGAATTCGTCCAAAAAGTGATTTCTAGGTCTGCATTAGCGTCCTTTTAGACACTATAGCCCCGGGACGGCTACAGTAGGCGGCTAGCTGCCCGTGACTAGCCGCATAGCCATAGGCTGTCATGGATACACTTAGTTATGAACTAGCGGCATGAGCTCTGGTAATGCGGATATCGCGCATGCGCAGAATTTATTTTTCAGTTCAAGATGGCAGTGTCCACGGAACGGAGTTTTAGACGAATTTTCATGACAAAATCTCAGTGATCTCACTCCAATTTCGGCTGTGTTTGCCTGGTTTGACATGATACGAGACACATTCACATTAATTTTCTCGCATATGCGTAAGAACAATGTTATTTTCATATTTTTTGGTGAAAAATAACCACTTGCCCGGACGGGTAAGTGTCTTTGAGAAATGCTTGCCCGGGCGTCATTTTCACTTGCCCCGGGCAATCGGGCAAGTGGGTTTGTAGAGCCCTGGGGAGTATCAGTCTTGATGTTTTGAGAAACCTATAGTTAGTTGCAGAACTGACTATAACTTTTCTACACTTTTCTCATTTCCTTTTCTTTCTTTCTTTTCTCTTTATCACTACTTTGTGACTAGTTCACAGCTCTCATCAACACCCACCCTCTTCTTCTACCTCCATTCCATCCCATTTATTTTCGGTTTAAAACACCGAAAACTAAAGCTAAAATAGTCTTGTGGAAGTGTTATAAAAAAGAATAACAAAATTCACATCTCCCTTTTTCACTTTTCATTCTCCTTTCCTTTCTTCACCCCATAAGTGGGCCAATTATCCGAAAGAATAAAACCACATGGTGTTACCGAAAGTTTTACAATTTTCTAAGTAATATATATTAGGACACTCTCACCATGGAAACATTCAAAGAACATTTAATTAGATCTACATAGTTTGTTCTTTTGATAGTATGTGCTTTCTCCTCCTTTCTTGTTTAATTTCTGTGAATTCTCCCTATCGCATATAGCTCTCCGAATCTGAACGTGTGTGGCGCTCTAATTTTTTTACCTTTAATTCTTGGGATAGGAACTTCCGGTCCACGAACATTCGGCAATCCCGTATACAATAAGGGACCAGGGTATCCAACTAATTTTATGAATATTAACCCTAAACCTAACCCTGACCTTAACACTAACCCTAAACCTTATTCTAAACCTAACCCTGACCCCAACCACAACCCTACACAAAATTTTCACTGCTTAATTCATAAAAAATAGTGATTTCTTGGTCACTTTCTGCCGACACCCAGTTCTTACCGGAAGTATACGTCCCAAGAGCAATCGATCAGATATCGGTATCGTGAGCTGATATCGCTTGATATCGGCTATATGCGATAGGGAGAATTGAAAGAATAGAATCAACAACCAAAAGTCTTGAAGCTCTCAGCAGCATGTGTCATATTATTATCGCTGATTTTCTATTGAAAAACTGTAAATGTTGGCATGGAATAAAAAGAATTATCAATATGTCAAACATGAGTTGTATAATTCATTTTCAAGTATTGTAATAACTGTTCATGTATTTTTCCACTACATTTTATACCATTCCTCTCAGGTACATGTACCAGTCTCAAGACACCTTTTTCCACCTGAATGACATCAACCAGTGTGCTTCCAACAGCCTACCAGAATACGTCCCTCTTTTCAAGGTCCATCCGATCATGAGGCATATCGTGCTTCATACTCTCCAGGCTGCATCCTCTTGATCAACAAGAGCTTGTTCACCATCATACGACATCTAGGATTCAAACAGTAGCTCCATTTGAAGCCAAAGAAATGGTGAAATTAGTGCTTTGGAGTAGCAGACATATTACAATACTTCTGTTTGAAGTGGATAGCATACACAAGCCATGAAAGGAATGCAGAGATCATCAAGGCTAACTCAATGACCGTCCAGAGAGTGGAAGAACTATCCAAGCCTGTCTATGGGACGAGAAGGAGTGTCATCATGGACTACAGTGCGCGTGTCATCATGGACTACAGTGCGCCTGTCGTCTTCAATGTTCTCAAGGAGAAAAACATTGGAGCCCTCAGGACCATGAGAATGAGCAGAAGGGGCATGGTTAAAGAGCTGCAGGACTTAAGCGTGACTCTCATATACATGTAGGGGTCCATAAATGAACACACAAATATTTTAATCGGCATGTTTTTACAATGTGATTATGGGACAAAACAGATTTTATTTAAATTTTGAATCATTTTCAACACCTTAAAGACAGGGTAGCCCATTTGCAGACATCATGAAACTGTATACCCTTGCAATAACATGTATGACATCTCACAGTCGCAGCTTCTCAAACCTCATCAGGAAAAGTGAAAATCCCTGTTTGCAATGTAGCAACCACGAGCTACATTGATATTGCAGTGTTCGTTCAGCTGTGTGCCGCTTGCCTCAACGTATCACTGTGCAGTGTGACATGCAGTGATTGTATTCATAGGCTGTAGGTTTCGAATGACCCGTACAAAACCTCCAAATCTGGCAATCAAAATAATTCTGCTCAGAGTCAGTTTCCAGATTTATCATTGGGAAGAAATTTATCTGCATGCATTAGGGCTACCCTGTAGTTTTTTCTTCCAATTTCTCTTCCAAACTCATGTATTGTTGGTGTGACAAGTGTAAGTGTTGTTCACTTCATCCATTTCTATTTTTAGAAGTGCATATATCTAGTTATGTACATATATCGTATAAAATACATTTAGACTTCTGTACATTTACAGTTCATTCTCCTTTCTCCCTCATTTTTGTACTGTATGCCTTTTTATTATATTTATTCAAAAATCGGTGTGTTGGGAAGCAAAGCTTCTTTAAATTCTTATGTAGCCTAGTTACTAGGCTGAGGAGTGCATTGTCACAATCGAGTCTTTTAACAACTATGTATGGTAATACAGACTAGGCCCCAAACCCTCTGACTGCCCTGGACTCTCTTCCTCCCCCTGCTATGAAGAGGGTCCAGGGCAGTCAGAGGGATTACGACCTCGTCTGTATTACCAGACATAGTTGTTAACAGACTCGGTTGTGACAATGCGCTCCTCAGCCTAGTAAGTAGGGTAAATGCTTATGATATAGAGAACATTTTTGAATGAAGTGAGAAAGGGAGTGATAAAGAAAAAGGAAAAAAAAAGTGAGAAAGAAATAAAACGTGTGGGATGAGGGATAAACATACCGCCAAGGGGTATGAGGGTGAGAAAGATAGAAGGAATGAGGGGAAAAATGACAGATACAAATAGAGAGAAAGTACAGCTGACAGAAAGAGGAGTGAGAGAGAAAGAGAGAGATAAGCGAGAAAAGGTTGAATGTGAAATATTAAACTTAGCTCTATTCTGTTGCTGTCTTCATTCTTTCATTTCTCTCTCTCACCCACTTTCTCTTCGTACATATTGAAATAAATACATGTACATGTATCATGCTTGTGTATACATGTAGTATCTTCATCTCTATCTATCTCTCCCCCTCTCATTCTTTATCCCCCCCCCCCCCCCGCCTCCACATCTCTCTCAAATCCCTTCGTTTCACATGACGTATTCTTTACAACGCATTTTGAAACCAGTGCCCTGTATAGTGTCTCTCTACCTCCCTCTCACTCTCTCATTCTTTACCCCCCCCCCCCCGCCTCCACATCTCTCTCAAATCCCTTCATCGTTTCACATGACGTATGCTTTACAACGCATTTTGAAACCAGTGCCCTGTATACATGTAGTATCTCTCTTCCTCCCTCTCACTCTCTCATTCTCCCCCCCCCCCTAACATCTCTCTCAAATCCGTTCACGTATGCTTCACAACACATTTTAGAGCATGCAGAGTATAGTATGCATAGTATCTCTCTCTCTCTCTCTCTCTCTCTCTCTCTCTCTCTCTCTCTCTCTCTTTCTCTCTCTCTCTCTTTCTCTCTCTTTCCCTAGCGCGGTCAGTGGACAAGGAGAGCTAATACATGTACATGTATAGCAGCCATACCGCGTTCTGAACTGCTGGATGGCCGCTACGGCAAGCGAAAATATAGGGCCATCCACAACGGTTTGTCTGACGTAGGCTGGTCTGTAAAACAAGACTCAGTCTAACGAAGTCCTAAATTTAAAATAAGTGCAGTTACCAACATCATCATGCGAGGCTCATCTGAGCATTAGAATCATTTACAATTTTTTTAAATTTTTATTTTGAAACATTAGTAACCTGGTGAACAAAATATGGCACGCAAATTACAGACTTCGTTCTTTCACGAACGTGACCTAGTTTCAAACTAAAAGCAAACCACGTTCTTCATAGCGTACGTCCATGGTTCTTCCTAATCGAATAGAATTACATGTATTATAGCATGTGGACCCTAGTAGGATCCATGGACAGACATAGTCCACCTCCTGGACTGTAACTTTGTACGATACGACTACACGTACTAAACACATAACACACTACATCCCCATTACACACATACACACACCCCCTGAATGGTCACATGAAACAACGGGGAAAGTGAATCAGTGGAGGGTTATTTTTAGTTCATTGAGTGCTGGCCGGTACAGGTCAGATAGGTCAAGCCGGGTGCAGAAGAGAGAGAGAGAGAGAGAGAGAGAGAATGGACAGTAGGCCGTTGGGCAATGGTCATTAATATAGTCTATATTTCAGACAGTGGCCACTGAGAGAAACATGCATCTCACAATTGTTCGAATGATACATGTATCTAGAAGGGTATTGTAACTTTTCGCCTGAGTCGGATCGTGTGGTGAAGCGGTGATAGGCTGAAGCTGTCGGGACCCAGTTTGATTGTTGTCCAATCCGGTGTCCGAAAAAAAAGGTCTCATTTTGCTAGGTTATTAATATGTACTCTTTCCCCGTTTTCTTTTTGTTAGCTACATGTATAGGATCTATAAATTCAGGCTGTGTCATTCCTGAGTATACAGCCGAGTCGCCCGGCCGCATTCGATACACAGCGCGACGAAACCCAGATCGTTGCGCTGGGTTTCGTCGCATGTGTATACCAATGAGCGCTGATAAAATACGTCTAGAACCTAGACTAGGCCGTGGCCGGCTGCGACGCTGACCGGCTTGAGTTGGAAAGGTGTCTCCTGTCCTCGATCATGCAGCAATGCTGCTTAGCTACGTGAAGCTCGCATTGACGTTCCATGCGTGCACACCAAGCATGTATGAAGCGTATAGCTTTTTGAACAATTACATGTATCATCAACTAACTTTCCTTCATTTATTCGTGCACGAATCTGTCATCCAAAACATTCATCATGTCCATGAATACGATAATTAACATAGTATTGACATAATTGTGCCAGTTTGCTCCGGTAAGTAAAAGTATTCTGCAGTCCGGTACTGAAAGTGACATACAAGCAGTGTTGCATATAGCCTTAGAACTACAGTACACCAGAGACGCCACTCTGAGTACACTGTAGCCTATTAGGCTGTAAGGTGCATGATGGACACAGTACGGAAGAGCATGGACGAGGATGGGTCTAGGGCATAGTCTGTGTTACCAGACAGTTATTACAGACTGCGTTGTGCCTAGTGCCTCGGCTACCAATACAAGCAACGGAGCGTATTGTATGTCCAAGAGGAGAACTATAAGTCACATAGCGCGGTTGCTCTGTATATGGTCCATGTTCTGATGCTTGAGAAAATTAGGAAAATTAGCCAGTACGGTGGAATCAGTCCGAATGCGTGTACAGATCGAGTGCGGTACGAAACTGACATACACTCTGTGCTTCGCGGTTTCGGGCTAATAAAATGTGTCTAAGAACCTGAGACTATCGCCAGACATGTGCAGCTCAAAGTCTCAAACGGCGTGTTATGAAACGCATACCCAGCATATGTGACACGGTTCTGGAGTTGCGAATAAAGATACATGTAACAGAATATTCGTCCAACTTCCACCACCCTGCTTCTCTCAGCTCAACTCATCAAAGTCTTTAAGAGATTTTATATTTAAAGAAGGGAATACCAATTACCAGTCAACGTTTAATTTATGAACAAGAGCACTGTACACCATCACAAACAATGACGTAAGTTACTTTGAAATGTTGAATAGAATCATGTTTGCCTGCTCGAAAGTTTTGTAACCATCAGTCAATACAAAATACACGATACCATTGTGTGCGGCAAGTGTGGTTACCAGCACTTACGACTTGCTACCCCGCCAACGCAAGGAGAAGAAACACTACAAGAGAATTTCCCAAATTCAATGGGGCATCGCGGCCCGCCCTATCAAGTTAGACGAATCCCCCCAGACCCCCCCCCCCCCCCCCCGCCAGCCCCCCGCGCTTTCACCCACTGAATTATAAATTTCAGTGCTTTCACCGGGCGAGAAAGAAATCCTGTATCGTAGACACTGATCTCCCCACCAGTGATCGTAGAGGGAGCATGAGACATCAACTGAACATGCCGACCATTCTCTGCACACTATGGTAGAGTTTTTGTAGAGTTTTTTTTTTCGATGGCATTACCAGTTATGGCCACTAGAGGGAGCCAAACCGATTATAGAGCCCTTCGTGTGGACAGAGTATTATTGGTGTGAAATATCGACAAGGGTATATCTTGATAATAAAAACAAATTGAACAGTGAATGTACCCGCCAAATGTTAATGAGACTATGTAAATTGAGAGGAGCAAATATGAACATTTTTGGCGAAATACTGGGGGAGAGATCAGTCACAATGTGAACGCCTCCCTTTAAGATGCGAAGTACAATATACCGGGCATACCAGAGGCTCAATTCCTACGTTAAAACGAGACGAAAGTGAAACCAAACACTTTTCATTACATATTCTGTCATTACATCGAATCGCATGTAGCTGTATGGCTTTGCCAAACACATCGTCGTTATATATTCTGGAAGTATAGCATATTCTAAGAAGGCATTTTCTTCTTTAGAATCAAGTGTATACAGCTTCATGGCTTCGCCAAACACTTCGGTCGTTAGATTTTTTTTTTCTTTTTCTTTTTCTTTTTTTTTCTTTTTTTTTTTGGCTTCATGGCTTCGCCAAACACTTCGGTCGTTAGATATTCTTGAATTATATTATATCCTACTGTCCTAAGTGCTCCCTCATGGTTTCTTCGCCAAACACTTCGTCATTAGAAATTCTGGAACTAAAATCATATCCTAAATATTCTTCTCAAGAGACAAAACATATATTTGTCCAATCGCATGGAGCAAGCCTCAAGTTTATATGAACGATATTACACAGTAGGCCTATTGTAGTTTGGCGTCTCTCCTCAAATGACCAGCGTACATAAACTCCTTTTCTGCCTCTTTTTTTCTTCTTTTTCTTCTTAATTGTATTTTTGCTATGATAAGTATATTTGTAATGGATTTTAACTTGTTTTGTATGAGTCATGAAAATCAATAAAATATATGAACATAAAAAATACTCCTATTCAGCTGTTGTGAACTTATTCCTTCTAGCTGTTTGTTCTTGTCTTTACAAGAACAAACTTGCCGTTTGAAGAACTACATAACTGAGTTTCGGAAGCTAGCTATTTCTATGAATAATTGTTCTTTCGGCTTACGCGCGTCATTTGGAAGGCTTCTATCCGGCACTGTTGCCCCGAGCACATGTATGGTAATCAGGCTCCAGAATACCGACCTTAATTAATTGCAATGTGAAGCCTTTGTCTCATTATCCGGCCCTACCCGTGTCACGTTTCCCCTCATTAGTGACTGACGTCTTTCATTTGCGTCACTGCCGCTTTCCTTCAGTAGTCACCTTTTCTACGAGATTACTAGGCTAGGTGCTAAATGCTGTGAGGTGCATGGACACAACCTAGTCTGTTAACAACTATGTCTCGTAACACAGACTATGTCCTAATACCATCCTCGCTCCTCGGGGATGGAGCCAAAGGAGCCATGATGTAATTAGGGCGTAGTCTGTGTTACCAGACATAGTTAATAATAGACTAAGATAATAGACTAATAATAGACCTAGGCTATGAGTCACCACAACTTGTTCTCCGTCTCATGTTCACCCCCCCCCCCCACCCTCTCTCTCTCTCTCTTTTAAGTGTAAATATATCTTCACAGGAAGAGATGATGATGATGATGATAAACCAATCATATTCAACAACATTAGTAATGTCATTAATAATCCACAGTTTCATGTATTGAAAAATCACAATGCCTCCAATTACATAATATTTGTTCAAATGATTTTACTTCTTTTGAAAGGTGTATACATGTAATGTATAAGTTGCGCGCTACGTACGTAAAGAGTATCACTGCATCATATCTTAATATTAATACTGGCCATATTCGCCATATACGCAGAAAAAACGTTTTAAAAAAATCGGCTTTCAGATGCGTTTCATTCAGATGCACTTTATAAAGGATGATACATGTCGGCCTACAGCAATAGCTGAAATATCACAAATTTCCCGAGGTACATTTAACCATGGACCTATCATGGATGGACTGCGCTCGGATAGACTTCCTTTGATCTATGATGACCGTCGCCGCATAAAAATTCAGGACATTCTGGTGTTTTAAACAATACGCTGTATTTCTAATTAGGCAGTGCCTTCCTCGAATAAAAAAAAGAAAATCTGTTTTGAGAATATGTCAACCCTTCAGCCTTCGCTGGAAGTTAAAGGCTGATCTTACACACACTGGGAGTGAGCGAAGGAAAATTTTGATAAAATTGTAGAATTTGGTCCATAACTTTTTCGGACACCTCCGGACACGAAATTGAGGTTGTTTCCATGGAAGGATAATTGTAAGGAAGGATAATTGTAAGGAAATATGACTGCCCAAAGTGCGATATGAAGGCATTTCTCTGACAGGTTTTCTACAGTATACTCACTTTATCACAAAAACGAAGCAACAATATAATTTGAAATTCACAGAATCGTATCATTTTAAGATGTACTACTACTGCACATACACTTCAGTACATGGAGTGCTCCTGAAATCTTCTGCGCATACAGAATATGTATTCCTCTAAATGCATCCAAAATTTGTCTTGCATATTTGGCGGTGGTCGTCACTGGATCAAAGAACCAAACTCGTCAAATATGCTATTGTGCTCTCAATGAACGCGACTGGTGTAGGAATAAATTACCCTTCATGTTGACTCCAGTTTAAACACCTTCCTGATTAAACAAAGAGGAACGACGCCATTTGTATCCTCAATGACAGGGTGTCCCTTTTGCATGTCAATTTATTTTTAAACCATTGAACTTCCCTCCAAATAATAAAACTGGAAACTGGCTTTAACCTAAATTATATCGGTCGCTAGATTTTGAGGAGGTTGTGGGCTGGTCGTGCGAAACCCTATATATACATGTACCCTTGAGACCGGAGACCGCTGTGCACTGTGGGCCACACCATTGTGCGTGCGGTCAATGGAAGTATGTCCGCGGTGCGCGGTGGATAGCGCACTATAGTGAATGTTGTTGGGTTTCAAACGTGAGAAGCGATAGTTTTTAATTTGAATTTCCTGAAAAGCGGGTTCGCGAGGCTATGACTGTGAAATTTCAAACACGTTATTGCTACACACTAAAAAATATAGGGTGCAAATGGGATGCAGAGCACCGAGTTTGAACGTTTCTGCAGTAGAGGGCGTGCATAGAGTGCACAGCCGAGTGAATGTGACGTGGGCTGCAATGCGTGCACCCTATGTTTCCAGGGAATGCATCCCACGATACCTATGTATTCAATGTGAATGAGTACCATATTGTGTGTTGAAATGGCAGCACATAATTACTGTTGATGATTAGAGATGTATAATACAATGAATTTTAAATATTCTCCTGCAGCATTACATTAATGTGTGCCATAGAATAACGTGTTACAAATCTCACCACCATACTCTAAAGACAGGTCTAATGCACCTTCCATTATTTTATTTTATTTGTTTTTGTTTATTTTATTTGTATGATAAACCAGATGTGTATTCTTGCTATTTTAACCTTAGTCTAAGTCATGATGAAATCATGGTTTCAATACATGTTATTACCTTTTAAATATGTCATTGAACAATTTCTTTTATTGAATACATTGTACCTCTTTCGACTTTGTGTGTGTAACCATTAACAGTGGAAGTACTCATAAGTGGAATATAGTAAAGTACTCCATGGAAAGTATGTGATTGTCTGTGTGTGTGTGGGGGGGGGGGGGTGGGGGGAATTCTGCACCCTAATGGGTTCAAATTTGCACTCGACCGGGTGCATACCTCAACCAGGACATGCACAACATTATATCCTAAAGATACAATATTGCACCCTTCTGGGTGCAGGATTGCTCCCTAAAAGGTGCAGCCTTTAAACTGATAGGGTGCACCATTGCACCCCATGAGTAGGATGCTTGACCAGACAAGGTACAGAATTGCACTCCGCCGTGTGCTAAATTGAATCTTGGGGTGCAAAATTGCACCCCACGTGGTGCAGATGTGTACACCATAGGGTGCAACATTGAACTCTACGGGTGCAAAAATGCTTGCTAATTACACTCCTTTGGTGCGGATTTGCACCCTAAAGGATGCAAAACTGAACCTTGGGGTGCAACTTTGCACCATATTGTTGCGTAGGGGTTGTTGTTGCGGGATCAACTATGTAATAAAGTCTACAGTTTGCTTAATTCTGAGTTGAACTTGAAGTAGGACTCGTGGACTCGTGGTACATTACGTTGTAGTGCATTTAATACTCTGATGAATAACTCTCTGTGATGAATACATCTGATGAATCTCTTGCAGTAACTATGGAAATAACTGCTGCTTAAATAACTGCTGAAATAATAACTCTGCTGATATACCTGTGGAACTATAACTGCTTCAAACTCTGTGAGCTCTCTAAATATATACCCTTTCTGTCGCAAGTATGAAGTAAACAATTATAGTGAAATTCATACAGAAGGTCAGATTCTTGGATGCATAGTGATCTCACAGTAACTGCATGCATGAACCTCACCTACGTCATCCTAAAAATGTTATGCAGGCTAGCCCCATAAACTCAAGGGTCATCTGTAACGTTGATGGTAATTCTAGAAAGTGGTCATTACCGTGGACACATTATTTGGGCGGGGGAGTGATAAGAACTTATATCACATAACACTATCATTGGGTGAGGGTATAGCTATAGTGACAAAGCTGTGCACCCTATGGGGTGCAAAGTTGAACCCGTATTATTTTCTTAGTGTGTCGAGTACATTTCTCATTCCTAGTGCCTTGTTTCGTTTTGCAAATTGCTGTAATTCATTTAAACAAACGTTCAGATGAGTAATCACGAATGGAGACAGAATCAATGCGAAAATGCATTTATGACTGTTAGGTCTTCGTTCTACTTATGCATCTTGCAGCGGTTTTATGTTTTATCCAGCTTCCAATAAAACACACTGTACTAGCCTATGGTACATTTTTTCTCCTGCACGGTACATTGTCCTGTCTTTGTGTCTATTTTGTTTGTAATGCATTCTCACATCGCGCCACCTTGAGTTTCAAGGTGGACAGTGCTTTCCTTGTTGTTCTGCAATTGTCTGTATTCTGAAAGAGCGCCACCTAGGGCCATTCATATTTTCCACGGTGTGTTTAGACCATCTACACTTGTAGAGATCAGTGGTTTAGACTGTACGAGGTAGTAGGGCAAAAATTACATGATTGAAAAATAGTGTTAGAAATAATATTTCCAAAATATTTCCTCTAAGCATGGTGTGGTGAACATTGTATGTATACAATTGCTTACAAGAAATATGGCATGGTTTTCTTAAATTTTTACTTGCTTCCTTTTGTCAAAGTAGGGCAGAAAAGACGTCACGCACGATCATGTCTGCTCTATGCCATGAACGACGAGGTCTACATTGTGACGCAGAGGTTGTTTGTGTAGTAATTGCGGAAGGGGCAATCCGCTTTGAACCGGTTCTATCCAGACGGGAGTAGGCTGCTAGGTACATGCATGGGGCACCTGATTATTGGCGGAGAGACAATCACGAGGCCACCCAGTCCCGATTATAGTCGTGCGCCTTTATCTAATCCTTTAATCAACTAGGGAAATTGAGCCGATTCTAATAAAGTATGCGCACAGAGTGTGTACATGTGTATACGTAATTGTGTGTGTGTGTGTGTGTGTGTGTGTGTGTGTATGTGTTGCTGACGAGCGCATATTGATCGATCGAGAAGCTCGATCCCCTATCCGGTTTGGTTTGCGGCTTGATATACATTTGCGGAACGGAATATTACGGGATATGAGCAACGTGAAAGCTAGGGTAGTATGGCCGGCCAGCTGCTGATAGTTTTTCCGAACAGACGAATTTGTCTACCCGGGGGCTCGTTAAATCAGAAGATGAAAATGTGCTACATATAATCCTAAATGGAATAAATAGGTAGCATGATCTTTCGTAATTACTCCGAAAAAACGTATCTGAATAAAAATAAAAACCAATCACTCGGATTAAAACCACGTTATCATTCCGATTAGCCTAATTACCCTATAGTTTCTTTAAGAATTTACAAACCCTATCCTATCTATTTCATTTCAGGAGAATAGGATCTGAGAAATATGTCAATCTTCGAGAGAATCCACACATTTTTACGCAAACTAGTTCTAGCATTTTCACGTACGTCAGGAAATTGCTTCAATCATATTTCTATAATGTTATATCACTTGTAGCGGCTCATTGCAAACAATGATAACAAATTTTATCTGTTCTTCCGGCAAGATCTAGTGTCCGGTGATTCGTTGTTTTTTTTTTATTTGTTATGCGAGATATCGGATATACTCAACGCAAACTCTCCAGCGGAAACAACACTTTTCTATAACCTAGAACTGTACTACGCGATACCTTTTCATAAAGGAAGTTAAATCGCGTAAGTTAGATAAGTCCACACTTTTTATTTGCGTATTGTACATACATATGTTTTACCATCGCTCACGCGGATACAACTATTTGTATTTGTAAAAATGTGCCTAACTGCCTGTAAACATTAATTACACCCTGTGTAACGGAGGCCGAAATGAACTATCCCTGACAATCAACATTATAGGACCCCTCTTCCTCTTTAAGATTAACTTTAATGTGCCATTGAGGTATTTTTGCATATATCCCAATATAACATTTTGTTTGGCACCTAGAAGTCGCTAAGACCGCCGCGACCCCCGCCGCTTAATTGTCATTTTTTTAATTGAAACGTGTCCCCCCGCAGGAATGAAATTATTACCCGGGCTGTCCACTTTAAGAGTTTCCGTTAAGAAGGAAGATGCCCCTTTGCCAAGAATAATCCATGTATATGTCTACTCTAACCCCCGCCACATATGTTTTCGCACCCATCTCTATGATTGAAGATTTACGTTAAGTGCCCGATCGTGAAAAAAAAGGTAACCTTTTATTTTAATTGAGAGGACATTTCAAAGACCAGTCTGCACAACTCGTTCATTTAAAAGGGGGGACGTTCTCAATGGGCACGTGCACATTAAAACCGGTTACAGTTCGATATTCCGAAGGTTCGTTTTTCTGAAGGATCGTTATTAATTCCGAGGTTCGTAATTTCAAAACACGTAAATTGCCTATGCCTCGATGTTCGATCGTTAGTCCGAAAACGAAAAAGGGTTCGTTAATCCGAACATTTTTGTGGCGTTTTAAGGTATAACCCTATACAACCATTATATTAATCCTGCCATAATCCTATACGTTATCCTATATACCCCCCTCCTACCGTATCTTCAACACGCTCACTTTCATATATAAAAATTATATAGTATTACGGTAATATATGCTCCAAAGAAATATTCGTTAGTACAGCTAAAGATGAATATTTTGTCTGCACTCAGGTGGCATTTATTGTTTTAATGTCTAAATTTCTAAATGTTGAATGGAATGTTTGCTTAAATATTCCTTCTATATGTACCGTTTATCTATTAAAATGTACAAAAATATGACACAAGTCAATAGGCCTAATGCATGAATGAATATTCATGAGCATCTGAGTACGAAGACGCGCAGGACCTATAAGAAAAGCGTTTAGCAAACGTCCTATACATCAAACGTTCTGTAAACGTCCTGTACAAAACATTTAGTTTTGTAACGTCCAAAAACGTTTTTAAAACGTTCTCAAAAAACCTAACATAAAGTCAAAACTTTAACGTTATATGGAGACCGGGCCAGGAAAAGTGGGACACCTCCTAGTATCTAGAAAAGTTTTCAACCAATCAGATTACTGGTCTTAGCCCCTGATAGGTTTTAGAGTAGCACATGGAAACAACAGCGCAAGAAATCTGCTGCAAAGTGTAATTTTGAATTAATTTTATTTTTTCACACTTTTTTGTTTAGTTTTTTGTTGTCAGTTCAAAGTACTTTTTGGATTTATTATTATAGATTTAGCAGACACTTACCATGTTATCTAGGCCCTGTTAGTGGTGATAATTTAGATTTTAAGTTTTTGCAAAAATGTGCACATTTTGAAGTAAGCCGCCACTTTTATTTTTGTGTGTGTGTTGGGGTTAAACTGGGACAACACTGTTCCACTTCTTACTGTCCCACTTCTCCCAACTGTGTCCCATGCACCTCACCCCATTTTCCTACTTTTCCCTACCCCCCCCCACCCCACCCCATTTACCCCAGCTAATGTCCCACTTCTCCCCGCTCAGATCTTGTTACAAATCAATGATTACACAAATATGAGACTTGCAGCAATATAAATCAACAACCCATCATGTACGTGGCCTAGCATCGGTATAAGGTACCAAACATAAGTTCCCTATTCTGAATCAAAGAAGATAGAAAATCCATCAAATGGTAATTTTTGCCCCACTTTACCCCGGTCTCCCCTAGCTAGGCCTAATTATGAGCTCAGACCTAGTGCTCGCATTATTAATTTTCCCATCCATGCAGAACCTTCATAATCAAGCCTACTTATTTTGACAAGGACTGTCAAATACTACACAATTATGTCTACAACCCAGTCGCCTCGCCCGCGCGAAAAAGAATCGGGTACGGTAATCGAATGCCGAAACCACAACCACATACCGGGCTATATTTACAACCGCCCGCCAAATTCAAAACACCTCTCAATCTCGGCTTGATCGTATACATGTATATCGCAGGCCATCTCTCGCTCGCAGAGTGCTCCGATACAGCTATAAAGTCCAGCCGCCCGCGCGTTCTGCTGGGCCAGCATAGCAGCGTGCATGTTCACCTTTAACTCGAGCTGTACATATCATGCCGTCCGCCGCATCGTACAGCTTGCTCACCAAGTACGCCCAGCAGGCGTTGAAGATAAGACGCATACGTAAGGGCTGTGGTACATCTCAGCTTGCTGCGCCGTTAACAAAACTTTGATTCGATCTTCTTAGATCTCCGCTTCGATTCCATCTTTGTGTACATACGACTGTGCTGTGAATGTGATACGTATAAGCAGCAGTAGGCCTACCGAGTGTGCATCTACAAAAGGCGATAACTGACCAATGCATGCACTATGTCCTGCGCCCGGTCCTGCGCCGCAGAGTTGTACTTAAAGACCAACCTTGGTAAGTTCGTTTACTAGTATAGTTAGCAGCAAAAACAGTAGAGCGCTGCGAAGCATCGAAAGACTGATTACTCTCTCGTATTTTGCACACAAAAAAAGTAGTACGCCATGTGGCCTGGGGTGATACCGCCGCCATTTTAGTATGCAGAGCAGCGCGTTGGCTCCATACCTTGATGTTTGTACACACGATAGTAAGGAAATAATCAACGTTGGTTTAGGTGATGGGACGATCGACGATCACTTCCGAGGCGATCGATCTGGATGTACATGTAGCTATATCTTTCCGAAGCGTAAGCTGAGGAAAGATAGCGTATATAAAGCGTATGTAGAGATCGCCGAGGATGTGATAGTTCGTCTCATTGCCTGAAACCAAAAGTTGATTATTTGCTTCATATTCCACATCTGATACCAACAATCTTTACAATAAATGGCAATTTACGTACGTACAAAAGCGTTCGGGTCGGTGCGGCTACAGCATGATCGTACTTTTGGTTTCATATATTCACGCGACGCTCTGAAACCCGGAAGCAAATTGACTTTGTGCACGTTGCGATATATAGACTCTACAAATTCCAACGAACAATATGCCATATATAGTGACGCTAAGTCGTAAGATTTTGCGGCAAAGCAAGAAGTAATCGAAATTCGCTTGCCTGTGCGGTATCGGTGAGAAAATAGATCCCCCGAGAATACCTTTCATAAGTCATATAAAATATAGGAAAGTGACATTCTAGGTCAATTTTGGTACGAGGTGATAAAGAATTTTTTAGATTCTTGCCGCCCACGTGATCCAATATAAGATCACTTTTAGTTATAGTAGGCCGGCTACAGGTATACAGTAGCCCAACTATATAGACCACGGCACTAGCACTGCGCTGCTTCGCTTCATACATTCTTGATTTTACTCGGCCTGCATAGCCGTGTTAAAGGCCAATTTCTTATTTTAAGAAGTATAGACAAGTATTAACAAATCATTAACTCGAATTTTAATTATTCGTGTTTATACAGCTATAGCCGGATGTCCGGCGGATCAAGATCGAGATTATTTGTGTACTTCGTACGGATTCATTGATATTTAAATGATGTAGTCTAGTACCTAATTCGAGCTTTTGGTCTAGACCAGGAGCCCGTAGATGTAATTTTATTAGGCCACCGAGAATTTGGTAAGGTTCTCGAGGTAGATTTGTACAGTTTTATGACTTTATGTGTGTATATGTGTCAAACTGGTACAGAACAGCCACTCCAAAAGGGAAACAATTAAAGGAACAGTAAACCATGAAATTGTTTTATTTTCAATGAAAGGAGACACATGAAAGAAACATAAAGTAATAAAGAAGGTTTGATGGAAATCCGTCAAAGGATAAGAAAGTCATGATCTTTTAAAGTTTTGATTTTGTGACGTCACGTGCGACGTGTTCCAGCTCCCATATGTTGTGCACAATTTTTTTTTTTCAACAATTTGAATTTTCTCAAAAGATGTATCCTTTTTTTCATGTGCATTTGATGCATCATTAGAAACATGTTTCTACGCACTTACCTGTATTAACAAATATAATTCAGCTATATGGATTTTAGTGAAAGGGCTTTCTGGGGTAATTTCAATTTACAAGGTTTTCTTAATTAGCCCCGTACTACCCTTAGCTCCGTACTATCCTTTTCCCCGTACTATTTTTGAAGCTTTTCACACTGGCATTTCTTAGCCCCGTACTATTCCTTAAACCCGACTAGCTGTTCTCACTCAAATCGTTAGCCCGGACTTTCTCGACAGCTTATGAATATTTATGAGTGTACGTCTTGTACACCTGCTCTTTACCCCTCCGCATCAAGGTCACTCGCCCGTCGGGCATTATCTGATTGGTCTCGGCGTTTCGGCCTTGAAAGCAGACACCGCATTTCCTTAGCCCCATACTATTTTTCGTTTCTGCTCTCACTTGGGCTCTTATCCCCGGACTATTTAGCTTGGCCCTGCAATTGCGGATCCCGGATTATTGGTGGGGCTAGCCCACTTTGGTAAAGACAATTGAGAACAGAAACAGGTCTAAGCTTAGCCCCGTACTATAGGTGGGGCTAAGGCTTAGCCCCACCTATAGTTCGGGGCTAAGGAAATTTTTGCAAGTGAGCAGCATAAAAAAAGTGGTCCTTCTGTCCTTGGCTATGATTGCCTGCAAACGGAGAGAGAGTGAGAGAGAGAAAGCGAAAGTGTGTGTGTGTGTGGGACACTAAAGGGAGGGGTCTGGTGAGATCCTTACACTAAGTACTATACTGTTTAATCACATTGACGATTAATGTTAAACTTTTTTGTTACAGAAATCTCTGCATTGGTGCAAACATAGCTGGTATTGTTCTGACTTCTGAAGCAATTTTACTTCAGTCATGCATACGAGTTATGGTAGATTAATTTTGTTTCAGTCACATGTAATTTCAATTAAATTATACATGTATTTGAGATTAACTGCATTTGATTTGTTTATGTCGTTTTGTGTGTTCAGGGATATTTGTCATTTAGCATGGGTTGATATTATTTGTTTGATATGTTCAAAGTGATGAATACACATTTGTTACATGATGAACAAATTACGAGGTTGTCATCTAAGTGGGGGAACGGGTATGAATTATACACCACTATATTAGTGAGTATGGCTATAATAAGAGAACTATATCATCAAATAGACTGATGTAGATGTGTTACATGTACTCAATAAATGATTTAAATGAGTTAAAGCTATAGTTTTGTCCGAAATATTGAGGAAATAAGTTTGTTCCTGTTTGTGACATGTATAAAAATTAGGTAATTTTTAGCATCGTTAGTGTTGCCCTCGAAGTCTTATTCTCCTCTTTATTATGTTGACTGAAGTTCAGACAAGAACCTCTAAAATGCAAATCGTTTCCACGGAATCAAGAATTAAACCTTTGGAAGAAGGGCTTGATCATTCCGCTAAAACACGTCATGTCAGCACCAGTGGAGTTGAGAGGCCCGGAGAATATTGGTAAAAGAGATTTTCTTTAAAAAATGGATGTTTGGTCATAAAATCTACTCTCCACCCAAGGCTAAGCTTGACCAGAGTTGTAAGTAGGGTGGGCCATTCTCAGTGTAATGTATTTCAGAGTATAGAGAGAATCAATTTATGTAGAAAGAAAAGGTCAGTGATGATGTCATCTATAATGTACAAGAATTTGGCCAATGTTATCTATCAAGAAGGAAGGATTAGAGCAATTAAAGAGGCCGGCCTAAAGCTTGGTGTAAATGCAAAGGAGGCCCGAGGCCGGCCCCGATTTGGGGTCACCTCTGGAGGTTGTCTCGGGCCGGCCCGAGGCCGGCCTAAATGCGGCGTAAATGCGGCCGGCCTCGGGCCGGCCTAAATTGGAGGCCCAAGGCCCTCAATTGTGTGCATTTACACCGGCCTCGGGCCGGCCCGAAGCTTGGTGTAAATGCAAAGGAGGCCCGAGGCCGACCCCAATTTGAGGCCTCCTTTCTTAACCTCGCCGCACCTGTTACACCGCATTTAGGCCGGCCCAAGGCCTCCTTTCCATTTACACCGCATTTAGGCCGGCCTAGAGGTGGCCCCAAATCGGGGCCGGCCTCGGGCCTCCTTTGCATTTACACCAAGCTTTAGGCCAGCCTCGGGCCGGCCTGAGGCCGGCCTTTTAGCTTGGTGTAAATGGGGTTACCAGTTTGTCTCCCAATCATCCCAAGTTTGGCTCAGCTTTGAGTTGAGCTCCACATGAGTTCGGCCCCCAATCCACGAGGTTCGGCTCTCCCCTCCACCCCCCCCCCCACCCCCCCCCCACCCCCCCCCCCCCCCCCCCCCCCCCCAGTACCGAGTCAAGTCAAGTGCAGCAGATATGGAAGTGTATTAATTGTAACCCGTGGGCAACTAGAACATTTACGACAGTACGACAGAGAGAACAGAGAATCATTTGAGAATAAGAGTTAAACTATTGTTCGAGCTGTACATCCTATCATGTACCCTGAATTAATTCCTAGTTTCCCCGAGTGTTTCCGAGTTCCAAAGCGACTACACTTGGCTGGAAAATTATTCAACCCCCCCCCCCCCCCCCCCCCCATCCCCACCCCCATCTCATTTTTAACATTCTGTCATAATGAATAACATTGGAACAGTAGATTGCTACTAAACCATTAAGATCGTTAGCAAACAGTTAATAATAAAGAATACTAGAGAAAAGAAAACAAATTTTACCTCGTAGTTCATCTGAAATTGCAATTTGCGCCCAAAAAAGCATGTTGCAAAATTATTCAACCCCCTATTTACACACAAGAAAGGAATGCACAAATAATAATTCTGAGGTGGGTGCTGATTTGATGTATCCACCACCTGAAAATGGAACCTTTATATGCACAACAAACAAGTTGTAACGTCATTCAACCCAGATGGGTGGTTCTTTTAGTACGTTGTGCAACATCCATCTGCTGCATGACCTCCTGCAGACGAGATGAATAGCTCTCACAAGCTTCTTTTCAAGTTCCGTGGGGATTTTGGCCCATTCCTCACGCGCAATGGTCTCAAGGTCAGCGATGCTTGTAGGTCTACGTGCTGCAACAGCTTTCTTCAGATCCCACCACAAATTCTCCATTGAGTTTAGGTCTGGAGACTGCAATAGCCACTCAAGGACCATGGGCCAAAATCCCCGAGGGTTGTGAGAAGCTTGTGAGAGGCTATATTTCATATCGTCTGCAGGAGGTCATTGCAGCAAATGGATGCTGCAATGACCTCCTGCAGACGATATGAATAGCGATATGAAAATACTATGAGACCCACCCATCTGGTTTGAATGACGGTACAACTTGTTTGATGTGCATATAAAGGTTCCAGTTTCAGGTGGAGGGTAAAGAAAATCAGCATTCACCCCAGAATATATGCACTAAATTTTCATTATTTGTGCATTCCTTTCTTGTGTATAAATAGGGGGTTGAATAATTTTGCAACATGCTGTTTGGGCGCAAATTGAAATTTCATATGAACTATGAAATAAAATTTGAATTTTTTCTCCGGTAATCTTTAGTAATTAACTGTCTGCTAACTATCCGTAGCAGCCTGCTGTTGCAATGGTATTCATTATGACAGAATGTCAAAAATGAGAGGGGGTTGAATAATTTTGCTGCCAACTGCATAATTTGACCCTTATTGCCAGTAGAGCTGATCGAGACATTTGATCATCCCCGTGTTCCAGAGAAGTGTCGTCCCGTCTAACGTCCAAATTTGACCACGTTCAAGGGAGAGCGATCCCGATAACATCCCCGAGCTAGAGCATCCACAATATAGTACCAAAGTGTTGTCACATGAGCATTATTAGACAACTTGTCCCGAACTATATGGATACCGGGACTTTCATGAGCCCCGTTCATATACCATAATCATGATAATACTGCTATTATTACCGATGAACGTCGGCAAGAAAGTTTCCAGTGAACTTTATATAACGCTGTCCATACATAGCAAAAAAAAAAAAAAAAAACGTAAGTAATGCCGTAATAATAGTGTTTTGGAGAGCTGGACTCTCTCCACACCCTCCACACCTCTATACCTCTATTCAACTCCTGCACCTAGTATCAATTATCATACGGATGTTTAAGTTACATGGATTCAGTGTACTCTTCTTCTAATCACAAAAGAATGCTTTACAAAGATTTTCTCTCATGCTCACATCCGCCGATCCTCTGCGGATCGGCGGATTTTTGACGTATTAAAAAAAAACCTAGGATGCGTAAAGAATTTGGGGAAATATCCTGACCCCATATGCATGCGCAGTTCATGGTATACCTTCAATGCATCTTTAGAGATTCAATGGAGGAATATTGTTACAAAAAGGTAAAAAGTCTCTAAACGTGATATCAAGTTGAAGATGTGCCGCGTTTGCTCACTTTGCTGAATGGTTCCCGATCATATATAGCACCACAGAATGATGGTACAATTAAACCCGCATGGTGGATTCATCGCTAATGGTATTGGCGCGCGCGCATGTGTGTGTGTGTATGTGTGTGTGTTTGTGTTCGCGTGCGAGGTTATCGGCTTTTGAGCGTCCTCGCTTAGCACCAGTGTCAGCGACAATAGGCATACTAAACATGGAAAATTCCGTTCACGTAAATACCCCCCTCCCCCCATCCGCGTTGCATACGGCAGACATTATGATGTAGTCTTTCTATCAATTGAAGGCTCATTTCGTTTCTTACCAGGCTTGCATCAATTACATGTAATGACATGTGTTCAGTCTGCAACATTCAAACCACAACGATATTTTGAAATATATGAACTAGTTATTATTATATTTTGTTTCTTTAAAGACAGGATAGCCGTTTGCATAAGTCATAAAGTTCGGCTGGACTCAGCAGTAGGCCTATACCCTACGATAAGGTTTGTGAAATTTCACAGCCACTGCTTAACGAATCTTTTCAGGACAACTGAAGAACTATTCTCATTGTAGCAGACAGCGCGGTCCGATGTGTGCTGATCGATTGATGTCTTGGCCTCTAGGGACCGTGGAGATTTTTGACGATCCGCCCCAAACCTAGTCCAAATATAGCTATCAACATGAGTCCGCTCAAAGTCGGTTTCCAGCTATTATTGGGAGGAAAGTTCTTACACAGTTTTTTTTTTCTTCGGATGATCAATACCGTGCGTTTTGTTTTTACAAAAGTTCATTTTAAATTGAAAGGTTATATATGTTGTTCAAAAAAATTACTACTGAATATCAATGACATTTAAAGGTAGTGTAGCCTATTTGCAAATGCTCCACTGATCATCGCTTTGTATAGGTCTTCTTCAGTTTATACGCACCGCGTAGAAAGTCGTCCCAGAATGCACCGACAGCAACATTCGGATTTTATTCGCAGTCATGTCCTCTTCCGGTCCAGACCGGAAACGGACATAACTATGAACAAAATTCGAATGCGACTGTACGCGTGTATCATGGGACTTTGCATTTTATTTTGCTACTGTGATAGCATCAGCTTCAGACATTGGCCGATCGAGATAGCCGTCTCTCATTGAGGTATTACTAACATTGTGTCAACCCGCAGAAAAAAATGTTACCGACATTTTATTAAGAAACATAAAAAGAATCGTATAGCGAACAGAGTCCGCACACAAACAGAACTATGCCGAACCACAATAAAGAATGGTCGTTTAGCGAACAGGGCCGTTCACGCACACTTTTTAGTCTACACCGAAAACGTCGCATTGAAGCGCAGATTGCTACTGCGCATGTTGTATGCTATCTTCCCGTCTTCGGTGAGCGCGCGCACGTGATTTAGTCGGGTCTCATTTTGCGCGAGCGGTCACGCTGCACTGAGCTCCGCCCGTACAGTTTTATACAACGCATCGTTAGAGAGCGTCCACACTGTGAGCGTCCACGCGGTTAACTGTTGTTTCTGTGTACCGTCCTAGTTCGAATTAAGCGATGCTCAGAATCTAGGTTCTTTATACGATGTTTCGTTATATGACATATCGTCAGTTAACGTCCACACATATATATTTCCATCGTAGGTCATATAGCTATAAATGACCAGAATCTACCGGTGTGATATGCTTGGTGGTTTCTGACAAGAGCACCACAATATGCTGGTACAATACACCCATGGCAGAGTTAATGTCGATCATGGTGTGCAGCTCAACATCATGCAGTCATCTTGAATGTGATGTGTATGTATACAGTGTGTGTGTGTGTGTGTGTGTGTGTGTGTGTTTATGTGTATGTGTGTGTGCATGTGTTTATGTTTGCTTGTTCGTTTTTGTTTTCATCCGTGCGAGGCCGTCCCCCAAGCAATTGACACTTCGCCAGCGGATATTCCAACCGGTGCGGGGAGTGAGCACAGTAAATTCAATGGAAAATTCCGCCCACAAACCTCTTGACGCAGATCCGCATGACATACGGCAGACATAATCTTTCGGTTTCACTATCGTTGTCCAGGGTATACGGAGAGTTAGCCTACCCAGGGGGCCTACCCACCAGATTCCAATTATATCTTAAGACCAGCTTGTCTATATAGCTGCCATATATGATGTTTGTATGTATGTTCAATGTCGTCCGTGTTGTTATATCTAACTACATGGAATTTATTGAAAGGGATGCATTTGCTGATAAAGTCAGGTAGCATTCAATTCTGCGGCGAATTAATCAAAATTCGCTGCCTGCAGTCGAACAAATTGGGGTGTGGCGTTCTATACATGTGTGATTCAGATCAGAAGAGAACCTGATTTGTAAGTTTTAGGTCACCGTATTAATTTACTGACGGGTGGACGAAGGTTTGTGCCTGCTAACAAGGCTGGACAAGCTGTAGCCTTTATCAAGGCCCCCTCAAGGCTAGCTACCTGATAACGGTTGACGCGAGAAGATCGACTGACCGGCTACCGGCAGTGCGGCGGCCTTTCCATCGAATATTAGCCGCAAATGGCCTAAAAGGCTTGCGCTGCTGTAGTGTTACCTTCGCATCCTTTTTTTTCGTTCAGATCGATTCGGATAAACTGATTAACAATATTTATTATTAGCCTCGGCTTCTAAGCTCTTTATCATTTCCTATCCAAAACATCACAGGTATAGAGGTATATGCAATTAGAGGCTGCTACTGACGTATTGACAAGGCTGATCATCTTGTCCCCTTGTAATTCGGAGAACTAGAGAGTGATTTGGCAACTGCAATTTGACATGTTGTGCATATTTTGGATTAGAAATACCCAATAGCCTGGAAGCTAGGCTAACGTTGTGCAGTGTAACGTCCTTTCGTAAATTTAGGAGATGTTCCTGACGAACGTGCCAGGGTAGCCTGGCTTTCATGTTATGTGACATAGTCCAAACCATAGGCTCACATTGTGATTTCCTACTACTAGTTCTAGCCTCTTCTCTTGATTCATAAAGAGAAAACGCTCTAAAAGAATTCCCGAAATTGCTTATAGAGTTATCCAGATCTGTATTTACTCCTTCGTAAATGTTTTCTGAATATCTCGTTAGGGATGAGCTAGGCGAGGGACAGAATAACATAAAAAGAGAGACGTATGTCCACGTATATAACAGAACAGGTAGAATTGCATCTGGTGTGGTGGCGATACGTGGTTGACCTAACCTCCTTCTTCCGGAACACTGCATAATTATGAATGTACCATGGAGCTATTATTATACACCTCGTCGATTCTGCGCGCGTGGGCAATTGAACAACGAGTGATTTGTTGTATGACGCTGCGCGCACGCCACGATATCACAGTGACGAATACGTGCACACAGCCGTGTTGTCATACACTGTTGATGGTTCCTCGTGTGCATGCTGGCCTAGTCGGGCAATGGGCTATAGAGTGCTGCTGGCGCACGTGCATTGAGACTCGTACTGTCATTCATACGTGTAAGTGACCTACCGTGTTTTGAGTGCTCCACTTAACTTATATTATATGTTACACTTCTTTTACGCTGTGCTTTTTTGCATGCATGTTTGTCTTCCTTTTTTTTGTTAATGTGACGTCGTGAACATATTTATTTATCCAAGGAAATACTAGGATGATCGATGCACAAATATATTACGCTAATTGGTAGCAGACTCGATCGACGTGTGCAACCTAGCAGTGCACCAATTGGGCTGTATGACTTCGACGGTAGAGTTTTATCTCATATGTCAGCTAAAGCAGCCAAGCAATGTGGGTTAGTGAGCAGGGAGGTCCTGCCACAGCACACAGGGTTAGAACATGTTCTTGCATGGGTCTCCACTTGGCCACAAAGACGAATCAAGGTCAGAGTCTGTGATGCATGTTTGATGCAAGCGATCAGCACACAGGACCTAAGTAGCGTATTGAGTTGAACCCGAGGGTTCAGGTGTTTGGCAGGAGGGTTTAATTGGTCGATGACCATGCAGAACTTTATGCATGGCTGTAGCCACTCCGGCGCAGCTGGTGGTATACTGGGTACTGGGTACTGGTGGTATACTGGTTCACGTACGTGACCGCAATCTGCATCGACCCTCGATCCTAATAGAGGATTTCGTGTAGGTGCTTTTGATGAATGGCTTTGAATGAACAACCGTCTATGTACAGATGTTGTTGCGATGGGTGTAGGGTGGTTGAATCCAGCAGAGAAATGGCAGTATAGCGGATGCAGCCGTCGAGATGAGTATCATTGCTTCATGAAGAAGCACAACTACTCCACGGGTGTTGAACACATTATGTCTATATATACCCTAGTCTTAATAAAATAGTCAAAAAATAGTTTTAAAAATAGTTAAAAAATAGACCAAAAATAGTAAAAAAAATAGCAATAAAATATATTTTTTCTCTATTTTCTTTCCCTAAAAATAGTCAAAAAATAGTAAAAAAATATATAGGAAATAGGATAAAAATAGAAAAAAAGACTATTTTTTTCCTATATGTTTTGGAACGAGTAAAAAATAGCGAAAAAATAGAGAAGTCTCGGAAAATATATAATAAATATATTTCAAGAAATATATTTTTCCCCTATTTTTTTAGTTACAAGCCTATTTTTCTCCTACTTTTTTCAGAGAAGGTATTTTTTGACATGTTAATCTATTTTTCTTCTATTTTTGTTACTGAGTGATGTATATTGTTGTATGTGTTGTTTATGGATTGATACACACTGTAATATTGATCCATTCAAAGATACTTCTCAAACCACTCTCCCAGTTCCAGTGCACCACTTCAGAGTCAACCATTCTCTCATTGTCATAGTCATTGTGCAAATGGATTGTGTTAAAGAAGCCCTCAGTGGTTACACCATATAAACTTATACTCTCAGAATCGATCACCCAGCCTCTTGATCACTGAAGTCCATAAACGTCTTGACGGACTGAATGAGAAACAAAATTATATAGTAAAAAAAAATTTAATAACAAAACAATTATTGTACAATGTTAGGATATATCACAATCTCCAATGTTTCTAATATCTCCATTACGAGTTGTCAGCTTCATTCACGTAAAAATTAAATGCAGTTATATGGTTTAATTTTATAGTAAGCAGTCACATGAAAGAGGTAGAATATGAAATACATAGCAGCTACATGTATGAGTATACATGTACTTACAATGACATAATGGCATAATAGCCGACCTGATTTATGATGACAACATGATGATCCTACATTGAATAAATTAAGAATCACATTAAACTCTTTTTTAAACTAAAGAAATAACAATTTGAAACAGAACACACTGAAGCAAACTGGTAGAGGCCAGTTGATGGTCTCGATCTGCACCACTATGTAGTTGCACTCGTTCCATGTTAATGATGAGGAAGTCGATCAGCACGTCAATGACGAGAAGCTTGTTGCCCAAGTCTCGACCACCTAATCCTTGGTGAGAATCACCCTCTCCTGAGGACGTTTGGAGCTGAAAAAGCACACACACAATAAAAAAACATGATTAATAGATGTATCTTGATTTCCACAGCAATATTAATTTGTGTGCTGTACTAAATTGCGTGAGTATATGTTATTTTCTTGAAAATATGGCATTCCACAACCTGCAATAGTATAAAACGGTTGCTAATTAGCTTAATATTCATAGTCCTGCAGGTCAATTTCTTATATTTTGTATTTTTTTTAATGTGTACAGTTCACAATAAAACAAAAATTGGGACGTCATGGTTATCATCACTCAATAAAATGTCGGATCAATGGAAATGAATTCATGGTGGATTGATGCACCATGTAATATCTTGGCTCAAGATTTGAAGTTAACATGCCAAAATTTATGCAAAAATATTGCATTGCAATACATGTATTGAAATATTACCACAAACAACAATCAACAACATCTATGACACTTATCTCTCTTGATGTGTCGTTTGTTGCCGATGGCAGCATGGAGGAACACAAACAGGCAGAGACAGTACCAGATCGCCTTCCCTCATTTGGACAAGAAGATTATGTAGCCCTGAGAACATAAAGAGAAAACAAATTATTAAAAATATGTTGAAAGTCATAAGAAGTAACTTTTTAATCAAGATAGTGCAAATTACTACGTACATAGTTGGGTTTTTTAAAACTAAAAGCATGTGCCCCGTAAAAGAACAAAGATATAGAATGTATGTGTATAATTAAACATTTTACTGGCATGCAAATGCTAGAAATACCATTTATTTTTGAGCATGAAAAACAAAATTGATAACATTTAATACATGTATCAGATAGTCTAGTTAATTGTGGTGAAAGAAGGGCTTGTTTCACATTTCATTGTACTAAGTTAGTCATGCCACATCACGTACATGTCGTTTTATTCTACTAATTGCTCCAGCATTCTTCAATTCATGACTGGGACTAAAATTAATGATCATCCGGCCAAGTGTCCAGCATGCATGCTTACTGCTTTGGTAATTTTCAGTCAGATTTCATTCTCTATAACATTTGAATTGCCCTCAATATGTTGCAACATAATTATAATTCACCAAAGTTTTAAAGATATCATCACCTTAAATCGATTGCCTAAGAGCACTTTAATTTAGTACCTTTAAATTATGATTGATGTTTTACACAGCATTAACTATGGAAAGTGAGTTATATACGTGTACTAATTACAAACCTGTGTTCCTCCAGGGCATGGGATATTCCACAATCCCCACTGCTGTAGACATTCCAGGGGGTGATAGTACATGTGTGTTGTACCAGCATGCTCTATTTATCTTTGTAGTGGCTACCCTCCCTCCATGTACAAATCTGAAGAAATTAAAAAGGGAATAAATAAATCACATCAGTATTTTAGACAGCATAATTTAACATATCAGCAATGAGCTATTTAAATGAACACATCACATATGTGATGGCTTTCCATTTTGAAGAAAGAAGGTCAGGGTGAATCTTAGTTCTTGCCTATCATCCGTAACGAGGTAAATCATAGATTCCACCACCATCAGTTAGCAGCCGTTTTTCACAACGTACTCCTTACTCCTAGCTAGCCCTATGAGGAAATCCACGCTGTATAGCGTGGGGTATATGCTCCGTCGAGCATTTTAAAATCACATCATTTTGGTTTGCAAAGCCGTTTGGGAAAATGGCTGCATAATAGAAATCACAAAAATCTTCTGCCTTACCAAGTTAGTATAATCCTTAAGCCAGCTGGCATTTCTGTGTCAAAATCAGCAATTTAGATAGGTATATTTTTGCATACTTTTGCTGGCTTCAAAAAATCCGCTTCCGTTATCGATATGCAGGCGCTCGTACATTTTGAATGAGGCTTGATATTGATACCAACAAGGCTTAGTATTGATGACACATACTGTTTTGAAACCAGCAAAAGTTAGAATGTGAAAATTACATACCCGTCTATAATCACTGTGGCACAGAAAGCAACCTTTCAGGTACCTGTTACGCTGGCTAAAAAAGATACTTGGTAAGACTAAGAGTATTTTTGTGATTTTTACCAAGCCATTTTCCAAATGTTTACCAAACCAAAATGTGTGCAATAGATTCGAGTTTCGAGTTACGTACAGAATTGCCAAAATCAACAACTAATCAAATCACTGCTAATCTCGACTCTCTTGCTCCAAAGCCAGCTCATGTTTGAGCGGGCTGGTCGCAGTTAAACCTAGCTAATTACTCCATGCATACCTATGACCAACAATCATGCATGCTCACTAACAAAGTAGACGTAGAATAGATCTAGATCTACAATGTAATTGTTTGGCACAAACAAGACTTGACAAGACTGTGGTCAGCACCCCGTCCCCAAAACGTGAGTCAAGATAATGATTTTTATCCTACACAGTAGGATCTAGAGTAACTAACTTGACTACAATAGCACTTGAGAATATCACGGAAGACAGGAATAATTAAAACGGTCGACAGGATAACTCTTGTACACGTACAATACTAACACCATTGTTAGTACATGGGGATAGCTATATGGGCTAGCTTGCAGAGCTGTTTGTCAGCTAGTGTGACTCTACTCTAGTGACAATGATTATGTAAGAAACATGTACTATATTCAACTTCACAATAATCCTATCCTAGTAAATACCATAAGGCCTTACCTGATGTTGCTTGACTTTGTAGGATATTACAGAGATGAAGATGGTATATTTTGCCCCTCCAACCGCCAGACACATTCTGATGTTTTCAAAATTTGTAACCTGCCAGCCGGCCAGCTGCAGCTAGGGCTCCTATTGGTTGCCAAAAATAGCCCAATCCTAGACCCAGCTAGCTGCACTCTGCATGCAAGGTACATTATACACCACACACACACACACACACACACACACACACACACACACAGACACACACACACAAACACACACAGCCCGCCCTTTGGTACATGTCAACTAGTCTTTTGTGCAGACCTGGATGGGTTTCATGACATAACCATGCAGTGAAAATCATTCTTTACATTATAACACATGCCAGGTAGCATAGTATTTCCCAAAGGGTCTAAATGATTTTGTTTAATCTCAATTCTGTGCACCTCACAGCCTATAGTACTGAGGCTAAATTGCTGCCAACTTGAGGATCAAACAGTCTATTCGAAATTATGTCTGGTAACAGAGACTATGCCCCAATCCCATCCTTGCCACAGAGCTAGAAAGCCTATGTTTTAGTTCCTTGATCCTCGCTCCTCAGTCAGAGGAACTATGATGTCATAGTCTAGGGCGTAGTCTGTGTTACCAGACCTAGTTGTTAATAGACTGGGTAGCGCTGTCACCTCAGACCCTTTGTACCTAAGCTACAATTTACCTGTAGCAACAATTATGTGTACCACGAAACATAACATTTACATGACACTTTCTAAAATTCTCTTATGGTGAAAAATATTGCTTTTGTTTTGTTAAATAAGATTGAAATCTTCGAACTTAATCTTAAACTTAAACTTAAGCAGTAACTTAATCTTCTGTTTTAAAAGATAGCCTGGCAAAATGAAGGAGGAAAAAAAGTTTTAATAACATATATACAAAAAAAATAGCCTGGCAATGTGAGAGGAAGTAGGAAAAATAGTATAAAAATAAATAAAAACTTTTGAAGTTTCTGAAAAATAGTTAAAAAATAGCCTGGCTATGTCAGACAAAGTAGGAAAAATAGTATAAAAATACATAGAAACTTTTGAAGTTTCTTGAAAATAGTTAAAAAATAGTCTGGCAATGTCAGACGAAGTAGGAAAAATAGTATAAAAATACATAGAAACTTTTGAAGTTTCTGAAAAATAGTTTAAAAATAGCCTCGCACGGAAGGAAAGTTTAAAAAATAGAAAAAAATTAGCCCACTATTTGAAAATAGTATAAAAATAGTCTATTTTTATCCTATTTTTTTTTTAAAGAAATAGTTTTAAAATAGTCAACTTTTGGCAAAAATAGTCAAAAAATAGTCAAAAAATAGGCGAAAAATATATTTTCTCACTCAAAAAAACTACTACAGTATATATACTGGTGCATAGTACTCTGCTGCATGGTGCACGGGCCATTACGGATTTCCTTAAAGATTGGGAAGAATGCAGCCCTGCAGCTGATATAAGCCACGCACCTGGCCGACTCTACTCTAGCAGAAACCTTCGTCTACTCTGAGCTTTTTGATGTCAGCTGGTGTTAGCTGATATCTAGGGTAAAATAGCTAGGACTCTTTCTTGGCTGTGGATAGTGTCCGCCTCCCGTTCTTCAAGTATTGACAGATGATGCCCATGTCAGTCGATATATGCGGCAGACAATGTGAGAGCAACATCATTATCATATATAACTTGTATCGTCTCTAAACGCTAAACCCAAGGCGGTGTCTGGAAAGTCATCTATGTAGGTGGTATACAGGGTTCATGCAATTAAGGACTGAACCCTGAGCAGGGCACTTCGTGAGTCCGTGTGGCCGACTACTCAGTCCAATCTGGTATGAAAGAGCTCCACGGTGAATTTTGAGTGTCTTAAGGCTAAGCCCTCGAGCTTTACGTAAATATACCTTGGTGCCATACATTATCACAGGCAGCAAAAGTATAGGAAAACAGAACCTGTCACCTTCTTGTTAAACGCCTGTTCGATAGATTTACTGAGTCGCGCCACTTTAGGTCCATTCACCTTAGCATAAGACGTTCCATTAGCTTGTGCTATCACGTCCTTTGTTTACCTTTTCAGTTAGAAAAGAAAGTTCAAAGAGATAGGGATTCCCATGATTGAAAACGCTCGAGACAGTGGAATACTTTAGAACTTGGGTGTGGTGGAAGCAATTGTTACAGAGCATGCATGGTCAGCCTTGCAATCATGTTAAAAATACAGCAGAAATTCGTTGTGGGTTCTGTCTGTGCCTAGAGCCTTCGCCTCTTTTCACTCCATTGATTGCTTATAACTACTGCCTTGATTTTAAAGTCAGTGGCTAGGTGTTCGTATGCAAGCAGAGGGTAGCCCATTTCCCTGAAGCACACTCCGTGGGCACCTCATCCTGAGAGGTACGTATAAATAACCAGAAAGCTCTCGCCATAAGCATCTGCGTTCATGAAAAGAAAAAAAAAACGGGGTGTCGCTGTCATCGCAGCGCTTTATGGCATATAGTTTGGCCCGTTTGGAAGGTATAACCCGCACTGCATAATAACCCTTTCCCTAGGAAAGATATCTCCAGAACACATCTTTCATCAAGAAAAATCTACCAAATGTTGCAGAGACCTACTTCGTAACTTATCTTGAAAAGTTGTATGTTAAAACTCCGGATACAGATTGGATACGGAAAATCAGATCCGTGTACTATAGACTATACAGGCATTAGTTATGAATAAACCGGAAGTGCACGAGTCTCCCAGCAATATTAGTCTCCGCGGATATTGACATCGATAGCTCGTATCTGTGAATATGAGCAAATTGTGGTAGGGGGAATGATTCAATGATCACGAGGTGGCGGTCGCAAACTAGCCACTGTGCCAACAGAATTTCTCTTCCCTTCATGTAGTCTTTACCCACACGTATGTGAAAACAGTGTCCACATAATTTGGAATGCTGCACAGAGAAAGTAAACGGTAGGCTTTGGTGTGCGAGCATGTGATGTATATAGAGAACGATGCTCATATCAGTCCTCTCTTAAGCAATACTTGTCCTGGAAAAAACGACGACTAAAACTTAAAAAAGTGATGAAATAACAGTGCTCTCTTCCATTGTAGTTTTGTATGACCTGCAAATGGTCCACACTACATTCAAAGCAGCTCACGTAGGGAATATGAACCATCATTTTCAAAGCATAGAGGTCGTGCAAAGTGTTCAGTGCATGTAAAATAATCATCAGCAAGCGGTCTCCAGTGAGGGAAAGGACACAGTGTCAATAAAGGAAAAAATATTTAAAAAAAATGGTTTGCTGTGATATGATTTACTGAACCAGGCCAAGTAAATTGAGTTCTTCTAAAATAATATACACAACCTATACTGTAAGTAATGTCATGGGGCTGCGCGTATTTTTTTTTCATTGCTTTATTTCCTATAACCATTTTCATGCCTCCGCAAAGAAGTGGCCGGAGGCACTATGTTTTCGGGTTGTCCGTTCATCCGTCCGTCCGTCAATAAGTCCGTTCCGAATCCGTTTAGGCAATATCTTGAAAAGCGTTAACTAGATTTGGTTCAAACTTGGTACATGTGTGTATTGTATTAAACCAATGAAGTGTATAAAATAGGGTTCAATTCTGATTAAGGTCAAAGGTCAATGACCCTTTTCACCAATAAAGCCAAATCCAAGGATGCACTCCTCATGAAACATGGTAAAAAGATGGATCACTACTTAGGAATAGACTGGTGACATTTTTGATAAAATTCCTGAAAGTTCTGACTTCAAAGGTCAATGAACTTTGCCAAAATTGGCTAAAAACTGCCCGAAACTTTATATGAGTTTCATCATAAAACCAAATCCAAAAATGCAATTCTCATGAAACGTGGTACTAAGGTGGATCACAACTTGGGGATAGACTGGTGACATTTTCATGGTGAAATTCCTGGAAGGCCAGTGGTCAAAGATCACTGAACTTTGCAACAATTTGCTGAAAAATAGCCCCAAATTTATATTTTTTACAATAAACCCCAATCCAATCGTGCAATTCTAAATAAACATGGTATAGAGATGTATCACTTCATGGAAGTAGATTAATGAAAGTTTGGGTAAATACCTGCAAGGTCAAAGGTCAATGAACTTTGCAAAAAATAACTAAAAATTGACCCCAAAGTGATAGTTTTCAAAATCAATCAAGATCCAATTGTGCAATACCAACCAAACATGGTGCAAAGATAGATCACTACTTGGGGGTAGACTGATGATATTTTGGGTGAAATTTCTCAAAGGTCAGAGGTCAGATGTCAATGAACTTTACCAAAATTGCCTAAAATTGTCCCAAATTTAATATTTTTCACATTGAATACAAATCTAATGGTTCAATTCAGACCAAACACGGAACAGAGATGTATCACTTCATGGAGGTACACTGGTGAAAGTGTGGGTAGAATTTCTGAAAGGTCAAAGGCCAAAACTTTACCCCAAAATTGGCTAATTTTCAACAAACTTTATACAAGGATGGATTAACACGGACTGATTACATTGGAAGTCACAGAAGTAAGAGGTCAACGGTCAATGAACAATGCCAAACTTGGCTAAACATGGAAAAACAGAATGTGATATTTTCATTTCACATAGGAATTACTTAATTCATTGCCCACCTAACAGGTTTTCTGAGAATAAATATAAATAGAGCTAGCAAAGAGGCGGAGGCATATTTATCGACTGTGTGACAGTCGAATTGCTATAGTTTGTCATGAATTGCCCACGACTAGTGTGCATAATGTAGACTGCGAGCTTGCCTCAAGTGTACACGTGTGATACTGTTACTGGTGACTGGTGCTCTTTTGTAGTACGGGTTTCTCTATTTGAAGACGTGTAGACGTACATAATACACGAATTGCACTGTCAGACATTTATTTCGGTAGTCATTTCGATGGTTATTTTGATACTTATTTCTATACTCATTTCGATGGCGTAACATAGCGTAACAACATGGCTTACAATTCAACTCCAACTCTCAAAGCTAGACTGGCTTGTCTCCTTCTCTCCTCCTGCTCCTTCTCTGTTAGCTCCGTCTATGTCCGTTAGCCCCTTCTATGTTCTGTTCTGTTCCTACTCGATCAAATATTTAACCAAAGCAAGACTGCCTCTACATGCTGGTGTACCTTATCAACTACATTCACATAAAGGAAATACATGACATGAAGTACAAAGTTCAATTCAATTCAATTCGTTGAAGTAATGCGGTTTTGTAGGGACATCATAGTTTAAGCAGAAAGGAGTTAATTGTATTGACGTCAAACAAGAACTTTACTAAAAGCATCTCGTTTCCAAAGAAACCAGAATAACATATCTGGAAGAAGTCCTTGGTCTTCCCCCCCCCCCCCCCCTTTCCCCATAACAAATCGTAAATGTCCACCCCCAATAGAGTTGAGCGGCCAGAAGAATGTTGGAAGAAGAGAGAAATGGTTTATTGCTCGGTCATGAGATGTACTCCGCACCCAAGGACAAGCTTGACCAGAGCTGTGACATAGAAGAGGTCAGACTTAGTTTCATGCCTTTCCAAATAGACAGTAAGGATGTATGCAGAAAGTATAGGTCACTAATGACGTCAACATTGAATTTAATGTCCAAGAACTTGGTCAATGTAAATGTCAGGGTTGCGCTCGAGGTTATGTAAGAAAGATAGGGTGTTTGGGAGAATTTTGGCTTGGGGTTGTCTAGGTTTCGGTTTTCCCATGCAGGGATGTAGACTAGATGGATTTCATTTAGGGAGTGTATATCGACACCACTGCGGTAACCGCGATAAACGAACCTGGTACATGTACATGTACATGTACATAGATAAATGAAGACAAGATGAAACTGTGATAATATCTCAATTATTTACACAAGTTCCAAGTCAGTTCACACTTAGTTTAGGTTCTAGACGTATTTTATCAGCCCGAACTCGTGCGTTAACAACACGCGATGGAACTCAGCCTGTCAGCGCAACGATTCGAGAAATCGCGCGATCGCTGAGAATGGGAGATGGGAGGGCTGTGTGTCCAGACGGTAGTAAGGGATAATTATGACTAATTTTAGTGGTGTAATATGGGCTGAGGCATTAGTCGATTTGTTTATTTAAAACTTGATTATTTGATTAAACATCGTTCCTATTACAACAATGGAGTAATCATATTTGATATTTTCAGCCAGTTTAGTGAAATTAATTTGTACTTCCAAATGCATATATATATAATTTGCATGATTGTTTTGTTCAATTACTTTTAAACTGATTGTATGAATTTAATTTGTATTTTATGGAATCAGAATAAAAATCACAGGGAAAAAGTAAATGAGTGTGTGTATCTTTGTGGGAGAGAAAGAGTTTATGTGTGTGTGTTTTTCTGTGTGCACATAATTTAAAATATTGTTGCACAATAATCATTGTATTCTTCTCCCAGCCATAATGCAAAAATGGAATTTTGCAGTCTTTCGCAGATTGCCCGTTGTTCAGCAATACATGAAAAGATCCAAATGAAAATGGTTCTGAAATGTGTTTGGAAGGCGAATTTACCAGGATTTAATTATCAATTTATGATTTAATCTTCATACGTCAAACAAGACAACTTAAATACTGTAACTCGATATCTAGAGCGCACTGTAATGGCAATATACACCATGACAATTCTCACAAGGGGCTATATATTGTTACGGGTGCTAGTTTTGTCGTACTGGTTTCTCTACTTGGAGACGTAGAGACGTACATAATACACGATGTCGACAGGAGTTGAAGTTTCAGACGTTTATTTCGGTAGTCATTTCGATGGTCATTCCAATGTCATTTCGATGGCGTAACATAGCGTAACAACATGGCTTATAGTTGAACTCCAAATGTTACAGATGGTGTGGCATCGTTAACAATACGGCTTAGAGTTAAACTCCAACCCTCAAAGCTAGACTGACTTGTCTCCTCCAATCTGTTCTGTTAGCGCCGTCTCTCCTTCTACTCTAAAACTGTTCCTACTCCAAAACTGTCTTATCCAAAGCTAGATTGCCTCTGGTGTACCTTATCAACTATATTCACATAAAGGAAATACATGGCATGAAGGATTTCTAAGTACAAAGTAATGCGGTTTTGTAGGGACATCATAGTTTAAGCAGAAAGGAGTTGATTGTATTGACGTCAGTCTTCTCCTTGAAGTCTCAACTTTCTCTTGATTGAACTTCAAACAAGAACTTTACCAAAAGCATCTCGTTTCCAAAGAAACGAGAATTACATCTCTGGAAGAAGTCCTTGGTCTTTCCCTCATAACAAATCGTAAATGTGAACCCCAATAGTGTTGAGCGGTCTGAATGACGTTGGAAGAAGAGAGAAATGGTTTATTGCTGGGTCATAAAATGTACTCCGCACCCAAGGACAAGCTTGACCAGAGTTGTGACGTAGAAGAGGTCAGACTAAGTTTCATGCCTTTCCGAATAGAGAGTAGAGATTTATGAAGAAAGTATAGGTCAATAATGACGTCACCATTAAATGTCCAAGAACTTGGTCAATGTAAATGTTGATTTGGGCTCGAGGTTATCTAAGAAAGAGGGGGTGTTTGGGAGAATATGGGCTTACTATAAACATGGGAATATTAAAAGGGAACTCGGGGACCGTAACACTATTCTTGCCAGACATTTTCAGCTGCGAAAAAGGTGGATATCATTTCAGTGAATTTTAACAGTGTTATGCTGCTAGTATTTAGGGCTCTAGGATGGAAATTGTAATGTCCATCGATCATCTCTAAATTGTTAGGGTTAGGGTAGAGTGGAATGAAATGTAGAAGACGGGTCAATGACCGTGTTATTCGCTAGTCCGGCCGGCTGTGCACAATTTTTTTCTGCAACGGTACCTACCCAGCTTTGTCTAATAATTCAGCGGACCGGCTAATGTTGATGTTGAAAGTCTACGCATTTTTGACTTGGGTACTATCATTACTGTTGACTTTCATATTGTGAGGCAAAATCATCCGTTTTGTGTTCTTTTTATTGATTTGTACAATATTCTGATGTTGCGAACATATCGCGGTTGTGTCAACATGTCAATACCTTTCCATATCCCTGGGAAAAGCCTAAACACAAAACAAATAGAACGGCCCAAGATCGCCGTCACGCTAGCTTGCACACAATCATGAACGGCCGCGTAGACTTTGACTAGAGCCTAATTCGTTGCAATTGATGGCAACATGGTTTTAATAAAAAAAAAAATAATAATAATAATTATAAGTACGCACATGCCGGGCGATACATGTAGTGGAGACCGGGGTGAAGTGGGACAAAAATTACAAGTTGATGAATTTTCTCTTATAACTTTTCGTTTATTCAGAATTGGGAACTCATGTTTTGTACCTTAAAACTATCGATGCTAGGCCACATGATGGGTTGTTGATTCATATTGCTGCAAGTCTCATATTGATTTGTGTAATCATATATTTGTAAAAAGCTTCTGAACGGGGAGAAATGGGACCGACCTCTGGGAGAAGTGGGACATTGGCTGGGGTAAAGTGGAACGGCTATGGAGAAGTATAAATATGGGGTGAGGTGTGACACGGTTGGGAGAAGTTAAAGAATAAGATGTGGAACAGTGATGTCCCAGTTTACCCTAACACATAAAAAAAATCAAAATGGCGGATAACTTTAGAAATGTGCACATTTTTGCAAAAACTTAGCAAAGTATTGGGACAAGGCCTAGATAAAGCATTCTAAGTATCTGCTAACGCTATAAGAATGAATTCAAAAAGTACTTCACACTGACGGCAAAAAACTTTTTAAAAAAGTGTGAAAAAATAAATTCAAAATTACACTTTCCAGCAGAGTTCTTGCGCTGTTGTTTCCATGTGTTTTTACTCTAATACCAAATGCCTATTAGGGGATAGGACCAGTAAGCTGATTGGTCCAAAACTTTTCTAGATGTAGGAGTTGTCCCACTTCTCCCGCGTCCCAGTTCACCCCGGTCTCCCCTACCTGCTGCTATCAATTTGCAGTCTAATATTGAGATATCTGTGTTGTTACTGGTGCTTATCTGTCTTTGTCTTTGCACTCTGTGTCGTGGCACACTATGTCCCCATATGTTTGAAGATGACAACTGGAAATGTAGAGGTCAGCTAGGTTGTGGCAGGAAAACTTAAAGCGTATATGGTAATTTCCGCATCTATTTTGGTCTCGAATTTAATCTTACCAAAAAGCAAAGACCGTATAGAGTGCTGCAAAGCAGCGAAGGGCTGATTACTCTCTCGTATTTGCACACAAAAAGTGTAGTACGCCATGGGACGATACTGCCGCCATCTTAGTATGCAGAGCAGCGCGCTGGCTGCATGCACTGCGCGTATCATTTTTTTTTTTTAAATAACAAATTAATAGATGAATCCAGGAATATTTCTAAAAATGTATGCTACCATGGATAAACTGGTCCCCCAACCCCCACTCATTTTTCCCACTTTTGCTCTCACACATCCAAGCCTATACTTATTTACACCTGCAAGCTATTAAAAAAAAAAAAACAGATGACGCAGCCATAATTGTCCGCGTTGATATTTGCTTGAATCCTCTTTTCTTTTCTTTTCTTTTTATTAAGGAAAACATATGTGTGTATTATATATTTTATTTTACAAATTTCTTTGTGTTTCTAACACCTCGAGAGGGGTCGACAGAAATGTAAAACTTCATCCGGGAACTTGCTTAAAATGGCGCCCATGTCATACTACTGCTTTTTCGGAGAGTAATCCGTCGCAGCGCTCTAAGGTCTTTGCCAATAAGCGAGTTTATAGTTGAAATGTGCGCATGAGCAGATTATTACTGGTACGAATGACCTCGGGCCAATAGATCGGTTTACCAGTTTTACAAAGGTTGCCCCTGACAACCGGAAAGCTTGTCCGAGGTTTGCCCGACATAGCAACATGTAATGTATGCAAAGTGGATTCCAGGTAATGAAATACCATTGTTAGATACAGGTTAATGGAATAACTCGTTACTGGGCCCCGAGGGAAGATATATCTATAAATTTGACTACATTAGTAAGCCGGTTTTCTGTACCTCTTACATAGTAAAATGGCAATTCCATAGATAGTGGACCACGTTTATACCCATTATAATGCAGATACGACAACAGCGATTCAGCTCTGAGAAGGTAGTGAAAGAACAGTCCACCATGTGCACCTGCATATGGGCACGCTGTCAAAATGACACATCTACAGAGCCTCATGATCGAGTCCCTATTCGTTCGTGATTCAGTGGAGTGTCCGACCATGGAGATAGCATGGATGTAAAGCGCTCGAATAGACTTCCCTTGATCTATGATGACGCCGCCTCATAAAAATTCAAGACATTCAGGTGTTTTAAACAACTATCTGTATTTCTAAGTAGGCAGTGCTTCCTCTGAATAACAAAAGAAAATCTGTTTTGAGAAATATGTCAACCGTTCAGCCTTTGCTGGGAGTTCATAGCTGATCTTTTTACACACACTGTGAATTAGTTTTGGGGTGAGTGAATGAAAATTTTGATAAAATTGTAGAAAGACTTTGGTCCGTAAGTTTTTCGGACAACTCCGGACACGAAATTAAAGGTTTACTAAATTAGAAAAATAAGCTCCCACTAATCTATGTAAAATTATCCAGCAAAAACGAATTTCACATTCGTTTGCCGCAATAAAGCCTCATTTTGACGAAAATATTATTTGGAAAAAGAACGCACGCGTCCAGTGACGTATGAGAAGTAAAAATTCCATAGATTGTACGGAAGTTAATGTTCTCGTAATGTATTCACAACTTTCCCCCTAACTGCGTAGTAACGCGTTATTGCATTCACCTGATCTTGTCATTCACATTCAGTGGATGGAATGCACTTTGAATCTATTAGTTGTTGCTACTCAGACAAACCTCGGACAAGCTTTGGGGTTCCCATTGGTAACGTATTGTTTGAATGGCGTGAATAAAATATTTTATTTACCCCGTTGGCATTTATGGCATTTTGACTTCTCATACGTCACTGAAGGCGTGCGTTTTTTTTTTTTCAAATTTTCGTCAAAATGAGGCTTTATTGCGCAAACGAATGTGAAATTCGTCTTTAGTGGATAACTTTACACAGCTTAGGGGGAACTTATTTTTCTAATCTAGAACCCTTTAAGGTTGTTTCCATGGAAGGTGAAACACTCAAACGATTTACAAGATATTTTTAAGGTAATATGATTGCCCAATGTGCAATATGGAGGCATTTCTCTGACATATTTTCTACAGTGTTCTCCTTTTACCACAAAAACGAAGCAATAATATAATCTGAAAATCACAGAATCGTATCATTTTCCGCCAGAAGCATCATGCATTATTAATGAAATTGTGATGGGAGTTGCTAGTGGATTAACAGATGTAGGCCTAATACACAATGGTCATTGTGAATACTTGTGGGGATCACTCGTTTAATATTCCGAAGGTTCGTTATTCCGAACGTTACGCGACAAATGCTCGGATTAACGAATCCTTTTTCGGTTTTTTAACGAGCATTGGGGTATAGGCAATTTATGTGTTTCGGAATTACGAACCTTCGGAAAGACGAACCTTCGGAATATCGAATTGTAACCCATGTGTAGATTGTAATAATTAGTCGATCTCCATAGCTGCGTGAAGCATATCCCGGCTGTGACGTTCACACTAAGCCACTTTCCCTTCTGGCGATTTCGTAGGTCAGGAGAGAGTCAATTTAGTGCAATTTGATTTTCATGAACACTTTCATGGCATGTTAGCTGCATAAATTTCTTTAATAACTCATTCAACTATAAAATAAACTATATTTATTTGATTTTATTTCCTATAAGTATCACCTTTAAGAGTCATGTAATGTGACTATCATGAAGTTTGGTGAATTCAAAGTGGTTAAATGTTTCTCGAGTTTCCGAGATTGGAAAGGCTTGGCATACATGCATGCATGACCTTTAAAGATTGTCCGTCCCTTTTGCAAGCTTGAAATTTGAAATCGTCTATCACGATTGTAAATTGAAGAAAGTGTGATTCAAGACCATTTCTAAGAATATAGCATGTTTCGAAGCTTTCTGTACATGTAAAACATTTCAGCCGTTAAATTTCAAACCGACTTTTTTCGTACTACGAAAAAAGTATTAGTCTTTGTTTCAGTATCAATGTGGTTATTTTGCGAGTGTGAAATTCTAATTTTATGAGTAACTACCAAACTTTGGAGATGATTCCTTCCATAGAACATTTTTTTTTCATAATGCGTTTTATAATTTAATCAACAGATTAATCAATAAAGCAGATATTTCAACACAAACTGCTAAGAGCCTGAGGTAAAGACTATTAATCAGACGTTGTTTACGTGAATTATTTGAAATTTACACTACGTATCAGTTTCAAATTGTGAATATAGAGCTTACTAACACTTCTCTAGATGTTTTGCCAATGTTTCGATGGTTTTGTGGTGATCTGAAAAAGGGACTGGCTGTCTTTAAAGACAGGATGGCCCTATTGCACGTCAAAAAATAAAATATTTTAAAAACCATGGAAAATTTTAAAAAATGCTGCATTAGAATTTCTCTCTCTATATTAGAACTCGAAACTGATATTCAGCAGGATTATAGCGATCTCTAGATTTCCTGGTTCTTGTAGCATCGAGACCGGTGAGAGTGCATGCATGCGATCCGGCTGAATAGCGTCCAATGCCCGCTTCACGACTCACCGTACTATATGACGTTTATGCATGTACAGATGGTTGGTGTTTTTTCACAGGTTGACAAGGATATTTATTTCTCACTTTTTCTGAAAATGTTCGGTAGGTTATGACTGTGAGATTTCTAACATTTTATCGTTAGGGTATACATGTATAATAATAAAATTCCTGTTCAGTGTTATGACTTTTACAAATGGGCCAATCTATCCTTCAAGGGAATACACTGTACTAGGAGGACACAATGCCGTCAAAAGGGTGATTGTGAGCAGTGAGCAATCTTCTTACCAATGGTCTGAAATTCATGTGTAAGGAATATTAATTGCTCATGATCACTTGTTTGAAGGCATTTTGTCTTCCCAGTAGGCTAGTGTATTCCCTTTAACCTATCAGTCAAAAAATATATTTAATGATCAACAATGATAGGCCTATGTACAAGTCATTGTCCTTGTATCGAGTTTGTTGAAATCGTTTCTTGAGTTATCACATGAATATTGTTTTTTTCAGGAATGACCTTGACCTTTGGTGTTTGGAAATTCGAACTATTAAACTTAAAGGGATATTTCACCTTTTCAAAAATGTGTTAAATTAAGTTGATTTTTTTGTATTTATTTTTTTTTTTTTTGGCAGGGGGGGATGTCAATTTTCTTAAACGGATTTTGCTTTATTTTACCTCTGCATTTGATATATCATTAGACACGCCTTTTAACACCCATGCCTCTGCGAAAAAGATTTATTTCCCCCATCAAAACAGAAAAATGGCAATATATGGAATCATATACATGTAGCACACAGCATACGGGAAAACACCTCACACGTGACGTCACAAAATTCAAACTTCAAAATCTAGTCACTTTTCCTTTGTCCGATTTCCATCAAACCTCACTAATATGTTTCTCATGTTTCACCTTAACAAGCACTTAGTGACAAAATTAAGAGTTCATCGGCGAAAGCTGGCTGTTATGTGCATGTATAGGAATGTGCATGACCTATTGTAAAATCCAGGTGGACATGACGCAATCGCGCATGCATCATATTGTGTCGAGCAGCTGCCAGTCATGAATATTAAGTGGCGGATATTCAAACATTGTTCAAAGGGATGGATATCAATTTCTTTAAAGGGCCCCTGTGAACCAAATATTTCTGGTCTTTAAATTGCTTAGACATGTCATATTACATGTAACAGTTTTTCATATGCATTTTCACTTGAATATCTAGTTCAATGACAGAAAATGTGATTTTCCCTTAAAAATAATAGTTATTTCAGAGTTTCTAAGCCCCGACCGTAAAACAAAATCTGTTTCATGCGATCGCTGTCAATCATGTCACATGACGAATTTCGTCACGGGGGTAAATTTACTTCCGACCTCTGTGTTGAATGCCCGTGTTTTGTATTGCTGTGTCGAAGAATTGGCCATGTAAAATTCCCCTAACTGGAAGAATTCAAGAGAAAATGACGAAGAGCTGCATAGTGGGAGGGTGAAGAAACACCCCAAAAGATGGTGTGAGCCTGCACTTTTTCTCAAAAGCTGACAATTTACGGCGAATTTGGTCAGCGAGGGAAAGGCTGATCCGTGCGAAATATACCCCATGCAGCAACAGTAGCGTAATGTGCAGTGCTCACTTCCCTGGCGATGCCTACGAGGCGGCGGTACTGTATTCGCAGTTCAACATCAGGTTCAGAAGTAAGTTGAAGTTGGATGCGATCCCCGCCATAAATCTCCCGACCAATACCCAAGAAAAGGGGGAGAAAAGGAGCACACCAGAATTCGAAAAAGGAAGGAAATCAGAAATCGTAAACCTCGTTGTAAATCCTCGAAATTGCAACAACATATTCGCTCAGCCTCGGCTCACTGCTCGGCGCTAGTTCATAATACACGCGGCAGCGTACGCGGCTAGTCACGGGTGGATATAATCGCGTAGCAGTGCCGGGGGTAGGGGCTATAAACGGACGCTAATGCAGACCTAGAAATCACTTTTTTTAGGAATTCAACGACAAAGAAGTTGTTTAGGGTTATGGTTGGGGTCAGGGCTAGATTGAGAATTAGGGTTAGGGTCAGGATTAGGTTTAGCGTTTCAAATTCATAAAATAAATGCCGAAGTATGTACACTTATCAACTATAGTACCGTGAGTGAGTGGCCGTGGGCGTGAGAGTTGCAATACAGGCAGCTATTAATCTAGCGGTGTCGACACGTTTCTCGGGAATAAGTCAGTTCATATAGTTACACGTACCATGGACAATTCCACTAAATCTAATCCTCTGGATTGGTCATACTGATGACAATTTCAAAGACGATTTAATCGGAAAAAGCACTCGATCGGAAGATATTCTCAAAATCACTCTCAACGCACAGCCAGCTATGTAATAACACGCGAAAGCCAAGTTTGCACTCGATCGCGATCGACCGAGCCCTCCCCCCTCATACGTCACGGGCTATGACGTAATACGCTCGCTATTTTTGTCATGTCGTTCTAGTGGTATCAGGTTTTGATGTAAAATATATAATTCGTCCCTATTCGCTCAAAATTGTTATTCGGGATGGCCATTAAAAACTAAGGTAGATAAATAGAAGTCAAAAGCTTTCTGGCTGTCACATAGTGAAACATTGTGGACATTTGCTCACCGTGCACGCGTGTGCATGTCCGCGCGTCGATATAACACGTAAATTTATGTTAGATTTCGTGACATTGTGTCATAAATCGCTAATTTTTTACATGTTAGCATAAATATCCTCGCTTGGGGCGAGTAGCATCTGAAAGCCAACACTTTTCCACACATGATTAACTAACAATAATTCGAGGATATCAAGTAGTCTCGTTGCACTTTTTGCTTGAAATCTGTTACGCATTCGTCTTTTGAGGTGGAAGTCTATGGGAAATGCCTCCGAATTCGACGAACAAACATGTACATCACACACGTGTAGGCCTACAGAAAACAAACGAAGCAAGCAGTCAGTCTGGGGCGAGCGGTTTCTGACAGAAGAGATTTCACACTAAAACTTGATATAAGACTTATTCTCATTGGCTGTAAAATCTCGTTGCACTTTTGTTCCAAAAAGTTTTGTCTAATGAGAGACAATAATAGAAAAGAAGGCAACGAGAACTGCGGCAAATGACGTAATGCGACGATTCCATTATAGAGCGGGGGCGTCGCGAGCGTTGCGCGCAATCAGGTACGCGCTGCAGACGCGCAGGACTCACGACTCAGCGACGAGAACTGCATATTCCTGTGACATTTGTGTTCCTTTACTTGAAGTTCTAACAATGTCCAGAATAATAAGAACAATGCAGGTGAGATATTTGAAAGTTCACCCATTGTTTAATGCTGTATGGAGCGTATTTCCCATACACATCGCTAAATAATGAAATAAACGCATATTTTCGGTGTTGTCTGCACTCTGCAGCGGAAAGAATATTGTGTGAACGGTGACTGAGACTTGGTCCCACGCGTGCAAATATATGTTGGTTTTATAGTACTAGTAGCAGCTTTATTACGAAATGATTAATTTGGTAGCTAGCGTACACTTGTGGGAATAAACATGGTAACTCAATAAAGCATGTCGACCCCCTTTAATTGTTACTAGTCTTGTTACTTGTGTTGGAATTCATGGTTTCAAACTGACAAGGTTTGACTTCATTTGCATTCGTCTGACTCTGAGTTTAAAATGAGGGCTTGATAGCTCTGGCTAGGCTCTAGGTGGATCCGCCAGTTGAAGGGAAGATTTTAGAGCAATGCTACGTTTCCCCTGTAACCAACCACATATCTAAAATTATGTTATGAAACACAAGTGCTTGCGGTCAATAGCTGAAGAACGTGTGGAGGATGCATGCGAAATGACTATCTGTTTGCATTTGGAATCATTTGAACCTATGTCCTACTTGTGCAGCCGTGGGAGGGATAATCCGTAAATTAAGCAATCACCCCTATATGCCATAATGGAGTAGTCCTACCCAATTCGAGCCGAGACCGGTGATGCGCGCTCGGGCAGCGAGCGCGTATTCACCTTTTGTCCAAAACGGGCTCAAAGTTTTCACTATGGGGCCCTTTAAACATCCTTCGTGAAACCTTCACTACATACTCCTTTCAAATTTCTGCATTTATCAAAACCATCGTGACTTCAGGTTGGATTTTCCCTTTAAGCAGAGATGTGAGACTCACTCTCACATCGCAGATTTTTCTTGAGGCCAAAGAGGGCCTCATCTTGAAGGCCTCTTCAATTCGTGAAAACAGCGTTAAGAATGATTATGTCTGCCATGTGAAGGCATTATTCAAAATCGTTTTCATCACGCACGTCTCTCGACATTCCGCGCATTCAATTCCCTTCTTCTCAAAATGTAGATGACGTCATGCACTGTACTACTCCAATTGAGTTTTAGGCCGTTTTGTCGAAGATGTGAAGACTTTTTTGCCGGGCATGCAACAATGGAGAATAAGAAGAATCATATAAACGTATTGCTCGATGTATAACGCGACAGTATTTGACTAAAGGCCTCATGACACCTATATTCCCTTTTCGCAGTTGGAGCAAAACTATAAGAGGCTTTGTTCCTATATAAAAGACGTGGACGTTAACGGAACAAATAAGCCAGTTCATTTGGTCGGACCAGCTAGGAAGGTGTTAGAACTGGACTTGGCACGAAGAATAATGTATTCCTACCCCAGTCGCGCTCACTGATAGCACAATAGAATATTTTGACGCATTTGGTTCTTTGATCCAGTGACGACCACCGCCAAATGTGCAAGACGAATTTTGGATGCATTTAGAGGAATATATATTTTTTATGCGCAGATTTCAGAAGCACTTCATGAACTGAAGTGCATGTGCACTAGTAGTACATTGTATAATAGCTGTGGATTGGCATGTGTGATGCACAATATTAACACCTCCCTTTTCGTACGTCGAACGTAAAGGCCGTTTCGGATGGTAGGGCAAATTTGTCACAGAGAATAGGGTGATTGTTTTCACCCTAATTTCGCTTTTTCCGAAGTGATATACTGTTTGAATATCATCCAAGCCCAATGTATGGCTTGTAAGCTTTATGTAGATAAATATCTTCATATTTAGGGATTTTCTATAAATATCATCTTTAAGAAATTGCATAATGCCCCGGGTAAAAGAATGCGTGTCTTTTTGAGAAAAATTACATCCCCCCCCCCCCCCCCACCCCCGCCAAAAAAAAAATGTACACAACATATGGGAGAGCACCTCGCATGTGAGGTCACAAAATCAATACTTTTAAAGATCATAACTGTTTTCCTTTGACGGATTTTCTTTAAACCTTCACCAATATGTTTCTCTCATGTGAACGACGCCCGGTATGATAGGCCTGCTTAACTAGATACACCTGAATAGTGCACTTTTTATCCCACACCCACCAAACAAGTCAGTTTGATAAACATTCATTCGCATACATAGCATATTCTTTGTTCTCCAAACTACCGATTAATATAGGCCTACAAATTACCCCTCATTATAATATCGACATCTAAAATTCAAATTAGATTATTACATTAAAATGATTATCTTGCTCTTTTGGACCCTAGTTCTCTTGAAATGCAGGCCCTGGGCTCTGAATTATCCTTTAAATGTAAATAAAACTTGAATAAAATGATAATGATAATAATAATGTACACTAAATAAGATAGTGATTCCGAGGAAAAAATCAATTACATTGAATCAATCATGTTTCATGTTGTTTTATGTATGGCGTCCCATTAGTCCAGGTAAAGTACTCGTTTTAATGTTATTGCTTGCTATGCAAACGGTTTGTTGAGCAGCGACATAAGGCATGTACGCACCCGCACGTCCGGTCCCTATTTTACACACTTAGACGGCGATTTGCGCTAGGTGCAATTTTCGGTTAAGGAAACGTTGCGTGTTTGTTTTTTTTTCTCACGCGGGTCATACTCAGTTCAGCGAACGATCCTTCGATCAGCCCATGACAACCCACAGGGCATCCCCTGTAATGTGCAATGTGCAACTGTCAGCTGCGTCGGATGCAACTTCCCAATATGTTAGTGAGACGTGAGGTGGATTGAGGCAATTAATCGCTGACAGTCTCATAATTACCTTGATCAATATGAAAATGTGGTTTGCAAGTGAACTAACTTGAGGGTTTATGCAATGACAACGGACTTCATGATTCAAATATTGTTGTGGGTAATTTGCACTTTAACCAACTTAATGGTTCACGAAGTAGACTACGTCCTTGTGTAACGTAATCGATATCCTGACGACTTATCAGACCCATCATGCTGACCCTTCGTGATGGAAAATTCCATGTGGCCAGGCTGCGTCACTGCATGGGGCAGACATCATCATGCGCAAATCTTCATCCTGATTGCGCCTGGCTAGCGCTGACAACCATTCATAATGGACGTTGTACATAGGGTTAATGTAGTACCCTAAGGCCTATGAAAAAGAATAAATGTAGTGTCGCCTGTATGTTGCCTAATGAGCCTAGGCTGTCCATATTGCACCAGATTCAACCGGCTTTCCTGGAGAATTGGAACGAGTTCCTATCAGACGAGCCACGCTCACGCCTCGTGATGGAAAATTCCCTGCGGGTTCGATGTGTCTGTACAGCACGGGGCAGACATTTTCACGCGCCTTCTCCAACATCGACATTGCGTCGGCCTTGGCCGCTTGAATTCGTGGTGCGCCTATACTAATCATATTCTTGGGTTAATTAGACTTCTTCGCCCCCCGGCTTCGCCCAATATGATAGACCTGTACACATTATTTACTGGGGTTGTTTATATTGCGACAGATAATTCAGCGCAATATCAATTTTTTCTGCAGCTATGTGATCGAGATGTATTTATAAACAATTTTGTACCTTCACATGAGGCAAATGAACGTACGCTATCCGTTTTGATAAACACACACAAGTTTGCGTTTGATTTTCACATCAGACCATGTGATAAATATTGATCATCATGAAAGGCATTTATTCTCGTTTAATTCGTTTAACCCACGATCCTTCTTTCAAGGCTATGGCTATAGTATACTACTGGCGCACTGATTGGCCGAGGTTTACATAACATGGGCCCATCACACTCACATTGCGATGGCCATAATTTATGATAGCCCTTTGAATTGGAAAGGTCGATGTACTTTATTCCTAACAAATAGGCGTAAGTATAGCCTGAGTTTGTTTCAGTCATCGACAGTTAAATAGTCTACACTCGGAATCCAAGCAACCACGCGCTTCGAAAGAATTAAAGGGTTAAGTTCGAAAAATAAGTTCTCACTAATCTATGTAAGATTATCCACTAAAAACGAATTTCACATTTGTTTGCCGCAATAAAGTCTCATTTTGACGAAAATATGAAGAAAAAACAACTCACACCTCCAGTCACGGGTGGAAATCGCTCCCCGAAGGTGGGGGAGACATGTTTTTCCTCAAGAAGTAACCGCTGAGCAGGGGGGTGGGGGGGGGGGGGGGGCGGGGGGGTTCCATAATTTCATAATCCCGCCCAGTCTCTGAAAGTGCTCTCAGTGAAGGGGGATACAGGACCCCCCTCCCTCTAGATTTCCGCCCATGCCATGGGGGAAGGGGGGGGGGGCGAGAACAGGACCGAAAATAGTGGGGGAGACATTTGATATTGTGCCCCCCCCCCCCTTCGAATTGATGGGGGGACGCGTCCCCCCAGTCCCCCCCCCCTCCCCCCCCCCCCCCCGGATTTCCGTCCATGGGGTCGATTAATTTGGAGAACAGAAAATAAGTTCTGACAATTACGAATATAATGGATGCACAATTATGAAGAACCAGTGTACGTGATCAATGATTATAGAACGGATCAACTTCAAATTCTCAGAAATGTTGGCCATTCCATCCTTCACATTGCGACTGAGTGCATAGAGTTCTTACGGTGCAAAATATATATAATCAATAATATACCTAATATTGCGCATCACGCTCAGCGTGCAAACGTTCGATTGCGTTCGAACGGATCAACCTCGCAAGGCGCTCCTAAGCGCTACTGCGCTACTGCTACTCCTGAGCGCTACTGCGCTTTGCCCAGACGGCCCAGCTAGGTTCTAGGAATACTGTAGGCCTATATCTACCGAGTCGTGTTATAGCCAAGGCCCCAATGCGCTTTTCTTGCGTTTTAACCATTTTCCTATTAAAGGTCACCTGACTGTCACTGTGACGGGGTCTATGAGTGTGTACTTAAGCCGTAATTAGGTTGTTGCAGTTCTTGTTGGTTTGTGACTTACGACGCGGTTTTCAATCACACTCGATTGTGTACACGCCAGTGGCGTAGACAGGTTCGCACACCTGGGGGGGATGACTGGGCTGCCAACGCCCAAGCGAGGGAGCGAAGCGACCGAGCCGGGGGGAGGATGTGTGAGGGGGTGTCCCCCCTACCACGGTAGGGAGCTTTTGCAATTTTGAACTTGAAATCGTGCAATCTGATGCATACTTAATGAGTTAAAATAACACGCACAAGCGTGCACGCGCGCGCGCACACACACACACACACACACACATACATTACACTACGCCTTAAATGGACAGTCATACTCATAGTTTCGACGAGATCTCCACACCGTGGCATACGAGTACGGAATGGACTGACACATATTTTGCAGGGAGGGTTCGTAATGGATCCAGGGGTAGTTTGGGTACCATTTGGCTTGAAACAGAATTTTCTGCGGTTTAGTTCCTAGTACTGGAATGGAAGAAGTTGGGGGTGATTGGGGCTAACCCAGTCGTTAAAACCGGCATCAGTTTCATTGTCATCTTCCGCATCAGATGCTCCATCACCCTCGACGGCACTTTCTTCTGGTTGAATTTCCGTAAGAACAGGCCTTTCTCCGACATTATCCGATTTTGATGTAGACGGCTGTTCGCCATCATGTTCTTCTTTCTCATTATGCTTGAAAAAGAAGAGATCTTTGATGTTTTCAACTTCCTATTATGAGCCATCCTAGAATCCGAAAATCAATTCATGCTGTGAATTACTTAAGGGACACACTCACATATATTTTCCCCTTATAAAGTTAAGGAAGACAAGGCCTCCTGGTTAGCGGACTCACCACGTGTTTTTGTTTTCTAAACACAACAAAAAAAGTACCCCCCCCCCCCCCCCTAAGCAAAATAGCATAACTTTTTATCGAAGCGGTTTTGGGCAAAATAATTTGCAGGTTTGTTCCCTAACTTACTGATTAACCTCTGTGTGAAAATGACATTAATCCAATTAGTCATGCATGAGTGGACAAATTTTAAAGGCAAAAAATGTGGATTTTTCAAAAGTCACGAGGGTAATCGTGTACATTTTGGCATTTCTTTATTTTCTGCGATTTTTAAAGTGTATTCACTTAACCATGACACGGAAATGACTTCCAATGTTTACATATTAGGTCATGTTACATCTTTGTCAAAATATCCAGTTGTATTTTTTGACAAAAATAAAGGGTTTTTAAAAGTTTCCAACTCCAGAGGGAGGAGTATTTTTTAAACAGGTTAAATGGGTTAAATCTTGGGATAGGTGTAGGTGCACCGACAGATGGATGATAAACAATAAAAGGACATAAGTTAATCGCCAGAAATGGAATTCATAAAAAAATCATAATTACCCTTGTGACTTTTTGAAAAGTTACATTTTTGCCTCTTAAATTTGCCCGCTCACGCATGACTTATTGGGTATTTGGATTAATGTGATTTTCACACAGAAGTTAGTCAATAAGGTGAGAAACAATCCTGCCAAATTATTTTGCCCAAAACCTCTTTGATAAAAAGTTATGCTATATTGTTTAGTGAAAACAAACCACAAGATAACCACAAAATACTTGTAAGATTTTCTCTTTTTTACCGTCTGAATTGGCTTTCACCGTGTGAATGCGGCTAATACCAATAAACACGATTACAAGAATAAGGATTAATATCATCATCATGATAAGTATCATTATTAATATTATAA